>CAMZMU010000128.1:105917107-106410938 GCA_947311845.1 Poa pratensis | reverse complement strand
CTCTCTCTCTCTCTCTCTCCTCGTTGATTTAGTTCTTAGTTCACGTGCACCATCCAAATACATTACCTGCAAAATTCTTGTGCTTTGGGATTTCGTACGAACCTACTGTAGATGAGATCAATCCCATGTGTTCTTTTTTTATGTTTATCCATCTCCTCATAAAAAGAAGTTATGAGAAAAGTTACGAAATACCTTTTTTGGGGGATTTTTGAACCATCCATTTTGGGGGATTTTGTTCCTTTGTAATTTTTATAGGGATTTTGGAGGATTCTATTTGTTAGGAATTTTTCCTACACGGTTTGTCTCGTTTGTAGAATTCGAAATCATAGGAATTTCTCGTGTGTGATATTTTGCATACAATATATAGAAAATGATTCCTCAAGTCTAACATTGGCATGCACCTATTTCATCAAAAAAATTGTATTTACTTGTGGAGCTACCAAACAACTTTTTTACAAGTTCTTGTAGTATACCCGTAGGATTCAAATGAGGGATTCAAAATATCATAACATACTATAGTTTGCTATAAACCGGTGTTTTGGAAATCCTGCAAACCAAAAAAAACTATGTTCTTGCGAATGTTTGAAGAATAAAATCTTATCCTTGAGAGATTTTGTTTGGACTCGTTCTAGTTACTTGGATCGGATTTCGCAAAATCGAAGTGTAAATCAGTACTAGCCGTGACAATGTGAGCCCAAACAGAGTGGGCCACATGCGCAACGAGGTCTTGTCCGTCTGCCCAGTAGGGCCCATTGGCACGTCCACATGGATCGACACGTGGCCTGCCACTTAATTACCCTTCTCTCGCACTGGGCATGCACGTTACAGCCACGTGCAGTGCCAACGACATAATCCTTTGCTTTGTACCACTAGTACAGGAGACTGTTCCGTTAATCATCTTCTCCTTCCTCTCTCATCTCCGAGATAAATAAAGTAAGCTACCTGCATTAGGACTCACGTGTCGCTTGTGATACGTCAGAACTTACGTGAACCGGTACGTACGAAGAGCGGAGAGCGAGGCCATCTCGGACGATCGTGGCGGCGGCCTAGTGTTTCAATCCTAGCCACCGCCGTCGGTGACATCTGCAGTTCCATCGTTGTCGTCGGCAAAAGATTCGACGGGTCCTCGCCTCCTCTAGATGCCGTTCTGGCACTATGAGGGGTGGGGACCTCGGACCTGCGCACGGCGCTTTTTGAAAGTTCTTAATGTTAGAGCTTCGTTTTGGTCGTCATCTTCTTCGTTAATGAAAATGGTCTCGTCTGTAATAAGTGATCTTTCACGCTTCGTTCGACGGCGAGATACCCTTCCCGACGTCAATGGTGGCTTTGAAAGATTAAGTCTGTCTAAGTATGGTTCTTCAGATCTTGCTTCGCCAGATCAATTTTGGATTGTTTCTCATGGTTGTCGCGAGGAGATTTGTCCTCGCAATATCTATCCCGGCTGCTACGTCTTCGGCATTGGTGATTCGTTCTCTCGGCTCCCAACGACGTCGATAAAGTGGTTCGGTTATTTGTCCCTGTAATATTAGTGGTGGTGCTCTTGCCGATGTTGCTTGATTAATTTAATGGCTGCGTGCGTGCACAAAGCCTTGCCATTGCGGCTCAAAATTAAAAAAGGGAGAACCTTCGGTGGTATTCACAGGTCTGTGGTTTGTTGGTTTCGGCGTTGTTCCATGGCTGCCTTCAGAAAAGTACAACATTGTATCATGGATAAAGAAAAGGGTTGAAGATCTCATAGATTTGCTAGTCTCTTTTAGTTTTGTTTTTGTAATCGATATAATCGTGTACTCTTTGCTGGTTTAATATATGTGGAAAAATTCAAAAAAAAAAGTAAGCTACCTCCCCTCTCGCTAGTTACCTACTTCCTTCGTTTTTAAATTAAATACAAGATGTTTTAAACTTTATCCATATTCACATGTATACGTATCTAGACATGTTTTAGTTTGTACATTCACTCATTTTAGTATGCATCTAGACAACATGTGGAATATCTAAAACATCTTATATTTAAAAACGGAGGGAGCACATATCTAACTAACCATGGTCAGAACGATGTTGTTAGTGACCTAATTAACCAGGCGTCCATCGGGTGCATTCAGACACGATAGTGCTTTTTGGCATGCAGCCATGATAATATGCTTAATCTAAAGGCATGCGCATGTGCCAAAGATGATGAAGAAAAGAGAGCGGCGACCAGCACCAGGTGTAGATCTAGAGAGTGAGAGACGACCAAAATCCAAAAGCAGCCATGATTATTTCCAGAGCGCCACAAATTAGTACTAACAACTTTCTTGTTCTCATCATAACATTTCTCGTGGTGGTTTCGTTCGTACGTAAGTACAGTACGTACTTGCGTGATCCTCCTAATTAGCGAGTCAACATCCGTTATGACTATTTGAGTAGCAGCAGTTACCAACTGATAGAACTATCAGCAGCACAGATTGTATTAGATAGAGATTAGTATACTTTATTTTTGAAGAAGGTGGTACAAATTAAGAGGTGGAAAGTAATTTGAGTGGATGGGAAACGAATGTTTCTTGTGATCCGGGTCAGATCCGACGCAGATGTTTCACTAGCTGGTGAGCTGTGCAAAGGAAAGAAGTTAACAAGCTAAAGGTCACTCTCACCTTCTTCTTCACAGGCCATTTGTTAAACATGACAATTAAAGCAAGCAAGAAGCAGCAAGCAGATCTTCCATGGATACCCAATGCTCATGCCCAGCGCAACGGGGCACACACCACCTTTTCTTTTCCTCTTTGCAGATCAGTGCAATGGTTGCTTGTTTCAGAAGCACACAACAGTGATTGGTGCAGCTAGCCATGCTCAGTTGCTCTTTGCATGGATGGATGGCTGGACCAGATGGCTCGAGTCCCTTCAGATGGAGCATAATTTGGTTGGGGTCTGTTGTGGTTGCTAATGAACTGCTCTAGCTTAATTAATCGGAGGTGGTTAATTGATTGATTAGTGGCCAAGTGGAATGTCACTGTCAGGGGTTGGGAGGCAGTGACAGGCTACTCCATGTTGCTTCTGGAGGAAAAAGAGCAGGTTTGAGGGGACTGGATCAGAGTGACTGCGCGCCATCTGATCCCAGGGCTTCATCAACAAAAGAAAAACATTAGGACGCCCGCGTCCGCTCCCAGGGGGCGGCTCGGGAGGAACCCTAGCCGCCGCCGCCCCCGCATCTCCTCCACCCCAACCGCCGCCGCCGCCGGAGGAAACCACCGGGGGCACAACCCCCCGCGTGGTGGACGGTGGTTGGCAGGCATTCGTCTCCTCGGCTCTTGCGCCTCGGCGTGGCGAAAGGAGGCCTCCGGCCGGAAGCGTATGTCGGCCCTGGACGGCGCGCGTGGACGGCGGAGCTCGGACTCCGGGGCGGAGGCCCTGGGTTCCCCAGGTGGTGGCTGGTCGTCGTGGCTGCGTGGGCGGCCGGCGCTGGCTAGGCGGTGGTGCCGACGGCGTGGCGGCTTGTTCCTCAGGCCAGCGGGCTTGCGGATCAGCCTGGCTGCGGCGTGCGGCGGGTATGGGGGCGGCCTCCTCGTCAGCGAAGACAGGAGGTCGAGCGCGGATGACCAGGTGGCGGCGCGCGAGGGATTCGGGTCCTTTTGCCCGGATCTGACGGTCGCGGCGGCGGATGTCGTTGTATGGGCGACAACAGCGGCTGACGTGGCGGTGGGTGCTTCCTGCAGCGCCCGGAATCGGGGCGGCGGCCCTCTTTCTTCGACGGTGGTGGTCGCCGGGGTCGTGTGGGCGACTCGGAGACTGGATCTCGACGTGGTGGCGGCGGTATGGGACGTCCCCTCCATCAACAGATTGGGTTCGATGCGGATCGGCAGGTAACACATGCGTCTCTTCAGACGCGTCAAGCAATGTCTGTCACCGGCTGGTGAAGCCTCCGGCGGATGCGCCGCCGGCGGATGCTACGCACGACGCCTCATGCGGAGGCGTCAAGTCATGCCTGCTACCGGCAGGTATTGCGCGGTGCTTCTGGCGGAGTTGTCATGTTTAGCCTGTTGATGTTGAATCGAAGGTGGTGCGACAGTGACGGGAGGCAGGCGGTATGGGACGTGTTGTCTTCCGGTGTCTTCTCCAGAGGTATCCGGTTATCGTGGCGTCGGTAGCCGGGTAAAGGTGGAGGGTACAGACGGCTTCAAGGAAGACATATGCACTCCGGTGGAAACACAAGATCTTTGATCAGGCTATGTCGACGCGCGCTTGCGTCGTTTCCTTGCTGAAGGTGGTGGACTCAAGTTTGGGGGATGAGAATCTGGAGTTTCAACCTAGTGTTGGACTCGCCACCATCGGCGAACGTGCGGCGAGTCCTTCTTGAAGGCGTAGCCTAGGAGTTGTGTATTATTCGTTGTTTTCGTCTTGTATCATAGGGTTGGTGGCTATCTGGTGAAGCTACTGTTGCGAGGCATGCGGCCTCAGGGTTTCTTTCCGGGTCGATGTTGTTCGACTGCTGGATTCTGCTTTCTTGTACTCCATCTTTTATATTAATAAAAAACCGGCTGTGTGCACCATTTTGGTGCAGAGGCTGGGGGTAGGTCCTCCATTTCTAAAAAAAAAAATCTGATCCCAGAATCAGGTCCAGCGGCTATGAGGTTCCCTGCTACTACTGTATTATTACGCCTGCATCCCCCATCTGGACAGTATGACACAAATTATTTTAATTGTTATACTTGTCCTAGAACAGCATATAGTTTAAAAAATATTCCCTAAAACTGCAGGGATGAACAGATGAACCAGGCCTTAAAAATGAAGCTATGGCCGACATTTTTCAATATAGAATCATTAAAAGGAAGTACATATGCTTAAGAGTAGGTACATCAGTTCCATATATATGGAGATGATTGAGATTAGGAACATGATTAACGATTGGTGCACAGGCATGAAAGGTTTTACAATAAGTGCTGGTTTGTGCGCTAAACCCTCGTCCTGATCAGACAAGCTGTACTCTTCGTAGTACAATATGTTGATCTGGATCCTTGATGGCAGTGATGGGATAGCTAGGTTATCTTAATATGCTTATGAAAAATAGAAGGAATTAAGCGTACGAATGCAAGTATGCAACGCAATTATTTGGGGCCTTGCCATTCGTTGGAAGGACAGATGAATGCTTATCCGGGATGCATATGTCTACCTACCAAGCTACCGAGCCTTCCTGAAGCTGTGGCGAAGGAAAATTTCAATTGATATGCTAGGTTGTAAATGTACTTCATGAATAATGATTCATAAAAGGTCATGTCAGGACTATTCCGCAAACATTTTTTAAAACAAAACATCAAATAATCAAGTAATGAAGTCTTTATAAGAAGAAATTTTCAGCTGAAATGATTGCTTAACAGAAAGGGAAAGGTAGTTAATTAAGCAACATTAGTTAAGGAGAGATCAGATTTCGATTTCAAATCAGATTTGCCAGTTCGTCAGGGAGGCCTAATTGTAGCAGAATAGCTTTAGCCTCTAGGTGGAGCGTTCAATCTGTTAGTTGAGGAAATTGTTTGTGGATGCTATAGCTAATTAACTGTTTCTAGGCAGGTACTCGGCATCTTATTTATAATATACCAAGTATGAGAACAACTAAATGATTCGTGCATTTTCATGACACTAAATCCGGAGACTCGGCTAATCCGGCGCCGACATTCATGCGAAGGCACAAAAACCTGAACTTGTACGCAGGGTTTAAAATTCCGGTAACAGAATGTTTTATGGCACCACCTGAACTTAAAATGTTATCTCGGCATTATAATTACAACAAAATCCATTGAATTAATTAGACAGATTTTTATCAAATTTTATTTGTGCTAGAAATATAGTCCAAAATCATTTTCACCGGTAGCTCATCCCAAGAACTCCCCTTCTAGTCTCTTAAAACCATGAATGATAGAGATAAAATCCGGTACATAACGCAGACAATGATGCTGAAGGAGGTTTGGTTTAAGGATCAAGATGATGCACATCAATAGGACAGGTACATGCAATCCTGACGTAGGGTCTAAAATCGTTGCTCCATCGCAAGGCAAAGGGTAACACGGGCTTGTTATCAGCTGAGCAATGACAAGACACAGCTAATTAGCATCTAGGAATCTTAGAGAGGTGGGAAAACCCCTGAAAATGACAAGTGTTAGCTGGGTAGCTCTAATCCGGGGGAGACTTTTGCCTCAATGACCAGCACGGGGACAAGGAAACTTCACCTCTTCCCCTCCTCCTCTTCTCTTGTAGCGACAACGAGGCTTCACCTAATTGGTACTATGGATGCTATTCCCATTTTTGTTCTTGCTTTCTTTTTCTCTGTTAGCTAGGTAAGCTCTATCTGTGTTACCTAATTGTTTTGACAGCACATTCCAGCCTGATAAACCACTCCCTACAACTGCAAGATGCTCGTGCTGCCTAGCTAGTGGCGAACTTTCAATGCCCGTAAGCAACGGATGTGGTTAAGCATCCTGCACTCTGCCTTGACATGACAGTTGAGCCCTTGTCTGCCGCAAGACAAGATTGTAAGTAGCCTAGAGTCTATGAACAAGTAATGGTGATCAAGACAAGACAGCCGAAACTGATGATGATTTACAAAAAAATGTCTTGCCTTGCGTTGTAGGCTAGGCTAGATTATTTGTTTACCAGCACCTACATGAAGCCATGTGCTGCCAGGAACATGAAGAAGCACCCAAAACCGACCACCGCCGAAGAATCCTCCTCGTGAACCCAACCCAACCACATGATCATGACTTTACGCCATGAGCAGACAATTTCTTTCACTCGGAATCTACCATAGCCCATGGTTAATCCTGTATCCTCGGGTACCTTGATACGCAGCCACATGCTACGCCACATCGCCGGCCGCTACAGTGGACCGATGTAGCCACGCACATGGACAATGAAACGTTGCTGACTACTACTACGCCATATGTCTCTTGTCGTCGTCCTCGCCGGGAGCATCCAATGGCACATGGATTGGAGGCGAACTGATCGCTCTCGTCGTCCAGGGACACCGCATGTTACTGCTAGTACACAACTCCCATCGTTAAGGGACGAACATAAGATCGGACTAGTTGAATTTCGGCGCGTCGGCACGCCGCGCCCTTGGTGGATATTTCTGTGAATATAACCTTTTTTTGTTTTGCTTTCATAATATATTTTGTGAATAAAAATGGTGGCGTTGTTTGTATAATGCATTTATCTTTGCATAAATATTACAACTTATTGAGTTACTGCGAAGACAAACTAATCGTTTTACTGGTTGAACACGTTTTTTTTATATAAATCTATTACAGCGAACTGAAATTGAAAAACGGAATTCATAATTGTTTTGTGAACAAAATTGTCTTGCATTTATTTTTCATCTTTTTGATCATTATTCGAATGTTGTTTTAATGTAAAGCAAAAGAAAAGCAAAAAACAAAAGAAAACAAATACAAAGATTTAATTTCAATGTTTGTTGCAACTCTATTACAATAAACTGAAATTCAAAAAGGGGAATTACAGTTGTTTTGTAAGCTAAAATGTCATGCAATTATTTTTCTTCAAGGTGATCATTATTCCAATGTTGTTTTACTGCAAAGCAAAAAAAAGAAGCAAAAACAGAAGAAAACAAATACAAAGATGGGGATAAATGGAGGTGAGATGTCATTTCAACAATTTTTATATTTGATATTGTAGTTCTTTTAATTAAACAGGAATTCTAGTTGTTTTACGATGCATGGAAATGTGTTAGCTGTGAAGATCTTGTTTTTGTGCAAATTTAACAGGAGCATTTTATCCGGTAGCTATCATATAGTTTTGCCCAATGTCGAAGCATCTATTTTATTGTCGCGGCGACATGCCACCCCCTTTATTCATCTTGTGAAGATTATTTTTTGTGTATAGTTGGGAATATGGAAATCAAACTGGGTGGCAGATGACATTTCCATAAGCTGCATAATTAGTATAAAAAAGATTATATTAGGTTTTCTAATTAAAATTATTTAAAGTTGTTTAGTCATGCATGGAAATGTGTTAGTTGTGAAGATTTCATTTTTCTGCAAATTTTGGTATATTATTTGTATTTTCTGAATTATGGATTGGAAGATATGAATTTTACAATTTCCTTCATTTTCTGTAATTTTTTAAATTAAAGTTGTTTAGTCATGCATGGAAATGTGTTAGTTGTGAAGATTTCATTTTTCTGCAAATTTTGGTATATTATTTGTATTTTTCTGAATTATGGATTGGAAGATATGAATTTTACAATTTCATTCATTTTATGTATTTTTTAAAAAGCTCACAACCGGGACCTACTTGTCAGATTTTTTAATTTTTTAATTCATTCTGGAAAATGGAAAAATCTGTTGAGCGGGGCCCACTCGTCAGCGTGTGTCACACACACGGCGGCGCACACGCGACGGCGGCAACCGCCAGCTCTGTCGAGCTCCGGCGAGCAGCTGCGCGCGCGCCGGCCTGGGTCTGTGCGGAGCCGCGCGAGGAGGTGGAGGGGAGCCGGGTGGGCGGAGCCGTGGACCATTAGGTCGCCGGAGCGGCCGCCGGCGAGAAATTCCGCGGCGGCGGACGGCAAGCGCGGCGTCGACGATTCCGAGCCGCGTGTGCCGTTCCGGCAAGCGATACTCAGCGAGGACGGAGAGGCCGCGACAGCGGAGCTGCTGACAGGCGCCGATTTGAGCGGGGAGGCGCGTAGCGGCGCCGGCGCGCGTCGGCGGCGGTGAGGAGCTCCGGCTCGCGCGGGAGAGAGAAGAGGGGGAGGATGAGGTTGTGTGGGCGCTTTTGCACGGAGGTCCCTGGGGTTTTCTGGAATTGTAAATTAGTCCTCCGCGGGTTTTTTTTGGTAAGTTACTGCGCTGTAGTGGCGCATGGGCCGTCGGATCAACAACGGACGGCGCGGAACCAGCCGCGCACTGTAGATAGGCGCGTTAGTGTAGGTGAACAGTGCGCGTGTGACGTGGGCAGGCGGAGAGGAGGCTGAAGGGGAACCCTTTTATATATAGATAGGATACGCCAGAACACCACCTGTTGTTATGAGGTATACCACGAGTAGATTCGAAGACAACTCTTGTGAACCGTATACAATGAGTAGATTAGGTTTAGAGAGCGTTCTGCACTTGGTATTTAAAATGCATTTTAAATTCATTTTAAAATGTTAAAAAATGTTCGCGCGTAGATTTTAACATCCTATGTACTCAAAAAGTCGTTTCACGAAAAACCCATTTGTTTGCAATGTAAAAAGACAAAAAATGTTGCAAAAATACACCTTTTCACAAGACTTTTTTTTTCATCTTTTGGACACAGGCACCAAAAATATTGATTTTCCCAAAACGACTTTGTGAACACATACGATTTTAAGATGTATCTGCAAGAAAAGGTCACAAATTTTTGATATTTTAAAATGTTTTTTAAATCGGGTGCACAAAGTGGATTTCACGACATATGCATGCTATCATACTACAGTACAAGGAGGGTATGAATACCAGCTGAAAAGTAATGCAATACAAGAGGGTACGTTTGAGCCAAACTGGGGACTGTATTGCTGTACTGGTTGCAGTGACCCCTGCCCTTATTCCGTCCTTGGCGAATATACTTGGTCTAGGACAACAAGCCTGTCATGTCCGTCCGCCCATTTAAGCCCAGGACGGTTGGTAGTAATAAAACTGCAACCTTCTCAAGAAGACAGCACAGCCTGCATTAAGAACATTCAGGTCTCAGATCATGTGACGGGATATGTCATACGGGGAGCATCAATAACGTTCATGTCTCAGATCTTTCTGCAGGTGTCTCTGAACCACTGATACCACATACGGAGCGGTTGAAATAAGCTGCTTGGGAGAGGGGATACCATAGGACTGAACGAAAGAACCCTCTCAAAATCACAATGAATAACACAATTGTGCATGTTACAGTTCCAAACTCAGTCAGAGGGTACTACTACACTCAGAAGAAAATGTTTTGAACCGCAGGCACACAGTCAGTCATGACGAGAGAGAAACGAGTACTCTCGAATGGCTGGGCTGGATCACGTCAGGTGTTAGATATCACTTGACCTGATTTCCGCAAAAGGCTCGCCGAGGTTTTAGGCCTTCCTAGGTCTGCCTCGGCCTCTCTTACCGCCTCGCCCTGAGCTCTCTGCTTTTGGGGGAGGGCTCTCGGTCTTCTTCGGGCGGCCTCTGCCCCTTCCGGATGGCTTGGGCTCCGGGGTGGCCTTTTTGGCTCCCCTGCCTCTCCCCCTACCCGAGGGTTTCCGGCCACCCCTGCCGCCCTTAACATCTCCGTTTTCGTCGTCTGAACTCTCATCCTCATCATCTTCCTCTTCTTCGGATTCGGAAAGGTCCTTGGTTTTCTTACGCTTATTGGACGTGGTCTTGGCATTGGCAGGTGCCTTCTTGGTGACCTTCGCCTCAACTTCCTCTTCTACTGTAGTGAACAGTTCAAAACCATCCATGAGTACAAAGAAAACAGCAGAATGGTAACATTTGGCAAGCATTTCACCAGTAAAACAATTCACATGTAAACAACAGGATTTCGGCTGTATGGATTCAGGCAAGGTGCATTAGAAGATAACCCTAAAATCAACTGTCTTAGATACACATGCACTACAGCTGCAGAGTATTTTCTAAAATAGCATGCAAGAGTACATAGTAAAGATCCATCCTAAACATGGAAGCAATATTCAACACTAGGTTCACCTATAAAGAGGAACCTGGATGGACCAACATAACCAAGAACCTATAAGCTAAACAGAACCTGGTAAAATCAGTACAACAGTGGGTCAGTGGCTACTGTTGTCAAACATCATGCCAACACATAGGCAGTTCTGTTTTCTAGTGTTACACTGACCAATGGCATTTGTGTCATTCATCCCCATCCATGGGCCAGTTCAACAAGGTGCAAATGATAATTTATTCAAGTTAATGAGAGTAAGGTCCAGAACTCATGTAGCAGACAATCAAGTTCTTGATACCAAAGCATCAGAAAAATAACAGTTACTAACTCAACTCCAAACATAAAAAATAAGCAGAGAATAACCTATTTTACAATATAGCAAATTATCTGACATGAAAGAAGAATGTAAAAGAAAACGAGGTTAGCAATTCTTTTTCTCACAAGTCGAGTAAAAACTAGGATCATCTTAACCATTAAATGGTTCAAGCTTCCAGAACAATGCATGTGTAATAGTGTCACCGTAAAAAAAAAGATCAATGCAAACCTTGAGTGGAGGCATCACCATCATAAATATCCAGCTGAGACAAAAAAAACATGCATACATATATTAGCTGGGTAATGAAACGATTTAACTGCAAAGCCATATTGTGAGGCTTATAAACTAGACACTGATGCTTAACTGTTACTCCCTCCGTTCCAATTTAATTGACTTGTTATCCACCACATGTGGATGCATCTATACATGTAACATGTCTAGATACATCCACATTTGATGGATAGCAAGTCAATTAAATTGGAATGGAGGGAGTACAAATTTAAAATATGTTTTTGTTAGCCTAAGGACTACACTACACAGTACAACAATAACAACACACGAAGGTGGACACAGCCTGTGGCACATTTTGTTTCGCTGCTCCCTGCCAGCTCATTTAATCGTATTTAGCATGCCTATGTGACTGATCACCTGGGTCTATTACTAATATGCTAATTTAGTTGATGAGGACAATGGTCGCATCATAGTAAGCATAGCTATATTGACGATTGGATGGCCAGAAGAAAGTCTAGCATCCAAAGTTTACACATACCAATAGATGATGTAGAATACATGAAACATTTGAGAGTACAGCTATGCTACAACATAAAAGTACAGAAAGTCCAAGTACTTATGAATGATGAATCAAGCCCATTACTTTTGATTAGTTTTAGCATCACAAATAATAGCATAATGCGTTAAATTTTAAACTCGTGGTAGCTTTAAGCAGGCAAACAGTTCATGCATGAAATCACATATAGTTACCTCATCAAGCTTAGCACCAGCTTTTGCTCGGTCCACAACAATCAGGGACAGTCCATAACCACAACCAACACTGCAGGAAGTGTTGTCAGATTAATATTGACGATACTACTAGCACTAAGAACTAAGAGGAGATGCAAAAAAGGTACGCGATGATTTAGTGCAATTACCTTGTAACATGCATCCCGTTAAGACTTTCAACCTTTTTAGGATTCGCCGATGACCTATATTAAATTGTAATGAATACAGATAACATATAAGAGAAGATTAACGGTTAACAGTTTGCAAGGCTAGCATTTTAAGCAATATCAGCGTTTTTTTAAATATACGTACTTTTGCCCATTAGGGCCGTAACCAAGCTCTCCAAATTGGGCAGCACCCCAGCTTATGCAAGAATCATCTGCACCAACAATGTGGTGCATGTTACCAGAAGCCATGCAGCGAACATTCCAGCCACTGAAGAAAATAAATCATCAATTAAATAACATGACTAAGGACAATAGATAAATAACAGAAAGTATTAGGATCTGTTTGGATGTTGCCCACAGTGGCCTTGTCAAATCATTGGCACGACAATTTTTTGGCGAAGGATTCGCCCGCCCACGCCTTGCCCCGATTTTGGCAACAGAATGAGCTGGGAAAGCATGATGGGCTTGGGCGAGCCAAATATTTGGAACCCATCCAAACAACAACCAACGTTCCAGTCAATGCCAACTTTTTGGCTGGGCAGTTCGGGGCACTAATCCAAACAGGCCCTTACCCATTGTGATGGCACTGTGTAACTATAGTACTGTACAGTTATTTAACAGTTTGAAAAGTACCTTAAATCCATTAGTGGCTTTGGATACATCCAGTCATCGCCGTTAGTCTTCATCTTTCCCCACATGTACATCTGTCCGCCACCTAATAAGCAAACGAAACGACCAACGTTGAAAATACTACTAAATCTGCAACACTTAATTTGGAACAGAGGGAGTGCATTTTAGTTCTAATTGTTGCAGAACAATCATAAATCATGCGATATAAGTATATTACAATAATATTTGCCACGAGATGTTAATAGCAGTATGTGATATGAACTCACATCTAACTGGCAGAAAATAAAAAATCTTGAATAACTGCAAAACCAAGCAGATGGAAAATAGAATGATTCAAGAACCATTTCATATGTCTCTTATTGCAATGCACCTAACCCAAGAAGCGACACAATATGGCATAACTTTTCAGGTATGTTCTATGTTTGCAGAATAATATGGTTTTACATGTATATGCATGCGATCACAAAAAATATACCAGCATATGAAACAATAACATTGCTCAGGTTTGAGGAAAAGCTTGGGTCTGCAACAGGCCTAGTTCCATAACAAATTCTATTGTTCTAAGCCACTTCGCTAAGATACATGAGTAATTGCACAATTAGCTCATCCATAAATATAACCAATGTGCTACACAAACATGGCTGAACACAGGCTTAAATCAAAAGGTAAACTACTCGAATTAGCTACTTGCCCATGTATTATACTTGGCAATCTACAAGCTCAAAACTGCTCTTCCCTTTTCCTTTCTTTACGATAAAGCCCAATTATGAACTCTGATAATTTATACCACAAAAAATGCATTATAAGATAGTTTGTTCACCACAGATTGCTGTATCATACCGGCAGTGCATGCAGAACTTGCAGAACCAGCTGAGACAATTGCATTGAGAGGCAGAACATTGTGTCTTTGAAATATTTCAACAAGGCGAGGTTTCCACTCATCCTTTTGTTCTCTGTGGCCCAACCTATATAATAAGCAAGTGGTTAGATCAATAATGTTGGGTGTATCATGATTATAGTAAGACACACGACAAGATATCTTACCTTCCATACCCGCCAAATCCCCATCTGGCAAAACAAAAAAGGAAGTAAATAACTGTAAAAAAACAGGGTCCTGGAGAAATCATATCTATCTAATACAGAAAAGAACTCTGCACAACAGTTTGATACATTAGTAATAAGTCATATTTGGATCTTTGACCGTATCAAACATATGGGGAATAAAGGACATACGTGTACACAAATCCACTTGAATCAACTGCAACTGCAATACAAAAGTACAGAAAAAATGTAGAGATTAGTGCTAATCCTGAAAAAAAAACACATGAAAAATAAAGTAGTGAGAACGAACCTGTATGATTTGTTCCGCATGCAACTTTCACGATAGTTTTCTCAGAGAGCGCAGCTATCGCCTTGGGACGGGGCTGGGCTTCATATGATAGCTTTACTGACGAATCTTTGGTATTGTACTACAATAGCAGAAGTCAATACACAATTATTGATAGTAACCAAATTGATAGTTGCTTGTGTTTAGTAGAAATAAACCTCATTGTCAGTTCCATGACCAAGTTGGCCGTACTGGGGAAGACCTGCTGTACTGAACAGAAGAGATGAATAAACAATGCTTCAGAAAATCTGACAAACAACACCCACTAACTACTGCAAAGCAGATATCAGTCAAAACAAGATGAAGATCTTGAAGTTTCATAAGACGTACAGTATAGAAGCACCCTCAACTGAAGACAGCCAGACAGTAAAGTCACCACCACAGGCAGCATCAGTCACGTCAGTCACAAGACATGGCACCGGCGAAGTCTCATATTCTGCAGCAATTTTAGAACAGGGCAACAAACAACAGCATCGTAAAAACCAAAGACAAAAACTGCCCATAATATTCTGAAACTTTATCTGTCGACCTAAAAAACAAAGCAAAAAACAGTATACTGAAAGATCAAAATATATAATACAGATATTATTCTTAGTTATTCAACAAACATGATATTCAAATCAATCAGCATTGTTACAGGGGCAAAAGGAAATTCTGAGATGTTCATTTTTTAACACAAATTCTAAATATGTAATAGATTATACGACACTTTAAAATAAATGACTAATGGCTCGAAAAATTTAACACGTTGAAAATTGTAAAAAAAAAATGTATGAGGCAATCTCCAAGCAGATAAATCCATAATTGCCCAAGCATGTCTTGATTTTTCCACACAACAATCGAATAGTACCTGATGCCATGTTAACTATAGGAATACAAAAAAGAAGCCTAAGTTACTGACCATTCCTTAGGGAGCCTGTCCCCAACTGTCCGTGTTTGTTGTGACCAAATGCGAACGACGTCCCCTCGTCAGTTACAACAACTGTATGATTTTTTCCAACACTTGCTTTAATTATTTTATATCTGCAGAATTATTAAGAACACGTTAGCATCTAAAAAACATCAAGGTAATCTTTAACACCTTTACCATTCGACTAAACCAGATTACCTGCTCAGTTCATGAATTTAGCAATACCATACAGTACAGGATTAATAACAATTAAAATGTAGGTACAGAATTTGGTATCTTACTTTGATAGTTCAGAAACAACAGTTGGTAGGTTACGCTGAAGAGTATCCCCATGTCCCAACTGCCCCTTCTGCTTGAGAAAAAATAGTGCTAAGTAACAAACCAAATAAAATCGACTATCATCTCATTTATACCTCATTTCGACCCCATGTATAGCAACGACCATCAGCACCCAAAGCAACAGAATGGCAAGCCACTGGCAAAACACAGGAAGACCAATAAGATGGAATTGCAACTATACAGAAAATAAACACAGCATGAGGAAATAACTAACTTGATTATATTTCAATAAGAGGAGGCACCCTATTGTAATGATTCGGAACAACTATCCCTCCCTCACTCACTCGCTCATTCTCAATGACACCAAGCCCCAGATGTCACAAAGTTATAACTGCTTAGTGAGGCATTAACATAACGCCAGCCCACGCTCACCCAGAACACTTACGTTTACCAAATTTGGATCAAGAAATGATGAGTTCAATTCCCATTTGTGGGCTTCTTCAAAGATAATCCTACTATGCATCCTTTTGGTTGGTCTCCACCACCACATCAAATCACTAGTATCAAAGCATTGACAACAGAATTGCCAGTGCCTTCTGTCATCGCAGCATTTGATAGACCTTATTTTAAAACCATTTCACAACACAGGAAAACCGAAATTTTGAAACCAGAGAACCTTGCAACAATATTTGCATGTACATGACAACTAGCACGATTCAGAACAAAAAACTATTTTATGGAGTAAGATTGAGATAAACAGTGTAATGGAGTTTAAATGTTACAAAATGGAAATCACAATAGCATTCCAGTTTCTGGTTACTTCTATTAGAGCACTTTGTGGTACTTAGAAAATCCATTTTGTATTGTACCCTTTTGCAGTTACTTCAATTCACACTTGTCTTACACCACTTTTGGATGAAATTGTGGTATTAATAAAACGCAGAGGTGTTACAGGCTCAGGATTGAGACCATAACCAGCAGAGCAAGGTCTGGGGGGCTGAATAGCCATGAGCTTGTCAGGCGGTGGCACCAGTGAGTTGACACACGTGAATGACAAGGTGAACGGAGATAAAAAGTTGTGAGAGAATAGAGTAAATCCTTTATTACACTTTACTGATGATTCAATGCAGTTATACAGACGGGTTGCAAACTTGCGACCAGAGATAGACCATACTAACATCTTTCCTAACTTATTTCAAACTCCTAAGATAAAATTATCATAGCGCTACAGCGGATACGTAAAGTAGGAGAACTCAATACCGTCTGAAATGTACGTCGGTGCCAACTGCCATCCCAAACACTCAAAGTCATGGAAAGAAAATACTATCACAATAAGGGTTTCGGTCAGTTTGTAAGTGTTGAGATAACTTCTTAAGATACCAAGTTCGCCATAACACACAGGGCTGACATAGAACATTGTGGCGACACTGTATAGGCAGGCACTAGCATCGCAACATCTCGGTCACAGTAATAGCAAGGTGGGGAAGTGACACACAGCATAAAACAAACATTTCACAGCCCAATGAAAAGTTCTGAAAGGCGAAATGGACAGCCATGGTATTTTCCACAATTGCCAGAATTTGGAGTGGAAGTTCTTTAATTTGCATCTTCACAGTGGCACTGACCTAATTCTCTCTCAACTTCTAAGAGACCTCCCTTATTTGCCATTGGATAGCAGTCCTAATCGACGTGTCCATAGCCACAACTAACTCATGTATCCTGTTATCTCTAGCCCTAGGCACGGACGAATTTTTACTGTGTTTTTTCCTGTTGAGAAGTTAGTTCACATAAATAGTCTTCATGAAAAAGGTAATAACATATTCTTCTATCAGCTATGGACAAGCTATAACAAAATACCATCGTCCATATTTGACAATGATTAGGGTACTGACGTCCAGAATTCCCAGATGACTGATTATGAGACAGCATTCGATTAGGCCATGTGCATAACAGATTTCAACAAGGTTTACTGAAGGTGTCGTGTATATCAGGGTACAGTCTCTTGGCTTTGTGAAATAATTTACAGCAATAGATTGTTAAAACGTAACACGATGGCAGCATTCCAGAATAAGCTCCTCCGCCCACGAACCTTAGGCTAAGACCAGTGACCGATGTTACCTCCCCTCACCTCACACCCGCCCGCACAGCTCTAATCATCAACCAGTCCAAACGTTTCAATGCGCCATTTCCCAACCCTCCGCCGCCATCACACCCCACACGCGTAACAGAGAAGGGGGACGAAGGAGCACTCACTGCAGCCGGTGGCGACGGAGCGGATGTCGACGCCGAGGAGCGAGCGCAGGCGCGTCGGGGACACGAGGTTGCCCTGCATCGCGCCCGGCAGCTTCCGGTTCATGGCGTCGAAGTTGGTCCCGCCGCAGTACAGCAGCTCCCCGCCCTCCGCCTTCGCCCCCTCGGCGCTGGCCGACATTCTCGCCGCCGGCGGCCGGAAACCCTAGATTTGGTGGGGAGGAGGCGGAGAGGGCGAGCGATTTGAAATCAAACGATGCTGGTCCAGATTGAAACTCCTTTTTGCGGCGGGATATTTATCTGCAGCCCACAGTACAGTGGGGCTAGTTGCCGAGAATGCGCGGAGATATTTGTGTACAGTCAACTGTGAGGATGACTTATCGGACCCGGTTAGCTTTCGGGCCACTTGTCAGTGAGCGAGCTCGTAATACGTGTGTAGACGCGTACTTAGAGTTAGTAATGATATGTGGCCCCGTGCCTGTGGGGTACCCTCGTCGGCTTAAGATCGTGTGATTGGTTCTGAAATTCTGATACTGCTAGTTTTTTTTTTATCGTGGGGCCACATGCTGCAGTTAGCCGTGCTGTCGAGGTATAGGAAGAAAACTCTGGGTTCGGATTATGAACGAATTGCCGAGTTTTTTCTTTGCGAGAAACGAATTGCCAAGTTATATGTCCTTACAAAGTTATATCATGAATGCTCTGATGACTCGCATGCGCTCTCACAACAACTGTTAGTTACCCTAAAAAAAGTAATGGATTATCCTCAAGCTTGACTTCTGCAAGACTTTTGACTCGGTAAATTCGGACTTTCTCTTATCCATTCTTTCAGTTGGTGGTAGCTGGTGTTATTGGTTTAAGAATATCTTAGATTATAATCATATTGTTGTTTCCCTAAATAGAGTTCTCGGCGTCTATATTCATTGCCAAGATAACTTGCGGCAAGGCAATCCTCTTTTGCCTTACCTCTTATGATGTTGGCTGGTCTAAGAGTAGAATTGATGACCCTTTCTTCATGATGTCCCAATTGTGTGTTGTAAGAGGTGGGTCCGTGCTCTGTCTTTGGCATGTCCTCGATATCTTTGTATTTGCTTCCAACCTCACCATCAACCACCCCAAATCGACCTTTGTTCATGTGCATGTCTCCCTCTATAGCCCGGCTACCATCTCGTGTCATTAAGAAGAAATAGGATCCGCGGGTAGTTCCTCAGAAGAGCAGTATGTACTTCATCCCACGTGTCATGGACTATCCTAGTGCTTCATTTCCTCAAACCTATCTCGGTCTCCCCTTTCTCCCACTAAATCACCTCTTTCGACCTTCACCCCTCTCATTTCCAAGATTGGTAAGTACTTATCTAACTAGGGTCAACCCTAGGTGAGGGTGATAAGTGTGACGATCCATAGCCCATGCCAGATGAGGGTCCATGTGTTGTATATTACATATAGCATACGTATAGGTACATGGTCAAGGCCTCAAATAAATAAAAAAATCTCCACTCTTTCATTTTCCCTAGAGGCCTCCATAACAATTAGGTAGCATGTATACGGCTAGTGTGCTCTACTCCATTCCATCGGTGGGAGAATGGTCATGTCTAATGCGGTTCTTCACTTGCTTCCATACATGGTACATGTGGTCAATGGTTCAACCCTATGGAGTGATAGAAGCAGTTGATAAAAAACATGATGGTCCTTCTTCTTGATACCTTCGAAAAAAATCATGTCGTTCTCACTACATAATCGTGCGGGATTTGTTGTCACAAGTAGGAAGGTTATAATAGGGTGGAATATATTCGGAGGCAAAACGAGTGTATTTTATTAGCCCTACTTCACAAGCATCATTTTGTTCAACAATTGTCTTGGAAAGTGTGGTTCAACGGGTGGTCTCGGATGGCGTTTTGGTGATCAATCATATTCTCCCTCCTCTCTCGAGCGCATCGCCTCCAGAGATTTGTCTTTGCAAACCGACCTGCTCCCGAGTGACCGTTGGCGATGGAAAGCTAACTTCCTTCTAGTAGGATAATTGTGCCCCCCGATGGAGGCCTTGGCGTCCTTCCCGACCTTTTATCAAATTGTACATGTGGTGAGGTGGGAGCGCTTATGTGACTCCGTTGTTGATCGACGACTTGCATTCATAGCTTTGATCCAGATTGCGATGGTGGCGACTCGGGAAGTCTTCTCCCTATAGGTTCTCTTGGATGGTGTGAGCGTCACTAGCGACATTCACTCTCGTTCCGTGTCGTGGGGAAAGACTCTCGAGATCTCTTTGTGTGCCTTCTACTTTGGGACAGTGATGCTCGGGGTCCATTTTAGATGGGACTCACACACACGAGCTCGTCGTTGCATAACGAGATTAAAATCTTCACTCTTCTAGTGGTGACAATGAATTAACTTAGCGGCAGGAAAAAAAAGGTCAATTGAAAATTGATCGCTTAATGATGGGTGCGAGAGATGCTCCTTAGTAAAGGATGCAAATCACATGTTCATGGCGTGGTCTCTTAAATCGTAATGTAGATTTTTGGCGCATGATCGACGTCGTGAACTTCCCTCCCTCGACTGATGGACTAATGCAAGATGTGCCTACGTCTCCCCCAATCTTCTATTCAAGGTGTTGCATCTTTGAAAGGCAAGTAACAATTTGATGTTCAATTCAATCTATCATTTGCCATGTTGTTGACTATATTCACCGCTTTGTCCACAACTGTTACTATGGAGTTTCCGAATAGAAATACTTAGTGACTCTGAGAGCCTATCTAGCAACTACGGGCACGACATGGGAAATTGGTTGGGTCCACATTTGTCGGGTATTTTTCTTTTTTCCTTTTGTGTTTTCGAAATAAAACTTATCGTTTTAATTGTTCGGAGATTCAAACTCCCACATTCCGGGGAAAATGCACAAAGTTTCTAGAATAATTCCATATGATTATTTATTTGGGAATTTGTACTAGGAATTGTTACCTTAAAATTTAAATCCCAAACTAGGTTTCATAAGGGGTATAAATCCAAATAGGTAACTTCAAGCATCCAAAAGTATCAAACCTTTTTGAACCTCCTGGACATATAATATATTCTTTCCTAATTATTTAGGGAGATATGAATGATTTTAAGTGGGTACTATAAACAGGGGGTGAAATTAGACAAATTTTTTAGGCACCGAGTTACCCTCATTTTCGACATCAAATACTCTCTTTTTTATATAAAATGCTCATGATGCATGTTAGAACTCCTATTTATGACTAACTAAAATCCGTGACATTATAAGTTCCACCTTTCTTCCCACATAAGGTATTGCCATAGGATAGGAGTATGATGTTTTCGTACCATCCATTTTTTGCTAAAGTGTGGTGATCGATTTGTCCACGACAAAAATTATCGGATGTCGCACTCGTGACACAAAAATGTGGTGAACATATTGAAAGTGCATGGTGCCCCCATGTGTGGTTTTGGTAATTAATGACAATCCTTATGGACTAATGTTTGCATTGATATATTCTTGTAGATCTTGTCCATAGGAAATGATTGGAGTTCATGTGTTCGACTCTACAAGATTACATGATGACCAAGGTTCTATCCAAGGGTTTATATGAAGAATGGTCATGTGAAGAGTTGAGCTTATTGCAAGCATGGCTTGGAAAAGAAGATTGAGTGAACATTCATGTTATCTCCAATCCATCATATATATCAAGATAAGAAGATGAAGTGCAAGTGGATTAATGAAGACGGAGCTTAGCAAGGCTCTCCCATCATGGAGTATGGGGGAGTATTTGGAGAAGTCTTCATCAAGCATGTGCTAGCAAGCACGATCAAGAAAGATGATCCAACTTGAAGAGATCAAGATCGTCATCATCATTATCTAGTTCAAGTGGAATGCGCAAGGCAAAGGTATGATATTGATAGGGTTTCTATTTTACCGGTCTCATGGTGTTAGTGGGAGACCGGGTACTTGATCGCACCTTTGTGGAGATCTCAGACCTTTGCATATTTGGCATTTCATCTTACTTGGTTCTTATTTGACTTTTATCCATGTGAGGATTTAGATCTTGGTTCATCCCCATTCCAAGCTCTAGTTCATCAAAAACGGATTTCATATGAATATCTTGTTTCGTTTTTTATGTTACCGGTTTGTCTTTTCTAAGAGAGGTCAAACTCTCTTCTTTTGGTTTCCTCCTCACATGATGGATTGTGATGTGTATATGCATAATCTTTTAGAGCTTGTTATTATCTTCGAAACAAGCCCAAGATCATAGAAAACGGAGTCCAGATGAAAAACTTATTGTGTTCTTGGTATTGGAGGTTTTACCGGTTGTTCTTTTATCGAGAGGTCTAACCTTTCCCCATTTGGTTTTATCCTCCCTTGTTGGACTATGATGTTTCTCTATATTCATGTAAAGCTCGTTGTTGTGATTCCAACGAGCCAAAGATCATAAAAACAGAGTCCGGATCCAAAAGTTATTGCCGTTTTTGTGTTTGGTGTTCCTGCTATTTTACAAGGGGCGGTAGTACCGCCCGGTACCGCTGGAGGTACCGGGTTTGCCACTCGAGGCCCGTATTTAGCGGTACCGGAAGCGGTAGTACCACTGCCCGGGGCGGTAGTACCGCTCCCTGGAGCCTGTTTCATCATGTTTTAGTGTTCTAACTTTCCAAGGGGGCGGTAGTACCGCTGGGGCCAGCGGTAGTACCGCCCCGGCGCGAAACTGCACCCAACGGTTGGATCTTTGGGTGACCTATTTAAGGGGCCTTCTTCCCCAATGGTTCCCTGACCTTTCTTACAAGTTTTGACCTCCATTTTTGACCTCCAAAAGCTTGCTATCTCTCAATCCCTCCAATGATTATTGCTACTTCTTGAGGGAAAAGAGAGAGGAGATGTAGATCCACATTTCCACCAATCCATCTCTCCTCTAAGTGAGGGGAACCCTTTGGATCTAGATCTTGGAGTTCCATTTGTTGAGTTCTCCTTTGTTCTTCGTCTCTTTTCCTCCATAAGCATTAGTTGCTTTTGGTGGGATTTGGGAGTGAAGGACTTGAGCACTTCTTGTGTTCTTGTCATTGCTTTTGTGCATCGGTTTGCTCTCTCCACCAAGATTCATGGAAGTGAAAGTTCGTGAGCTTGTTACTCTTGGATCGTTGGACCCTAGACGGTGTCCTTGAGACCTTTTGTGGCTAGTTGAGACCTTTTGTGGTCACTTGGGAGCTCCCAATCCTTTTGTGGGTTGTGCCTCAAGATTGTTGTAAGGGACTCGATTTCCGCCCAAAAGGAAATCAATAGTGGAAGGTGAACCGAGCTTTTGGGGCAAGGTTTATCGGAGAATAGGGTGAGACCATTTGTGGCGTTTGAGTTTGAAACTCACACCCTCCAACGAGAGGTACTCCCCTAAAAAGGAGGAACTCGGGAATACATCATCGTCTCCGCGTGCCTCGGTTATCTCTATACCCGAGCTCTTTACTT
This sequence comes from Poa pratensis, assembly GCA_947311845.1. Classification (NCBI taxonomy): domain Eukaryota; kingdom Viridiplantae; phylum Streptophyta; class Magnoliopsida; order Poales; family Poaceae; genus Poa; species Poa pratensis. The sequence goes on along the minus strand of CAMZMU010000128.1, from coordinate 106,387,919 downwards.
ATGCAATTTACATTGTGATAGCCTTCGTGTTTGAAGTCCTTTGTCTTGCTATCACCTTGTTACTTGTCTTGCTTAGTATAAGTTGTTGGTGCACATAGGTGAACCTAGTTTATTTAGGTTGTATGCTTGTTAAATTAAAAAACCTAGTTTTATTCCTGATGGCCCTTCACGTAGTTACCTACGTGAAAAGTAAATGGGTTAGGTTGAGACTCCAAGTGCAGAGTGTATGTAGTAGTGGAAGACAGTTTTCCCCACGAGGGGTGACTCGAGGGTTTAATATCGAACTCTCGGGGAACCAGTATTTCAGGTGTTATCTCCTTATCCTTCTCTTGAGAACCTGCAACAAAATAAATTGTTTTGTGCCCTCAACCTCACCAAGTGGTTGTCAAGCACAAGGTGTGAGAATGATAATAAAATAAATATGCAAACAGTAGTAAATATGCAATGATGGTAAAATAAATATGCAATGATGGTGGAAACAATAAATGATATTTTTGGTTTTTTATATGAATGCAAGATGTAAAAGTGTTTTTGTATTTTCGGATTTAAAATGGCAGCAAACAAAAGTGGTGATAAAAGTGTTGGAAAGGTGTTTCTTATGATTAAAAATGGACCGGGGTTCATGGTTTCACAAATGCACTCTCTCTTGATAACGTGGTAGACAATGGAACACTAAAATTAACATGTAAGATGGCAAGACATGGTTTGACAAGTTATTAATAATATGGGCATCACGTCCTAACATAGAGATCTCAAGTATAAGTTGTTCTCTCTCTTATGCTCCACCAAGATGCGAACTAAATCATAACACCTTAGTAATTAAGATAAATCAGAGCATAGCAATAAGTTCAATGACATGAAGTTAAAATAAGAACATGCTAGATCTAGTCATGGAGGTAGTGGCCAAGGTCACATCCACTCTCCGGTAGCATGGTATTTTTGTTTATCCCTAGTGAGGCAACAAAGTAAGGTAGAAAACCCAAGTGGATCGCAGAACTTCTGTCACGTTCACTGCACTAGCCACCCCCCGTTACTCCAACTAATGCACACGTTCCCCCTCACATGCTCTCATAAACATGCTTGATCATGACAAGTAAATAAGAACGGGGTACATAATATGCATCTACTTTCATAACTGAAACAAAACCATTGCAATCTCAAACATGTATTAACTCATAATAAAGATCCACCACAAAGGAATTACATAGATGACCGTAATCATGTTCAGCAGCTCATACGGTACTAATTAGTGAAGCTCATAGAGAGGAGAGATACATAAGTTACTTCCACAAACCCATAGTCCAGGGGTGGACTACTCCCTCTTCATCATGGTGTCGGTGGAGATGTTGTTGGAGGGGAAGGAGACCACACCGGCAGCGCCCCGCCGGAGTTTTCCCCCTCCAATCTTCAGCTCCAGGTCTCTGTTTCGTGGTTTCTGTGTTTCGGCGGCGCTCCCTTTCGCGAAAGCCCTGGGGGGTCTATATATAGTCGTTTTTAGGTCAAGACGAAGCTTCGGGAAGAAAGATCGACGGCAGCGGAGGCCCGAGGGCCATGGTGGGTCCCACGCGGTCAGGGAATCTGGCCGTGTGGGCCCACCCCTTTCGGCCTTCTGGTCTCCGTTTCTTCGATTCCTTTGCGCCTACGTTTCGTTCCTTCCAAAAAAGTGATCCCCGTAAAATCTCAGGTCATTTGGACGTCGTTTGGGTCCCTGAAACATCAAAATATAGAAAAAGGGGTTTTCTGACAGCGCAGGGTTAATTCCAGAAAAATGGGGAAGTTGTTAATTATCCCCAAAACTCAATATAAATCATGAATATAACCCTTATATGATGCAAATAACATGGAATAACATGTAATAAAATGTAAAGTTCATGTATGCATTTTACATGCATCAACATCCCCAAGCTTAACCCATGCTCGTCCCGAGTATGAAGGTGATAAAACTAACATGGACTTTGCATTTTAATACTATCAATGGATATCAAAGGTGATTACTATTGCTACATAGAGTCAAATGATTCATTCTTCAAAGGAATAACAATATGCAAGATAAATTATGAAGTGATATCAAATACTCAATGTAAAGATGTTCAATGATAAATTCACAAAGTGTAACATAGAAGAAAGTACTATGGACCAAATGTATGCATAATGAAAAGTAAAAACATCCTATGGTGGTCATAGAGTACTTCTTATGAAAACTGAATATAAAAGGTGGACACTTTGGATAGATAAATAAGTAGAGGTAAAGCATGAATAAGTTTCATCTAACTTCCAAACACTTCTACTTAAGTTAATGCTTGCAATGTGGTAGTCATTGGTGTGGAGCTCTCATTACCCCTATCATAGCATCTTGAATGATTAATGTTTAAAGTGAAAGCAAATATGAGTGGTGTGCTTGACAATGTATTGGTTGAATGTCTCATGTCCCTTGAATACAAGTACCTACACCATGTGTTACTCACTTTGGTCCACAAAGTAAATTCAAATAAAGGTCATTGCAAGTAATAATAGTATCATCAAGAACTGCACTGGGGTACCTCTTGCCCCTTGACATGAACAAGCCCATGTCAAAACAACAAGACAAACAGACAATGAACAATCTCAGCACTCTTTTATTTACTATGGGTATAGCTTTTTATTATGAGGTGCATCACTGAATGAACATTATGGTTATGCTGTAAATTTCCACCATGAATGATGCATGGCTTAGATTAGCGGCCCAGGCATTTCTCTAACCATTTATACAAACTCTTTGAACTTACTAAGTATCCACATTCATTTCACCCATGATAGGCATCCATAAACAAAAGTACATGACATCAACTAAATATAAATAAGTGCAATGTTGAAAGCTTGCCATGTGACAGCACATATGGGCTAACTCCCAACCAAAACAATTGTCAAGCCCACAACTTCATAATTTTAATCACAATGGTTCATGCTTATTAAATGCAATAAAAGTAAATTGTGCATCAAGTTCGTGAGAGCTTTTAACCAATTTTTCCCATGACAATCAATAACATAAGCATTTAAATTCAGAAATGTAGATAACACAATATAACATGATAAACATACTTGGAATAGCATAAAGCTAATAGGTAGATATGGTGGACTCACTGGAAAAACTTTGGTTGAAGGTGTTGGGAAACAAGCTTTTTACTTGTTGTAATTTTTGGGCTAGCAATAGGGAGAAAGTTGACCATCTAAATGCATGCATAAGTGTCCATAGAACTAATCAATCCATGTTAAACCAAGTAAAGTTAAAATTCAACATCTAAACATGGTAAAAGATAGCTCTTGACAACACACTTGCAAATTAACATTCATTCAAAGCACATGAATTATGCAACTATATGTATCTTTTAAAATCAACTCAAACATCCCTATCCCAATATATTTAATAGCATCCAACATAATTCAACCCAAACTTCCAGTAGCTCTCTCATATATAAATGATAGTGGTGGTCTTATTAACAAACCGAAATAACAAAAGCAAAAAAAACAGACGCTCCAAGTTTATACGATAAAGTGCTTTGATCGAAAAACAGAAGTTAGACGTGTGCAAACCGAGAGTGTGTTGGTCTAGTGGGGTTGTCTTGACATCCCCAAGCTTATGGTCTTCACCATCCTTGGATAGCTCTTGGTGCAGCTCCTCTAATCCCTGTGAAAAAACTTCAAAACACCGTTTCTCCCATTTCTTTTCTGTGGGGTGATATTAGTAGTGATAAACAAATAGGTTCCTTGCTGCATAAAATCCTTAGGCAAAAATTCATATGAATGTCCAGAGAGTATATAATGTTGTATGCCTACTCATAAACTCAATTGAATCAAAAAGATTCAAGCAAAAAGCTCAAAGAATGCATCAAACAATATCAAGACAGAATCTGTCCAGAAAAACAGCAGCAGCAAAACGCATTTTTCTACCCTACTTAAACTCGTCAGAAAAATCTGAAAAAATCACGTATACAGAGGATGAAAAGTTGAAGCTACAGTTCAAATTACAGCTCAATCGGAGTTACAGATAAAAAATGAAAAATCAAACCGTGCACAGACTTCGTGCAGGCAGAAAACTCTCCGAAAATGAATAGCAACTTTTCAAACCCAAAATAGGTAAAACTTGGTTCTTTATTAAAAATCTCAGAAACAAAACTAACAAACTACTCTCTTGTTACAGCAAGAGGACTCAAAGAAAATCTCAAACAAAAACAACCGGGTTGCCTCCCGTAAAGCGCTTTCTTTATAGCCATATAGCTAGGCTTACTTACTTGATAATCAAAGGGGACGTAGCTCATGAGGGAGCTTGAACCTTGGTGTGTCCCTCTTCCTTGGGAAGTGTTCCATGCATAATACCAGGATCCCATGGTGTTCTCAAACCAATCAAAATAATAGTCAAGTTGAACCCTAGTTGAGAGAAAAACAAAACACAAAAGTAATAACAACGAAGTCTAACTTTCTTTCTATGCATTGGCATTTTGTATATGAATGAATCACCATAAATAGAAGTTTTCCAATGCATATTAACAATAGTTACTTGCAGCATATAATTATTAGCATAAAGAGGGTTCTTATCACCTCCTCTTTCATAATAGTTGCAAGTAGTAGAAATAAATTCAACCATATAACCACAAGAATCATTCAACTTAGATAATTTAGGCACATAAAGAGGATTATTAAATTTATTATGGAATTCATTAGCATGCTTCCCTCTTTCAAAATAGTTAATAAGATCAATATCAAGTTTACTATCATGATTGCAACAAAGATTTGGAACTAAAGATAGTTGCAAATCACATAAGTATTTCTCAACATAAGCAAATTTCTCCTCTATGGTGTGATTAGGAGAGTTCAAAAACAAAGTGAGTCTCTCATGAGTAAGAGCACTATCACAAACAGCAAGTATATCATTTTTATCCTCACATAATTTAGCAACAACTAAACATGGAGGTTTATCAATAAGCATAGGACCATCATCCAAAGCATTATCATATAACATATTTAAGCAATACTCCTCATTATCATAAATAAGTTCACTAGTAGCATTAATAGAAAGTAAAGGAGCATTTTTAGTTTCATCATAATAACATGGGTTATCATATAGGACCATAGCATTTTCAGTTTCACACTCACCATAACATGGATTCTCATAAATAACAAAAGATTTTTGAGTTTGAGTGTTACTATCATTTGTTGATGGTGAAGCTGGGAGATCCAACTCTTCCCCAAGCTTAGGTTGGAGCACATCCATTTTAATCTCCTCTTCACATACTTCCTCTTCCAAGCTTATGTTTTCATCATCCTCTTGCGGTTGCACGGGCATCCCCAAGCTTAAGCTTTTGTCATCTTCTTCCTGCAAAATATTAGAGCTTTCTATGGAAGCAAGAATTCTTTCTTTAACATAAACATTATCACTAAATTCCTTTTTGCAAAGTTGGAGAAGAATAGAAATGTGTCCTTTCATTACACGAGCTTCATGACTAGTTGCAACAAATTTATCAATAAGAAAGTCTATCTCATGGGCTGCAACATAACCAATATATTTCTCAACTTGTTCTATATCATGGCATGCAAATTTACACTCTTGATAAGAAGCAATAATAGGATCACTATTATACTTACATTGATAGAGAGAGTGTTTATAGTCTTTTCTAAAGCAGCAAGTTATATTATGTAATTCACAAAACTCAGTGGCCATATCATTAAGATGTTCAAGCAATTCAAGCATTCTATTTCCTTCTTTCGTTGATCGATATGCATAGTAAACTCCCATAGTTTTGACATAACCTTTCTCCATTTTTTTAATTTTTATGTGTTTTGATATATATAACTGAAAATAAAACTAATGAGAAACTCACAACCAAACAAGTTTAAAGGAACCTCCCCAAGCTTAGATGATTGCAAGATATAAAACAAGAAAAAATAAATCTAAAGTCTAGTGCACATAAGAATAGAAACTTAAGCGCTACGCTCCCCGGCAACGGCGCCAGAAAACGTCTTGATGGCCCTTCACGTAGTTACCTGCGTGAAAAGTAAATGGGTTAGGTTGAAACTCCAAGTGCAGAGTGTATGTAGTACTGGAAGACAGTTTTCCCCACGAGGGGTGACTGGAGGGTTTAATATCGAACTCTCGGGGAACCAGTATTTCAGGTGTTATCTCCTTATCCTTCTCTTGAGAACCTGCAACAAAATAAATTGTTTTGTGCCCTCAACCTCACCAAGTGGTTGCCAAGCACAAGGTGTGAGAATGATAATAAAATAAATATGCAAACAGTAGTAAATATGCAATGATGGACAAATAAATATGCAAGGATGATGGTAGTAATGATAAATGATATTTTTGGATTTTTATGATGAATGCAAGATGTAAAAGTGTTTTTGTATTTTCGGATTTAATAATGGCAACAAACAAAAGTGGTGATAAAAGTGTTGGAAAGGTGTTTCTTATGATTAAAAATGGACCGGGGTTCATGGTTTCACAAATGCACTCTCTCTTGATAACGTGGTAGACAATGGAACACTAAAATTAACATGTAAGATGGCAAGACATGGTTTGACAAGTTATTAATAATATGGGCATCACGTCCTAACATAGAGATCTCAAGTATAAGTTGTTCTCTATCTTATGCTCCACCAAGATGCGAACTAAATCATAACACCTTAGTAATTAAGATAAATCAGAGCATAGCAATAAGTTCAATGACATGAAGTAAAAATAAGAACATGCTTGATCTAGTCATGGAGATAGTGGCCAAGGTCACATCCACTCTCCGGTAGCATGGTATTTTTGTTTATCCCTAGTGAGGCAACAAAGTAAGGTAGAAAACCCAAGTGGATCGCAGAACTTTCTCTCGCGTTCACTGCACTAGCCACCCCCCGTTACTCCAACTAATGCACACGTTCCCCCTCACATGCTCTCATAAACATGCTTGATCATGACAAGTAGATAAGAACGGGGTACATAATATGCATCTACTTTCATAACTGAAACAAAACCATTGCAATCTCAAACATGTATTAACTCATAATAAAGATCCACCACAAAGGAATTACATAGATGACCGTAATCATGTTCAGCAGCTCATACGGTACTAATTAGTGAAGCTCATAGAGAGGAGAGATACATAAGTTACTTCCACAAACCCATAGTCCAGGGGTGGACTACTCCCTCTTCATCATGGTGTCAGTGGAGATGTTGTTGGAGGGGAAGGAGACCACACCGGCAGCGCCCCGCCGGAGTTTTCCCCTCCAATCTTCAGCTCCAGGTCTCTGTTTCGTGGTTTCTGTGTTTCGGCGGCGCTCCCTTTCGCGAAAGCCCTGGGGGGTCTATATATAGTCGTTTTTAGGTCAAGACGAAGCTTCGGGAAGAAAGATCGACGGTAGCGGAGGCCCGAGGGCCAACTTGGTGGGTCCCACGCGGTCAGGGAATCTGGCCGCGTGGGCCCACCCCTTTCGGCCTTCTGGTCTCTATTTTTTCGATTCCTTTGTGCCTACGTTTCGTTCCTTCCAAAAAAGTGATCCCCGTAAAATCTCAGGTCATTTGGACGTCGTTTGGGTCGCTGAAACATCAAAATATAGAAAAAGGGGTTTTCTGACAGCGCAGGGTTAATTCCAGAAAAATGGGAAGTTGTTAATTATTCCCAAAACTCAATATAAATCATGAATATAACCCTTATATGATGCAAATAACATGGAATAACATGTAATAAAATGTAAAGTTCATGTATGCATTTTACATGCATCAATTCCGCATTTATCAAGGCTAAACCGGAAATGTTTTAAAGACCATACTCTTAGAATCCTACGTACCTACTCCCTCCGTTTTCAATATAAGATGTTTTAGGTGTTATACATGTTGTCTAGATACATACTAAAGTGAGTGAACATGTACACTAATACATTTCTACATACATTTGTGTACATGTGCATGTGGACAAATGCTAAAACATCCTATATTAAAAAACGGCGGGAGTACTATCTTATTTGTATTTTACAAACATGCACCCCAAACGTGACCGATCAATTGACGCTGTATGCCGCAACATATTTGTGTTTCTTCAATCACTCCCGGATTAAAGATCACAAATGCGGCAATTATCCTGATCTCGCGTGTTAAAGACCAAGAAAATGTGACGAGGTAGCGTACTAGCGTGGCAAAAAAAAGTGCAAATGTTAGGGCATCTCCAGCCGTTGTGCCCCCCAGGCCGAAAAACAGCGCTATTTTGGCCCGCCTGGGGGGGGGGGCAACGGCGCTATTTGACGCCCTGGGGGCGGCATTTTCCCAGTCGCTGAACCCAGGACGGCCCCCAGCCGGCGATTTTCGCCCAAATTTGACATACAAAATTGCATAAACATTTCAGCATACAAATCAACACACAAATAGTTCAATATACAACTCCACACACAAATAGTTCAACAATGCAAGTAAATAGAACCAATAAAACTAGGCATCGACATTGCCATTGCCTTTGCGCATCCACAGGTGCTCCACCAGATCATTCTGCAACTGTGTATGCACCACTGATGCATGTAAAATGCATACATGAACTTTGCACTATATTACATATATTCCAGTCATATTTGCATCATATAAGGGTTATATCACTGTTTTATAATGATTTTGGGAATATTTGATATGTTTCCTATTTTTATGAAATTAACCCTGCACAGGCAGAAAACCCTATTTCTATATTTTAATGTTTCAGGACCCAAACGACGTCCAAATGACCTGCAAATTTACGAGCGTCAATTTTTGGAAGGAAGAAGACTTGGGAGCGAAGGAAGCAAACAAGCGGAGACCCGAGGGCCAAGATAGGTGGGCCCACGCGGCCAGGTACATGGGCCGCGTGGGACCCCTCCTTTTGGGCCTCGGAGCTCCGCTGCCGTCGATCTTTCCTCCACCAACTCGGTTTTGACCTAAAACCGCCTATAAAAATAGCCCCCCGACGTTCTCTGGAAGGAGCGCCGCAGAAACACAGAAACACAGAAACAGAGACCTGGAGCTGCAGATTGGAGGGGGAAAACTCCAGCGGGGCGCTGCCGGCGTGGTCTCCATCTTCTCCAACGACTTCTCCACCGTCTCCATGATGAAGAGGGATTAGTCCACCTCTGGACTATGTGTTTGTGGAAGTAACTTATGTATCTCTCCTCTCTTGAGCTTCACTAATTAGTACCGTATGAGCTGCTGAACATGATTACGGTCATCTATGTAATACCTTTGTGGTGGATCTTTTTATGAGTTAATATATGTTTGAAATTGCAATGGTTTTGTTTCAGTTATGAAAGTAGATACATATTATGTACCCCGTTCTTATTTACTTGTCATGATCAAGCATGTTTATGAGAGCGTGTGAGGTGGAACGTGTGCATTAGTTGGAGTAACGGGGGGTGGCTAGTGCAGTGAACGTGAGAGAAAGTTCTGCGATCCACTTGGGTATCTCTACCTTACTTTGTTGCCTCACTAGGGATAAAAAGAAATACCATGCTACCGGAGGTGTGGTGTGACCATTGCCACTTCCTCCATGACTAGATCTAGCATGTTCTTATTTTAACTTCATGTCATGATACTTATTGCTATACTCTGAGTTATCTTAATTACTGAGGTGTTATGATTTAGTTCGCATCTTGGTGGAGTATAAGAGAGACTAATAACCAAAAGGTCTCTATGTTAGGACGTGATGCCCATATAATTATAACTTGTCATTAAACTGTTGTGTTGCAATCTCATATGTCAACTCTAGTGTTCCATTGTCTACCACTTTATTAAAGAGAGAGTGCATTTGTGAAACCATGAACCCCGGTCCATTTTTAATCATAAGAAACACCTTTCCAACAACTTTTACCACTTTACCATTTTCTGCCATTTAAAAATCCGAAAATACGAAAACACTTTTCCATCTTGCATTCATCATATAAAACCCAAAAATATCATTTATCATTGCTACCACCATCCTTGCATATTTATTTACCACCATTGCATATTTATTTCTTGTTTGCATTGCATATTATCTTGATATCATTCTCACACCTTGTGCTTGACAACCACTAGGTGAGGTTGAGGACCAAAACATTTACTTTGTTTTGTAGGTAACCAAAAGAAGGATAGGAAAGATAAATCTTCACTACTGATTCCCCGAGAGTTCGATATTAAACCCTCGAGTCACCCCTCGTGGGGAAAACACGTCTTGCACTTACTACACACTCTGCACTTGGAGTCTCAACCTAACCCATTTACTTTTCACGCAGGTAACTACGTGAAGAGCCATCAAGACTGTTTTCTGGCGCCGTTGCCGGGGAATCATTGCTGAAAGGTTTATCCAAGGGTCCCCGGCACTAGCTCTGTTTTCTGGCGCCGGATTTATCCAAGGATATCTCACCAAGTCAACTTCATCACCAACTTGTGCTAACACCTAAGCTTGGGGAGGTTGCACCTACGTGAGCATCATCTTATCCATCTTTACCTTCAAAGCAATTTATCTTGTTTTGTCATTGTCTTGCATTTTTTAAGTTCGGTTTGCATATTTATTTTCAGTTTTGCATTTTGTGTTGCATTTGTTATTTCGGTTTGCATCATTTAGTGTCATTTTATTTTCAGTTTTGCATAAAAAAATTAAAACACATAAAAACTTTATTAAAATGGCTTCTAGTGTTGAAATGAACAATTTTGGTCAATAATATGGAGAGTCGTTAATGGATGCTTGGTATAGAATTAAGGGCATTAGTAAAAATGGTGTCAACAAATATACCCCTGCTACTTTGATAAGAAACTTTTATAATGGTCTAGATGGGTGGTCAAAATGTTTTCTAGACTCATTGACTAGTGGAAGATTTGCCTCTGGAAATCCCTCACATGCTAATAATCTAATGGAAAATCTATTTGGGAATTCTATAGAATCAAAAGATGAAATTATGATCAAACAACTAAAAGTTTCTATGGATAGGTCAATATTATGTCTACAAACTTATATGGAAGATTATCCTACTAAAAATGAGATGCATTCATTTATCCTTCATACAAAATCTAGTATGAAGAAGACAAACAACACTATTTCAGGAATTTCTTTGAAAATGGAAACTATATTGAATTATGCCAAGTCTAAAAAGAAGTTGACTAGGAAATTAAATGAAAGAATATCTTTTATGTTGGGACCTTTAGACAAGGATATTAAGAATTATGTTGAAAAAGAGGATGATCTCCAAATAGCCTTGAATGCTGCTTTAAAGAAAAGAAATGAGAATTTTGCTTGGATTGAGGAAGTTAAAATGCTTACTGAAGTTAAGGAACCATGGCTTGATTTAGAGAATTGTAGTTTGCATGAATTAATATCTATCTTACAAAAATTTGCAAGTGATCCTTCCATCAACTCTAACCAAGCTGGTTTTGGTTCTTATATTGTTAATCATGTGTTAAAAGAAAAGATTGCTAGGTACAACCAAGAGGCTATGATACCACCTAAGCTTGGGGATATTTGGATTCCCAAAGTCCTAGTAACCATTGGAAAAGAGACACACCACGCTATACTTGATCTAGGATCTAGTGTCTCTGTTTTATCTAAAGAACTATATGATATACTTGAATTGAAAAATCTTGAAAAATGCTCTATTGAACTTGCACTTGCTGATGATTTCATTAAACATGCTTTAGGGAAATTAAGTGATGTTATGGTAGAGTTACATATGACATTTGTGCCTGTTGATTTTCTAATCATGGATATGGGGAATAAAACCTCTAGTCCAATTATTCTTGGAAGACCTTTTCTTCGTACTACAGGTGCTATCATTGATAAAAAAGAAGGGAATGTGAAGTTTCAGTTTCCACACAAGAAGTGTATGGAACACTTCCCAAGAAATAGGGGCACATCATTCAAGCTCCCTCATGAGCTTCGTCCACTATAAACATCAAGTAAGAAGCCTAGCTATATGGCTATAAAGAAAGCGCTTTACGGGAGGCAACCCGGTTGTTTTTATTTGTGATTTTCTTTGTGTCCTCTTGCTGTAACAAGAGACTTTGTTTATAGTTTAGTTTCTGGAATTTTTCATAAAGTGCCAAGTTTTACTCATTTTGGTTTCAAAAAGTTGCTTATAGCGTTCGGAGATTTTATTCCTGCACGAATCTGTGCACGGTATGATTTTTAATTCTTATTCTGTAACTCCGAATGAGCTCATATTTGAACTGTAGTTGCAACTTTTCATCCTCTGTATGCATGAATTGTTTCGGAATTTTTAGACAAAGTTTAGTAGGGTAGAAAAATACGTTTTGCTGTTGCTGTTTTTCTGGACAGATTCTGTCCCATTTTGTTTGATGCATGCTTTGAACTTTTAACTTGAATCTTTTTGATCCAATTGAGTTTATGAGTAGGCATACGACATTATACACTTTCTGGACATCCATATGAATTTTTGTTCAAGGATTATATGTAGCAAGAAATCTATTTGTTTATCACTACCAATGCACCCCACAGAAAAGTAATGGGAGAAACGATGTTTTGAAGTTTTTTCACAGGGATTAGAGGAGATGCACCAAAAGCTATCCAAGGATGGTGAAGACCATAAGCTTGGGGATGTCAAGACAACCCCACTAGACCAACACACTCGCGGTTTGCACACGTCTAACTTCTGTTTTTCGATCAAAGCACTTTATCGTATAAACTTGGAGCGTCTGTTTTCTTTTGCTTTTGTTATGTCGGTTTGTTAAATAAGACCACCACTATCATTTATATATGAGAGAGCTACTGGAAGTTGGGGTTGAAATCTATTTGTTTATCACTATTAATGCACCCCACAGAAAAGAAATGGAAGAAACGGTGTTTTGAAGTTTTTTCACAGGGATTGAGGAGATGCACCAAGAGCTATCCAAGGATGGTGAAGACCATAAGCTTGGGGATGTGAAGACAACCCCACTGGACCTACACACTCTCGGTTTGCACACGTCTAACTTCTGTTTTTCGATCGAAACACTTTATCGCATAAACTTGGAGCGTCTTTTTGTTTGTTTTGGTTTGATTTTTATTTTGTGAGACCACCACACTATCATTTATATATGAGAGAGCTACTGGAAATTTGGGTTGATTTATGTTGGATGCTATTATTAGATTGGGAAAAGGGATGTTGGAGTTGATTTTAAAAGATACATATAGTTGCATGATTCATGAGCTTGTTAATGAGTAATAATTTGCAAGTATTTTATCAAGAGCTATCTTTTATTCATGTTTTGACGCTGAATGTTATTTTACCTTGTTTAACATGGATTGGTTAGTTCTATGGACACTCATGCATGCATTTAGATGGTCAACTTTCTCCCTCTTTCTAGCCCAAAAATTCCAACAAGCAAAAACTTGTTTCCAACACCTTCAACCAAAGTTTTTCCAGTGAGTCCACCATATCTACCTATTAGCTTTATGCTATTCCGAGTATGTTTATCATGATATTTGTGTTATCTATACCTCTGAATGAAAATGCTTATGTTGTTGATTGTTATGGGAAAAGTTGGTTATAGAGCTCTCGAACTTGATGCACACTTTACTTTTATTGCATAAATAAAATATGACCCATTGTGATTAAAATTAGGATGTTGTGGGCTTGACAAATGTCTTTCGTTGAGAGTTAGCTCATATGTGCTGTCACATGGCAAGCTTTCAACATGCACTTCATTTCATTTAGTTAATATCATGTACTTTTGTTTATGGATGCTTACCATGGTGAAATAAATGTGGAAATGAAGTGAGTTTAAATGAGTTTGTATAAATGGTTAGAGAGACGCCTGAGCCGCTAATCTAAGCCATGCATCATTCATGGTGGAAATTTACTTACATGCTATGGTGAACCTTCTGTGATACACCTTACAATAAAAAGCTATCTAATGGTAAATAAAAAGGGTGTTGAGATTGTTCATTGTGTTTGTTTGTCTTGTCATTTTGATATGGGCTTGTTCCATATCCTGGGACAAGAGGTGCCCCAGTTGACGCTCTTAATGATACTATTATTACTTACAATGATATTTAACTTGAACTTGCTTTGCTTCCCAAGTAGAGTAACACATGGAGTAGGTACTTGTATTCAAGGGCATGAGACTTTCAACCTGTACTTTGTCAAGCACACTACTCATATTTGCTTTCACTTTAAACTTAATCATTCAAGATGCTATGATAGGGGAATGAGAGCTTGACACCAAGGATTACCACATTACAATCATTAACTTAAGTAGAGAAGTTCAGAAGTTAGATGAAACTTATTCATGCTTTACCTCTACTCATATATATATCTTTCCAAAGTGTCCACCTTTTATATTCAGATTTTCATCAATACTCTATGACCATTATAGGATGTTCTTTCTTTTCATTATGCATACATGTGGTCCATAGTACTTTATTTTATGTTACACTTTGTGAATTATCATTGAACATCCTTGCATTGAATACTTGATATCACTTCATAATCTATCTTGCATATTGCTACTCCTTTTAAGAATGAATCATTTGACTCTATGTAGCAATAGTAATCATCTTTGATATCCATTGTTAGTATTAAATTGCAAAGTCCATGTTAGTTTTACCACCTTCATACTCGAGGACGACTATTGGTTAAGCTTGGGATGTTGATGCATGTAAAATGCATACATGAACTTTGCACTATATTACTTATATTCCAGTCATATTTGCATCATATAAGGGTTATATCACAGTTTTATAATGATTTTGGGAATATTTGATATGTTTCCTATTTTTATGAAATTAACCCTGCACAGGCAGAAAACCCTATTTCTATATTTAATGTTTCAGGACCCAAACGACGTCCAAATGACCTGCAAATTTATGAGCGTCAATTTTTGGAAGGAAGAAGACTTGGGAGCGAAGGAAGCAAACAAGCGGAGACCCGAGGGCCAAGATAGGTGGGCCCACGTGGCCAGGTACATGGGCCGCGTGGGACCCCTCCTTTTGGGCCTCGGAGCTCCGCTGCCGTCGATCTTTCCTCCACCGACTCGGTTTTGACCTAAAACCGTCTATAAAAATAGCCCCCTGATACGTCTCGAACGTATCTATAATTTTTGATGTTCCATGCTTGTTTTATACCAATTGCTACATGTTTTGCATCTACTTTATATCACTTTTATACATTTTTTTTGGACTAACCTATTAACAAGATGCCGAAGTGTCAGTTCCTTTTTTCTGCTATTTTTGTATTCCAGAAAAGCTTGTCTGGAAATATTCTCGGAATTGGACGAAACTTCACGGGGATCCCTATTTTACCAGAACACACCTGAAGGACCAAAGGAGCAGCAGAGGAGAGCCACCAGGGCCCCACACGCCACTAGGGCGCGGGTCCCCCCTGGTGCGCCCTAGGGTGGTGTGGGCCCCTCGGGGTCGTCAGCCGCCACCCTTTCGCCTACTTATTCCCATCGACGCGAAAACCCTAAGTGCCTGAGCCAATATCCCCGAAAAGTTCCAGAGACGCCGCCGCCGTCAACCCTAGCTCGGGAGGGTCCAGAACCTCTTCCCGGCACCCTGCCGGAGAGGGGAATCATCACCGGAGGCTTCTACATCGTCATGCCTGCCTCCGGAGTGATGCGTGAGTAGTTCATCCTTGGACTACGGGTCCATAGCAGTAGCTAGATGGTTGTCTCTCCAATTTGTGCCATCATGTTTAGATCTTGTGAGCTGCCCTACATGATCAAGATAATATTATTGTAATGCTACATGTTGTGTTTGCTGGGATCTGATGAATATTGAATACTATGTCAAGTTGATTATCAATCTATGCCCTATGTTATTTAAGACCTTGCATGCTTTCTGTTACTCGTAGATGCTTTGGCCAAGTAGATGCTTGTAACTCCAAGAGAGAGTATTTATGCTACATAGTGGGTTCATGCCTCGGTAATCTGGAAGAGTGACAGCAACTTTTAAGGTTGCGGATGTGCTGTTGCCACTAGGGATAACCTAACAATGCTATGTCCACGGTCATATGTATTTGTTTACATTACGCACTTTACTTAATGCAATTATCCGTTGCTTGCAACTTAATACCAACGGGGGACTCGGATGACAACCCGGCGGTGGATTATTAGTCATAGACGCTGTTGGATGACGGTCTATGTATTATGTCGTAATGCCCAATTAAATATCATAGTAATCATCATGTCATATATGCATTGTCATGCGCTCACTATTTGTCAATTGCCCAGCTGTAATTTGTTCACCCAACATGTTAGTTATCTTTTATGGAGAGACACCACTAGTGAACTGTGGACCCCGGTCCATTCTTTTACACTGATTAAACCACCACAAACTGCGAACTGTTCCTTTTTCATTCTCTGCAATTTAATACTCATTTTCCACACCATACGTTTAATCCTTTGTTTTCAGCAAGCCGGTGAGATTGACAACCTCACTGTTTTGTTGGGGCAAAGTAGTTTGATTGTGCTGTGTGCAGATTCCATGTTGGTGATCGTGTTGCGCCGTGCGAGCCACCAACAACCTTCTGAAGAGTTGCTGCTCCTACTGGTTCGATAACCTTGGTTTCTTTCTGAGGGAAAACTTGCTGCTGAACTGCATCATACCTTCCTCTTGGGTCTCCCAACGAACGTGTGATTCACGCCATCAAGCTCTTTTTTTGGCGCCGTTGCCGGGGAAGTATTCATCATCACCATCATCATCATCCTCAAATACTCTCCCGTCAACCAGGCGCCAACACCCCCCGACGTTCTCTGGAAGGAGCGCCGCAGAAACACAGAAACACCGAAACAGAGACCTGGAGCTGTAGATTGGAGGGGGAAAACTCCGGCGGGGCGCTGCCGGCGTCTCCATCTTCTCCAACGACTTCTCCACCGTCTCCATGATGAAGAGGGAGTAGTCCACCTCTGGACTATGGGTTTGTGGAAGTAACTTATGTATCTCTCCTCTCTTGAGCTTCACTAATTAGTACCGTATGAGCTGCTGAACATGATTACGGTCATCTATGTAATACCTTTGTGGTGGATCTTTTTATGAGTTAATATATGTTTGACATTGCAATGGTTTTGTTTCAGTTATGAAAGTCGATGCATATTATGTACCCCGTTCTTATTTACTTGTCATGATCAAGCATGTTTATGAGAGCGTGTGAGTGGAACGTGTGCATTAGTTGGAGTAACGGGGGTGGCTAGTGCAGTGAACGTGAGAGAAAGTTCTGCGATCCACTTGGGTATCTCTACCTTACTTTGTTGCCTCACTAGGGATAAAAAGAAATACCATGCTACCGGAGGTGTGGGTGTGACCATTGTCACTTTCTCCATGACTAGATCTAGCATGTTCTTATTTTAACTTCATGTCATGATACTTATTGCTATACTCTGAGTTATCTTAATTACTGAGGTGTTATGATTTAGTTCGCATCTTGGTGGAGTATAAGAGAGACTAATAACCAAAAGGTCTCTATGTTAGGACGTGATGCCCATATAATTATAACTTGTCATTAAACTGTTGTGTTGCAATCTCATATGTCAACTCTAGTGTTCCATTGTCTACCACTTTATTAAAGAGAGAGTGCATTTATGAAACCATGAACCCCGGTCCATTTTTCATCATAAGAAACACCTTTCCAACAACTTTTACCACTTTACCATTTTCTGCCATTTAAAAATCCGAAAATACAAAAACACTTTTCCATCTTGCATTCATCATATAAACCCAAAAATATCATTTATCATTGCTACCACCATCCTTGCATATTTATTTACCACCATTGCATATTTATTTCTTGTTTTTATTGCATATTATCTTGATATCATTCTCACACCTTGTGCTTGACAACCACTAGGTGAGGTTGAGGACCAAAACATTTACTTTGTTTTGTTGGTAACCAAAAGAAGGATAGGAAAGATAAATCTTCACTACTGATTCCCCGAGAGTTCGATATTAAACCTTCGAGTCACCCCTCGTGGGGAAAACACGTCTTCCACTTACTACACACTCTCACTTGGAGTCTCAACCTAACCCATTTACTTTTCACGCAGGTAACTACGTGAAGGGCCATCAACCACCGAGTCTCGAATCTCCTGACGCATAGCGAGGAAGTTTGCCCATGTTGCCGGCACCTGGTGATCTACATCTGCAAGAGGATCCTGTCTGTAGTACGCCTCAGTGTCAGCCGCTGGATCATTCCGCTCGCTCTTAATGATCATGTTGTGCAAGATCACATAACAGTTCATCACCTCAGACATATTGGCCTTGGGCCAAGTCAGAGCTGGGTACCGGACAACAGCGAATCGAGACTGCAGCGCACCAAATGCTCGCACAACATCCTTCCTGCAAGCCTCCTGGCACTTGGAAAACCAAGCTTTCGCGCTTCCTGACACAGGGTTGGAGATGCCCTTCACAAATGTTGACCACTTTGGGTAGATGCGATAGTAGCCCTTGGTGTACTGGTGCCCATTGATCTCATAGTTCATCGGGGGAGCATGACCCTCAACAAGCTTGGAAAACACATTCGAGCACTGCAGGACATTGATGTCATTGTGTGTTCCTGGCATACCAAAGAAGGCATGCCAAATCCATAGATCATGTGTAGCCATAGCCTCAAGAATCACACTGCAAGCTCCTTTGTGCCCTTTGTACATCCCCTGCCATTCAAATGGACAGTTCTTCCATGCCCAATGCATGCAGTCGATACTTCCAAGCATCCCAAGGAAGCCTCTTGCTTCATTGGTGGCCAGGATCCGGGCAGTTGATGACCCACAAGTATAGGGGATCGCAACAGTCTTCGAGGGAAGTAAAACCCAAATTTATTGATTCGACACAAGGGGAGCCAAAGAATATTTATAAGCCTTGACAGATGATTTGTCAGTTCAGCTGCACCTGGAAGTAGACTTGCTCGACACAGTTTATCAGTAGCAACAGTTTTATGACAGTAGCAGTAGTGAAATAATAGCAGCAGTAAAATAAAGACAGCAGTAATAATTGCAGTAGACAGCAGGATTAAAATACTGTAGGCATAGGGATGGATGAACGGGCGTTGCATGGATAAGATAATTCATGAAATAGTCATACATAGGGCAATTGCAGATAAATAATAATAAGGTATCCAAGTAATAATCAATCATAGCATGTGTTCCGTATTTAGTCGTACGTGCTCGCAATGAGAAACTTGCACAACATCTTTTGTCCTACCAGCCCGTTTGCAGCGGGGCCTCAAGGGAAACTACTGGTAATTAAGGTGCTCCTTTTAATAAAGCACCGGAGCAAAGCATTAACACTCCGTGAACACATGTGATCCTCACGTCGCAACCATCCCCTCCGGTTATCCCAATTTCTGTCACTTTGGGGCCTCGGGTTCCGGACAGTGACGTGTGTATACAACTTATAGATATGATCCAAAACAATAATTATTCTCATGATTCAATAACATGTTCAGATCTGAGATCATGGCACTCGGGCCCTAAGTGACAAGCATTAAGCATAATAAGTTGCAACAATGACATAAAGTACTACCGATGGATACTAGGCACCATGCCCTAACAAATCTCACAACTATTACATGAATGATCTCATCCAATCCCTACCATCCCCTCAGCCTACAGCGGGGAATTACTCACACATGGATGGGGGAGTCATGGATGGTCGATGGAGAGGTGGCGGTGATGATGATGGCGATGATCTCCTCCAATTCCCCGTCCCGGCAGGGTGCCAGAACGGAGTTTCTGATCCCCGAAATAGGGTTTTCGATGGCGGCGGAGCTCTGGAAGGTTTCTGGAAAAAGCGTCGATCCCCCGAAGTTTTTAGGTCAGAGGCTTTAAGTAGTCCAAAGGGGAGCGTCGGGGGCCACACAGGGTGGCCACACCACCCCTGGGCGCGGCAAGGGCCCACCCGCGCCCTGGGTGCGTGTGGGCCCCTGTGCCCCTCTCGCTTCGTCTTCTGGCTCCGTGGGTCTTCTGGAAAAATAGAATTTCTGGAATTTTTCTGGAATTTTCCAAACTTTGACTTTCTGCACAAAAACAGACACCAAGGCAATTCTGCTGAAAACAGCGTTAGTCCGTGTTAGTTGCATTCAAATCACACAAATTAGAGGAAAAACAATAGCAAAAGTGTTCGGAAAAGTAGATACGTTTTGGACGTATCAACTCCCCCCAAGCTTAGCTTATTGCTTGTCCTCAAGCAATTCAGTTAACAACTGAGTGCGATAAAAGAAACTTTTACGAACACATTTGCTTCATATGATGTATACATACCTACTATATGATCAATTACTTAGCAATTCATAATAGGAACCATGCAAATAATGACACCTAGTAGTTATGCAAATCATGAAAAGATACCAAAGTACTAAGAATGAATAACATAGCATACATCTATCCACAAGAATTGCAATGTTCGTAAAAAGATATGACAAAGTGGTATCTCGCTTGCCTTTGTTTGAAGGGCAAAACATAAATGCCAAGGCACCTCTGAAGTTCAAGTGAAGACTAGATATAAAATATCAAAGATAAGAGTATCATAGTTATACCTCAATTAATCGTATCCTGGGACAAGCACATTACACTAAGAACGACAGTTATGCTCTCGAAGAGTGCTCAAAGAAAGGATGGTGACTCAACATAAAAATAAAAGATTGGCCCTTCGCAGAGGGAAGCAGGGATTAACACGTGCTAGAGCTTTTTATTTTAAAAACAGAGGTAAAAATGTTTTGAGAGGTGTTTGTTAATTGTCAACGAATGGTAGCGGGTGAGAACAGTATTCCCTGTCAAACGGACTTTTAAGAGCGGCTCCCATGAAGGACGTTATTTCTACCAGCAAGGCAGATCATCCCTCTTTCTCTTTGGTTTACACACATTCAGGTATTTCACTGTTTGTCATTGCTTACTGATGAATCAGGGCAAAAGTGTGAAGAGAATTAAGGTTAAAGTTGTAATTAATTGGGACTGGGCACCCCGTTGCCAGCTCTTTTTGCAAAATTATTGGATAAGCGGATGTATATGCCGCTAGTCCAGGTGTAAAAGTCCATTTGACAAATAGAATAAAGAATAACCACACTAATTCCTCATGAGCTAGTAAACATTGACACAAAAAGGGAAATATTTTGAAAGTTTTAAAGGTAGCACATGCAAATTTACTTGGAATGGCTTGAAATACCATGCATAGGAATTTTTGGTGGACTCTTTGGGATAACTTGGTTTAAAGGATTTGGATGCACGAGCAGCATTCCCGCTCAGTACAAGTGAAGGCTAGCAATAGACTGGGAAGCGACAACCACGAGAGCGATAACGGTCATAATCATGCTTGCGACAAAATAAAATTAACGGAGGCATAAAGATGATACTAAAACTCTGAGGCAAAATAGATCATCAAGGCTTAATTGACTTTATTTTTCAGTCATAACATGTGTGAGCATGTGCCAAGTCGAATCAAGTGAATTATTCAGAGGAGGATACCATCCTGCCATACCGTTTTACGAATAGAACAATGCATGTAAATATCTATATGACATGTTATTCACTATTAGCAATTTGGTACTGACATAAGAAGACATGAACTACTAAGCAATCATTAAATAACATAACCACTACCATGATAGCTAAGCATGTTCACATGAGTAGGTATATTTACAAAAATGAAAAACAAATAGAGTTCATACCAGCCTTTTACCACATCCGAATTGTCGTAATCGTCATTATTGCTTTTCACTTGTGTGGCTTGAATGATGTGAAATGATAACCAAGCCCAAGTGGAACCACGGAAATTTTTCGAACTCCTGAAACAACTATACAAAACGGCAGAAGAACAACAAATATTTTTGGGTTTTCGAATTAAAGCAAGCATAGAAAGAAACAAGCAAACAAAGCAAAATCTTTTTGGATTTTTGAATAACAAACCGAAATGAAAAATAAAGTAAACTAGCACTACAAATTCAAAAGCAAGAGAAATAAAGGAAATATTTTTGGTCTTTTGGTGTTTTGCGAAAATGAAATGGATACAAGAAACAAAAGAAAAGAAACAAACTAAAACATGGATATACAAAGTACCGACATGATATGAATATGATAAAATGAGTGAACTTGTCGGCATACCTCCCCCCAAGCTTAGGCTTTTGGCCTAAGTGGGAGACCAATCATCCCCATGGCCGCCAGCTAGGCGCGCCCTCAGTGTGTGACGAGGAGGGTTCCTCGTCCGGTAAAAGCTCGAGGATGCACCACCGTAGTACACGGTGTAGTCCTCAGGGGGCGCCACGAAGGTCTCCTGTCGGTCCTCAGGGTAGTGCTGTAAATGGAAATCCGGTGCACCGAGGTGGTTGTCCAAATCCTCCCTCGAATATGATAGAGGACCCCTGAAAACACTGAACAAACTAGGCTGTGGAAGCCGGACCTCTAGCTCAGGTCCATTAGCAAAAACAACTCTATACATCAAATGTCCAGTAGATGAATTAGTAGTAACAAAATCATGAAGTTTCATGGCAGCAAGATCAAGTCTTTCGGAATCAACAATTCATCAGAAGGATCACAGAAGACCAAGATCAGCTAAAACACGTGCAGCAATAATGCCTCCAAAGATGGGACCTTTGGCGGCAAGGCGGCGAGCAATCAAGGCACCAAGGTTGTAGGTTTTATCATTTTTAAGTGCATGAGCAAGAAAAGCTAGATGATAGCAAGAAATATTACTAGTGTTCTCTCTAGCAAGCACACTCGTGGCAAGATAATATGTGAAGTACCTGATGGCTGGAAATTGAATGTTCCTTATCTTACCACGCTGCACTCTACGGAGATCATCATAGCTCAGCTCATGGTAAAGATCCAACAACTCGGCGGCTGTGATTTGATCTTCCTTGCTGTCCCAGATGGAGCAACACCTATGACCCTGCAAAATCTTTTCAAGTCCATGTTGCATGCACGATCATAAATCTTAAACTCAACAGTGGGGTTAAAAGTAGAGTTATTAAACTTAAAGCTTTCAACAAAAATCTTAGTGAGGTTAGCATATTGTGGCCTCTCATCCTGCATAAATTCCATCAAGCCAACATTGTTAATCATCTCATGAAGTCATCATAAATCCCTGCATCTCTCATAAAGTTAAAGCATGGAAAAATAGATGGATGAGGAACACCATCATCTTCCTCTTCACCGATTCTTGGTGCCAAAAGATCCTCATTGTATGATGGCCTAGGTGCACCTCTTGATCTTGAAGCCCTTGTTTCCCTTGAGGAGGATGGTGTTTGCCTCTCAAAGATTTCTCCATAAGTGTGTTTATCCATCTTCCTTTTCTGAAATTTTAAACAAACCTCATAAAAATGATTTTGGAGTGATTAATTCAAGGGAAACACTAGGGAGACTTGCTAGAGGACTAAACATGCATCAAAACTAGTTAATCTAAACAAGAACAAGCATGCAAGCTCTAATAACATGTCACCTACAGTACCAAAATGCTAAAGATATAAGCAACTAAACAAAATTCTATTTGGATAATCGGAGGAGTCACATACCGGAGAGCAATTGATCCAAATTTCAGCAGCAAAGATGGGCTGAGCAAGTAGATCGAAAAATTCGAGCAAGAGCAGCAAGAACACGAGTTTGAGCAATGGTGGTGTGTATGGTCGGGAGAGAGAAAGGAGTGGGAGAGAGATGAGTGAGTGGAGGGCCAGGTGGACCCCACACCAGGGCAGGGCGCGGCCTGCCCTCCACCGCGCCGTGGGGCGTGTGGTGGCCTGGTGGGTCCCCCTGGTCATCCTCTGGTACTCCCACGTTCCTCTTTAAAAACTAGGACTTGTAGAATTTTTTCAGAATTTTTTTGAAAACTTTTATTTCTGACATTTTCTGGGTGTTTAAACAATGAAAACTAGACAAAATGAATTTATGTAAAGACCAAATTACTTAACTTTGCAAATTACAGTAGCAAAACAGTAGGTAAAACAAAAGTGAGAAAGAAAATGTTGTTTAGCAATTTTATGCATGTAAAACATATTTGTTAACAAGGTTGATCAAGTCTTGCCACCAAATACATTTTATATGACATAAAAGAATTAAACCACATTGAACAATCATGTTACCTTAAATGGTATAGCTATAGATCCAATCATAAATATTGAAGTTCTTCATGAGGTTCATATATAGGGCAATCAATACTTCCCACTTTGATACTTTTAATATTGGTAATTGTATTAACTCCAAATATTTGTCCAGCTTCTTGGGAAAATAAACAGTATGCTCTTTGTCATTAACATGGAAAGTCACTTTTCCTTTGTTGCAATCAATAACAGCCCCTGCAGTGTTAAGAAAAGGTCTTCCAAGAATAATAGACATATTATCATCTTCAGGCATTTCAAGCACAACAAAATCAGTTAATATCAAGCAATTATTAGCCACTTGAACAGGAACATCTTCACATATACCAACAGGAACAGCAGTAGATTTATCAGCCATTTGCAAAGATATATCAGTTGGTATCAATTTTTCCAAGTAAAGTCTCTTGTAAAGAGAAAAAGGCATAACACTCACCCCTGCACCTAAATCACATAAGGCAGTTCTAACATAGTTATTTTTGATTGAGCAAGGAATAGTTGGTATACCTGGATCTCCAAGCTTCTTTGGAACCTTACCATTGAAAGAATAATTAGCAAGCATGGTAGAAATCTCTTCATTAGGAATCTTTCTCTTGTTAGAGACAATATCTTTCATGTACTTTGAATAGGGAGGTAACTTAATAGCATCAGTCAAAGGAATTTGCAAAAACAAAGGTTTCATCCATTCACAAAATTTGTTATAATGTTCTTCTTCCTTAGATTTGAGTTTCTTAGTAGGAAAAGGCATTTGTTTTTGCACCCAAGGTTCTCTTTCATTACCATGTTTCTTAGCAAGAAAATCTTCTTTAGTGTACTTTTTGTTTTTAGAATGCTTTTCAGGTTCCTCTTCACTTTCCTCTTTATCAGAAGCATCATTCTTATCTTTATCATTAGCATGTTCATTACCACTCTCAGTTTCAGCATCAGAGATAGATATACTATTTGGATTATTAACATGCTCATTGTCTTTAATAGGTTCAGGAGATTCCTCAACATGTTTATGTTTCTTCTTCTTCTTTTTCTTAGAAGGAGTAGTAGTTTCATTAACTAGTTGAGAATCTTGCTCAATTCTTTTAGGATGTCCCTCAGGATATAAAGGATCCTGAGTGGAAGCACCACCTCTAGTTGCTATACCAAAAGCATGTTTATCATTTTCTCTAGAAGCATTACCTAGCAAATCTTTTTGCACTTTAGTCAATTGCTCAATTTGAGTTTGAACCATATGAAAATGTTTAATGAGTATTTTAACATCATTAGAAGTTCTTTCCAAAACATCATGCAAATGATTAATGACATGAGAATTCTTTATGAAGCTATTTTCTATTCTCCAATTGAAATTGTTTTGCTTAACAATGAAATTATCAAACTCATCTAAGCATTGATCAGGAGGTTTAGAATAAGGGATATCTCTATCATCAAAGCGTTGGAGAGAGTGTACCTCAACTGTAGATGAGTGAGGAATTGGCTTACACAATTCTTCTATAGGTGGAAGATTTTTCACATCTTCAGATTTAATACCTTTCTCCTTAAGAGATTTCTTGGCTTCTCTCATTTCTTCATCATTCAATTCAATTACTCCTCTTTTCCTCGGCGTAGGTACCGGAGTTGGTTCAGGCAGGGTCCAATCATCATGATTTTGGCTTATCTTAGCCAATAATTCCTCGGCTTCATCTGGAGTTCTTTTCCTGAAAACACAACCAGCACAACTATCCA
This sequence comes from Poa pratensis, assembly GCA_947311845.1. Lineage (NCBI taxonomy): Eukaryota > Viridiplantae > Streptophyta > Magnoliopsida > Poales > Poaceae > Poa > Poa pratensis. The sequence continues at coordinate 106,362,194 of CAMZMU010000128.1, read as the reverse complement.
GGTATGTCCTAGATTCAACAGTTAGTCCATTATAAAATATATCAAGAAGTTCATTTTTAGCTAGTTGATGTCCAGGCCGAGCTCTAAGTAAAGAACAAAACCTTGCCCAAGATTCAGGCATTTTCTCTCCCTCATTTTGCTTAAAGTTAAAGATTTTCTGTAAAGCAGCATGTTGAGCACTAGCAGGAAAATATTTCTGAAAGAAAGCATTGACTAAACCCATCGGGCTCTCAATAGATCCAGGAGATAAATCATTAAACCAAGTTTTAGCTTCATCTTTCAATGAGAAAGGGAAAATTTTAGTAACAAAGTAACTGCGTTTCTTAATATCATCAGAAAACAAACTACTCAGAGTAGAGAGAGTGTTCATATGTTCTACAGCACTTTCATTTTCAGTTCCTCGAAAAGGTTCTTTCTCAGCAATAGTTATAAAAGACAAGTCCACAGAGAAATCATAATCTTTATCTTTTATATTTATGGGAGATGTAGCAATTTAGCATCAGGAGAAAGTTTATAGTTGACAGCACGTCTTTGAAGAAGATTTTTAATAGCATTAACATCTTTAGAGGTATCACAATTCATGCATTCATCAATAAAGTCATCATCAAGTTCAACATAAGTTTCCTCAAGATCATCACTAGTAGTTTCTCTCGTTTCAGGTGAATAAGCAGGTGTAACAGGAGTTTCATTAGGTGTTTCAGTATTTTCAAGTTGTTTAGATTTAGCAATTGTAGCATCTAGAAAAGGACCTAGTGAACCTCTTTCATCAAGCACAGTAGAAGCATCATCAAATTCATCAGAAACATTCTCAGATTCAGCAGAAGTAGCAGCACGTGAAGCATGTGCATGTGGTGGTGTGACAAGTTGACTTATAACAGACGGTGAATCAAGAGCAGCAGAAGTGTTCAGAGTTGTACCTCTCCTTGTAGTGGATGGCAATATGCGAACCTTATCATCACGAGGTTTACCCATGATGAATGAATTGCAGCGAGCAGTATGACTCCCTGGTGAGCTTATAAATAGAGCTATGCTCCCCGGCAACGGCGCCAGAAAATAGTCTTGATGACCCACAAGTATAGGGGATCGCAACAGTCTTCGAGGGAAGTAAAACCCAAATTTATTGATTCGACACAAGGGGAGCCAAAGAATATTTATAAGCCTTGACAGATGATTTGTCAGTTCAGCTGCACCTGGAAGTAGACTTGCTCGACACAGTTTATCAGTAGCAACAGTTTTATGACAGTAGCAGTAGTGAAATAATAGCAGCAGTAAAATAAAGACAGCAGTAATAATTGCAGTAGACAGCAGGATTAAAATACTGTAGGCATAGGGATGGATGAACGGGCGTGCATGGATAGATAATTCATGAAATAGTCATACATAGGGCAATTGCAGATAAATAATAATAAGGTATCCAAGTAATAATCAATCATAGCATGTGTTCCGTATTTAGTCGTACGTGCTCGCAATGAGAAACTTGCACAACATCTTTTGTCCTACCAGCCCGTTTGCAGCGGGGCCTCAAGGGAAACTACTGGTAATTAAGGTGCTCCTTTTAATAAAGCACCGGAGCAAAGCATTAACACTCCGTGAACACATGTGATCCTCACGTCGCAACCATCCCCTCCGGTTATCCCAATTTCTGTCACTTTGGGGCCTCGGGTTCCGGACAGTGACGTGTGTATACAACTTATAGATATGATCCAAAACAATAATTATTCTCATGATTCAATAACATGTTCAGATCTGAGATCATGGCACTCGGGCCCTAAGTGACAAGCATTAAGCATAATAAGTTGCAACAATGACATAAAGTACTACCGATGGATACTAGGCACCATGCCCTAACAAATCTCACAACTATTACATGAATGATCTCATCCAATCCCTACCATCCCCTCAGCCTACAGCGGGGAATTACTCACACATGGATGGGGGAGTCATGGATGGTCGATGGAGAGGTGGCGGTGATGATGATGGCGATGATCTCCTCCAATTCCCCGTCCCGGCAGGGTGCCAGAACGGAGTTTCTGATCCCCGAAATAGGGTTTTCGATGGCGGCGGAGCTCTGGAAGGTTTCTGGAAAAAGCGTCGATCCCCCGAAGTTTTTAGGTCAGAGGCTTTAAGTAGTCCAAAGGGGAGCGTCGGGGGCCACACAGGGTGGCCACACCACCCTGGCGCGGCAAGGGCCCACCCGCGCCCTGGGTGTGTGTGGGCCCCTGTGCCCCTCTTCGCTTCGTCTTCTGGCTCCGTGGGTCTTCTGGAAAAATAGAATTTCTGGAATTTTCCAAAACTTTGACTTTCTGCACAAAAACAAGACACCAAGGCAATTCTGCTGAAAACAGCGTTAGTCCGTGTTAGTTGCATTCAAATCACACAAATTAGAGGAAAAACAATAGCAAAAGTGTTCGGAAAAGTAGATACGTTTTGGACGTATTAGCAGTGTCTTCCACATTGGGTGTTCGCAAGTATGTTGGCCCAAACACTGCCACCACTGCCCTGCAGAACTTGTTCAAGCAATCAATGGCAGTGGACTCGGACATGCGCAGATAATCATCCTGCGAATCAGCGGGAGCACCATATGCAAGCAATCTCATCGCCACCGTGCACTTCTGAATTGAGGTAAAGCCTACCATGCCTACGGATGGCACCCGCCGGGTTCGGGTGTGGGTTTGGCACCCCCATACTCGCACCCGCCCCTTCTCCCCGTCCCCATCACCCGCCCCCATACCCGCCACCGGGTACAGATTTCCACCATACCCGCCACCCGCCGGGTACGGCGGACCCGCCGGGTACCCGCGAGGCTACGAAGATGCACATCGCGGCGGGATGCAGGAGAGAGGCCGAGAGGATGCGCAGCGAGGTGGAAAGGAGCTCGGGGGTTCCTGGACGCGGCGGCGGCGTCGCATGAGAGATGGCGTGCGGCGCAGTAGGGGCGGCGGCGGAGTTGCGCCGATGCGGGAGCGGCGAAGAAGGGGAGCCGGAGCGCAGGAGGGGAGGACGGGAGGCGGAGGCGCAGGAGGGATGGCGGCTGGAGGCTAGGAGAGCAGCGACGGAGGCGTGGGAGCGACGGGGAGAGAACGATTGGGGATTGAACCGGTATCATGTGCGTCGTGCTCGTGCAATCGTGTGGGATTGGGGATCGATAAGTCAGTACTCAGTACGATGAGCGTGGTTTGGTGGGCTGGTGGCTATGGGCTGTATGGGCTTCAACGCTAGAGGAAGGGTGCAGTCTGCAAATTCTCAAAAAAAAAGGCACCGCACGTGTCTAGTACTCCAGTGCGTGTGCACAAATGTGAGGTTAGGTTAGAATCAGTGGGGTTAAATTATAAGAATTATAGAATCAGTGGGGTTTGGCGGGTCTACGGGTTGGAGGGTACGGGTTTGCCACCCCCATACCCGCCTCCGCTAGACCCGACGGGTTTGAATTTTACCCGCTAAGCACACCCGCGGGTTTTTTTCTACACCATACCCTCCCCATTTAAGGCGGGTACCCGTCGGGTTTGCGGGTATCAGGGACCCATTGCCATCCGGAACCATGCCGGTGCAATCCGTCTTCAACTTGAAGTAGGTGTCGAACTCTCGGATGATATGCATGATGTCGAGAAAGAGCTTCCGTTTCATCCTGAAACGGCTCCGGAACACCGTCTCGTCCTGCGTGGGGTTGTCGGCGAAGTAGTCGGAGTAGAGGATGCAGTAGCCTTCGTAGCGCTGCCTCGGCTTGCTCTTCCGGCGACCGGGCTTCGAGCCACCACGCCGCGCCTCGCCTCGTTTGCGACCAAGCCGGCAAGACAGGTGAGGATGAGCAAGTGTTCTTCATCGTTGACGGTGGCCTCGGCTTCCTCATCAAGCAGTTCGGCGAGCAGCTCCTCGTCGTCGGAGTCCATGGCTGGGCGGACAAAACGCCGAACACCTAGTAGGCGAGGTGGGCGCAAGCCTTCCCGAAAGCCTTCCTTGCGGCTAGATCACGACGAAGGGACGAGGGGCGGCCGGCGGCGTGGATTGGCCGAGAAAGTGGGCTTCCTAGCTGCTTGTATGCGGCGGAGGTGGGAGGGGTGGTGCCGGCGGCGACATGGTGGCGACGCGACGGGATAGAGGAAAGGGCGAGGCGGGGGGTGGGGAAATGCGCTATCTCGCCGACAGTGCTGGCCCACACGCGTTTTCACCCCACCAGGCGGTACCCAATGGGCTGGGTCTGGCCTGGGAGCGCCGACGCTAATTTTGGCCGAAACGGCGCTATTTGGGCTCCTGGGGGGCCGACTGGAAAGATTTCGGCGCTATTTGGCCGAAATGGCACTATTTCGGCTCGGGAGGCGCTGGGGACGGCTGGAGATGCCCTTAGCAACAGGCTCTCAATCGAACGCGAATTATTTGCAACTAGTTGCGGGTGCAACCCATTTCCGGATACCCCATTTCGAAGTTTTCAAAAATTACGAAATAAATCATACACATAGATTATGTTGAATCTTCTACACCCAGAAAATTTCATCCAAAAATATTATCATACGTGGCCTATGCAAAAATGACAAATGAAAGTTTGAATAGTGTCACAAGTCGCAGGTGATCATATTTTTAGATGAAATCTTTTGGGTGCACAAGATTCAACATAATATATGTGCATGATTTATTTCGCGATTTTTGCAAATTTCGAAGTAGGGTATCCGAGAATGAGTTGCGGGTGCAACTAGTTGCAAAATAGAGTTTCCCCTCTCAAGACCTCAACTCCTCAGTCCTCGTTCCCCACTCCGGACGTCTCGTCCCCACTCATCCCCATGGACCTCCACCGGCGGCGGGGAGCGGCGAGCCAAGCGCTCCTCCACCGGCGGCTGCGAGGAAGACCGCCTCAGCTCGCTCCCCGACGACCTCCTCCGCCGCATCCTCCGCGGCCTCCCCTCCACCGCCGACGCCGCCCAGACCAGCCTGCTCTCCCGCCGCTGGGTACGCCTCTGGGCCGGCATCCCCGAGATCTGGTTCCCCAGCCCCGTCGTTCCAGGCCGAGTCCACGCCGCCGTCGCCGCGTACGCCGCGCACGCCGGCGCGCCAATCCACGGCATCCACGTCAGGACCCTCGGCGCGCCCGCCGACTCCACTACAGCGTGGCTTCACCTGGTTGCGCCCCACCTGTCCGGCGAGGTCTCGGTCGTCAGTGATGGGCCGTTGGACGATGAGGCAGTGGGGAGCCTTGGCGTCGTCGAGCTTCCGTGCTTGGAGAACGCGACCAAGATCGAGATGCGCCTGGGGCGTCTTGGCCTCGCGCTGCCAAGGTCTGGAGTCTTCACCAAGCTCGAAACGTTGTCTCTGAAAGGCGTTCGGTTCCACGGTCCGTGCGAGCTCGGCGATGCAGTCTCGTCGGCGCGCTGCCCGTCCTTGCGACGGCTCACCGTCCTCGCCGGGGGTGTGCGTAACCTAGCCATCAGCTCGTAATCTTTGGTGGCAGTGATTCTGGGGCAGATGCAGGGTTTGCAGCAGCTGACGGTTGTAGCGCCTATGCTTGAGCGCTTCTCCCTCTACTTCATAACAGAGAAGCTTACTGTCGTCAACATCAGTGCCCCAAGGTTGGAGAAACTCTCGTGGTCAGGCCGATTTGAACCAAGCTTCCTCCAGAGGGCGCATCTCCAAGAATTGGACACTAGCTTCAATGTTTACGGACGTCCCAGTTTTCTCGGTCCACATCATTTAAGCCTCTTTCGGCACTTTGAGGTCGTCTCTCTTCACCGGTAGCAGGTAGCACGGTATGGTAGTTGTAACAACGTTTGCAAGCATCCTGGGATATGAAACTCTAATTTTATCACCCAATAGAATAGAATGCACATGCTAAATGATGATAGAATGAGTTTCAATGTTGCTCTGCTGGGTGATCATTCCCATTATTCATTTGGTGGAAATAGAGAGATCTACCATGCTTATTTTAGTGGGTCTAGAACCCTATAGATTGATGCAACAACGAAATTTCCATGTAAAGGAACTAAAGTTGTATAAAAAGTTCTGCACCCTTTAATATTGAAGATACAGTGAGCAGTGCCTATTCATTTACACTGAAATAAGATGGATTCTGGTTATGAAGTATATGCCTAAGAGGGCTCCCGTGTTAAAAAAAGGTTGCACAAAATTAGTCATTTGTTTTGAAATCAAGATGGTTCTGGTTTCCCACCATATTCTGCTATATGATCTTTTCTTTTGGCCTAACTAAAATCTCCATATGGCAGATCGTTAATTCTTACGAGTACTTGATGGATGGCATAACTTTCCTCCCTAAAATGAAGAATTTGGCGTTGTCCTTCATATCTGGAGTACATGCTTTTGGGGCCAGCATGTTCCATTTGCTAAGTTTGTGTGCTAGTATACAAAGACTAGAACTCAATTTAATACATGGGAAGGTAAAATAAATTCGTAACTTTTCGATTTAGTACGGTCTGTACCACGGGTTAATTGATGTGAAATCTGGGCCTCCAAATTTCAGGAGCCATCTGAATGCCCAATTGATTGCACTTGTGATCAACAAAATGGCTGGAAATCAGAGAATATCAACTTGAATATTCTTAGAAAAGCAGAAATCCACGGCATCAAAGGAGTGGAACATGAAGTTGTGTTTCTCAAGCAGCTATTCAGATGGGCGACGGCTCTAGAAAAGATGACTATAACTTTTGATCCTTTGGTTGCTGTGCGTGACAACTTGTGTGAGGAGATAGCTAGCTTCTCTCGCTCTGAAACCTGCTTGGAGATCTACCTATATCGCAAGGGGAGAAGAGTGATGTTTGCACCAGTAGTCTAAGCTAGCAAATGTAGTTATGACTGTAAGTTGCCCAGCTAGTTCTGAGGTTTTAAGATTGTGCCCGAGTGAGTACCCTGAAACTCTCGTAGACCGCAGCTACTAAATCAAACTCTCCTTCTCCATTCCTTTGGAACTTGTATAACTTTGGGCTGCCGTGGGCTGTCACTCATCCGAATTCGTTTTCATGGTAATAGTGATGTTTGGTTGCCTGTATGACTAACTCCTTGTTTATGAAGTATGGTGAACAAATGTTTACGTAGTGTTTGCAGTTGCGTTGATGTTTATGTATCACTGTCAATAGTTGGTTGAGATTTGAACAAACATCCTAGATAAAAATCCGTGGGGAGTCCCCCTCCCCACCCTTTGGTTTCCTCGGAAAAAGATGGAATGTATTAACAAGTTGTAGATAGCTAATAGTATAAGTGTTGTTCTGAATTTTGTTGTTGCTGGTACTCTTTGGGGCCTAAGGAAATCGGGAATGACATGATCTTTGTTCTCAAATTTGCGTTGATACGTGTATATACAATTATACATACCAATGTGTTTTGTGTATGTGCAAAAAATTTCTAGACAAGAGAATGTTTAACGTCACGTGTTAAAAGATAAAATTGGGGTCCCGAAAATACCTTTTGGAGTACAAAGTATATATTTTTTTCACAAGGCCAGATATGTCTTGTTTTACAAAAAAATCCGCACACAGATTATCTGGACATGTATGTTGTTAAGGAAATTCAGATTCTTCTAAAAAGTATTGTAAAAGTGCCTTCAACTATTAGGACCCGCTAGGGGAGGGGTAAGCTGTGTGGCAAACTATATAATGGTCCGACCTCGCAGAACAATGATGGGTTGTCATTAGCAAGATGAGCTATTTCCATTAATGTTAGTCTTGCTCGATTTTACACCCTGGAGTTGCCCGTTGATCCGCAGATGACCTCGTTTTCTCCCTTGTATAATTTCCTTTTATACAGTGGTGATATGTTGGCTAGACCCTTACACTCCCCTGCCGTCTCCGCCGCTGCTTAGCTAACAGAAGGAGATTGAGGTGCTGCAACGTCCGTCCACATTCTATGCTCCTTGCAATGAGAAGCGGGCAATATCCCAATGGCTAGGCAGGGTCCCACGGTATGTCATCGCAACGGAAAGTTCCTCTTCAACCATGGCAGGATATCGGTTCCAGATCCGACGGCCACCGACGCACAGAGCTGCAGCCACCCACCCCCACCCAACCGCACCGCACCAAACGCCACCCTCGGACCAAACCCATCTCGACCGCGACCCGAGCCGCACTTTTTCCCCACCAGCAACCCGCTGACAATCTCCCGGCGACGCCTTCCCGTTTTGGGGCAAAAGGAGGAGGAAAATCCAAGGTAGGCTCCGTCCGTCCGGAGGCGGAGAGAGGCGGCGGCGCCCGATCCACACACGACACATCCTCTCGTGAGTCTCACCACTACTTCTCCTCCACCACCACCGCCACCACCACCACAGCTCCTATCCCCCCCCCCCCCCCCCCCCCCCCTCTCTCGCAGATTGTGAGGACGTGGCCGCCACAACACCCCCGTCTTCGTCCTCCTCCTCCAAGTTCTCATGCCTCTTGCTGGAGTTGTAACTAACCAGGCGCCTCAGAGAGTTTGATGCGCCCACCTCCCACCAACGCCGCCGCCGTCTCGCTCACCAAGCAGCATCTCTTCCGCATCCGCCGCTGCATCCCACCCGTTTGGCGAAATGCCGCACCTGCCCAGGAACCCTCATCCTTCTCCCCCGCCTCTCTCTCGTCCATTCTCTTCTCCTGCACCGCGCATCGCGCGCTCCGCCCCGGCGAGCAGGTGCACGCGCACGCCGTCACGCTCGGCCTGGACGCGCACCCTTCCGTCCTCCCCAGGCTCGCCTCCTTCTACATAATCCTTGGAGACCCCCCGGCGGCGCGTGCCGCAGTCGAGCGGGCGGCTGGGAAGGCGCGGGCGTTCCCCTGGAATCTGCTCATATGGAGTTACGCCAGCGACAGGCTGTGGAAAGACGTGATCATGTCGTATGACAAGATGGTGGCATTGGGCGTGAACGCCGACAGATTCACGTATCCCTCTGTGCTGCGTGCTTGCGGGGAGCTCCGGGAGGTCACCATTGGACGCAAGATTAACCAGCGTATTCGGAGGAGTAGACATGATCTGGACATGTATGTCTGGAATGCTTTGGTCGGGATGTATGTCAAGTGCGGTGAGATGGAGGATGCGCGGAGGGTGTTCGACGAAATGGCTGTCAGGGATGTTGTTAGCTGGAACACGATGGTGTCTGGCTATGCATCGGCAGCGATGTGGACCAAAGCGTTTGAGCTGCTTCAGCGGGTTCCTGGGGCAAACATTGTGACGTGGAATGCAGTGGCAGCAGGGAATTTGAAAGCAGGGAACTATGATGAAGTGATCAGGTTGTTGTCTCAGATGAGGAATTGCCATGAGCCAGGTGTGGACTCTGTGAGTTTGCTGATTGGCCTCAAAGCATGTGGTAAGAGTGGGTATCTGAGGGTTGGCAGGGAGTTGCATGGGGCGGCCGTTCGTCTATACTTTGATGGGCTTGAGTGTGTGGTGAACTCACTGATCACAATGTATTCAAGATGCAGGATGATGAGCTCTGCTGAACTTCTGTTTAGAATGTGCTCAGTTCGGAGTATCGCAGCTTGGAATTCACAGTTAGCAGGATTTGCATTCATGGACCAGGTCGAGGAAGCTTCTTTGCTCTTCAGAGAGATGATTGGCTCAGGTGGTGTCTGTCCAAATGATGTTACTGTCTTAACAATGGTCTCTCTTGTTGCACGGTTTGGACACCTCTGTCATGGAAGGGAGCTACACTGCTACATCCTTAGGCATGGACTGGGTGGCTCTAAATTATTGCAGAACTCACTTGTCGACATGTACTCCAAGTCTAGACGCATGGGAGCTTCCCGGATAATATTTGATCAGATGGAATACCGAGACAAACACGCCTACACTTCATTGATTTTGGGATATGGAATGCAAAGAGAGGGCCATGTATCATTGAAGCTCTTTGATGAAATGATCGCCAACAGTATAGAACCAGACCATGTGACCATGGTCGCTGTTCTTTCAGCATGTAGCCACTCTGGGCTGGTCACTCAGGGGCAGCTACTATTTGCCAAGATGTATGCTGTATTTGGCACTGCACCAAGAGTGGAACATTTTTCTTGCATGGTTGATTTGTACAGCCGTGAAGGTTTGCTGAAGATGGCTGAGGAGATAATTGACAAGATGCCATTCCAGCCAACTGCTGCAATGTTAGCGACTCTTGTTGAGGCTTGCCTGATCCATGGCAACACAGAGATTGGTGAACAAGCTGCAAAGAAGCTGCTGGCAATGAAGACGAACAATCCTGGTCACTACAAATTGATCTCAAACATGTATATATCAGCAAAGTCTTGGCCAGAGCTAGCTAAAGTTAGATCATTGATGAGTACGATGGAGTTAACTATGATTCCAAGTCATTCTTTGCTGGAATCAGAATATGATGTATGCTTACTTGAGCAAGATGATTGCTTAAATCATGGTGCTCTAAGTGATCTGCCTGACCGCATAACAGATACAGATTCATCTAGTAGTGAGGAAGTGAAAATTTGTGATGCTTTCGGCGGATAATAGTAGGTTCTTCCCGGGCCTTTTTTTTTGTTAAGGCCAAGAGTTTCCAGAGGTAACATATTGGTTTCTAAAATTTTGTTCACCATGATGCTACCTAGATTGATATTGTTTACTTCTAGATTGATATTGTTCATATGGATACAATCCTCATGGGTATAGGACTTATAAAATAAGATAAACTTTAGGCCCAGTCATATAAATCTATGTGCTGCTCACACCACCCATCCCCTTTCCTTCTTATTAAAGCCACGCCATCAAGTTGAATCTAACACTTGGGACTGTCCATTTGGCAACATATATAAAAAATACATTTGTGTTGTAGCTCCAATTATACTTATCACCTTCTTATGGCAGTTTTGGTACAAGGTTTTTTTCTTCACATAGTTATCTTTAATTAGTGCTGTAAGGAATTGAACAGCGCCACTTGCACGTGTCCATGCTGATGCAAGTTCTATCATACTGACTGACATGCTTTAAGAAGTTACCTGCTGGTTTAACTATCGAATGCATATGGTTTTTCCAGTCTCTTGTGATGCCTTGACTACTGCGTTGCATAAAAAAATATTAATTTATAATGTTTGGTCGCTTTTTCCAGAACTCGCCCCAATGCGACAGTTGCATTTCGTAACTTTGAAGAGGAGGCAAGACAATCTGCTTGGAATTCTGAGCAAAATGCCACATCTAGTTCTCGTGACAATCTGGCTTCCTTATATCGCCCGCCTTTTGAGTTGATGTTCAATGGACCATTTGACAAGGTCAGCTGAATGTCATATAATTGTATTTGTATATTTTCTGTTTGACAATATCATGTGTGTTCCTCATGGTCATGTTTTGACTATTATGGCAAAATTGCATCCACACACTATTTGGGCTTCACATCATGTATGTTGTGAAAACTCTATTAATGATCTATTATCTGTTATCATGGAACAGTGCGGGTAATATATGAAAACTCTTATCTCCGTTGCCTGATCCTACCGTTAACTGTGTAGTACAATTAGGTTTATCTGTTAATTTAGTTAATTACTCAATAAAAGATTGCCTCTGCCTTTTGTTCAGAAATGAGGGCAAACATTTTTATAATGTGTTTGCGGTAGTGTTGTTTCTGGAATGAGGGTAATCTAAAAGCATATCTATGTTTATGATAGTGTTGTTGGAATTTCATTGTTTAATGACAGTTGAACTAGTTTTCAGTTGACACTTGCGGACTTCATTATTCTAATTTCCTAGCCCTTCAAAGTTATCTATCACTCATTTACCTTTATTTTACACTAAATGAATGCCATCAATGTAGGCAAAGTTAGAGGCCTCTTGTCTAGACAAGTGGCTGTTGATCAATTTACAGTCAACCGAGGAGTTCAGCTCTCACATGGTAGGCATTCTTATTTTCAACTTTTCATGCAGACTTATGTTGATCCTTCATTTCATGCCTTGTTAGTGTTTTGACTGTCGAGCTTTTCTCTGTTGAAGCTTAACCGAGACACTTGGGCAAATGAAGCGGTTGCTCAGACAATTCGGTCAAACTTTATTTTCTGGCAGGTTAGTCCTATTTACATTCTCCTTCCATGTCTGAGTCTTTGATCTAAACCTCCATATTTATGTTTCATCTAACATGTGTTATAATCACATCTGCATCTATACCTAAATATCACTTGGGACATCAACACAGTACAGTAGACACTTTTGTCTATTTTGTTGTAGTTATACACTAGAAAATCAGTAAAGTGTAACGGTGTCTGAGTGCTTTGATGACAAATGTAATATCAGCAACATTTGATAAATCTAAATATATTCGTATTGGGATGCTTCTACCCTTCACTCATCTTGGGTTTCTTTTTGCACAAATACTAAGAAACCAAAGTTGAAGGCCACCAACTTAACCAGGTGCTTCAAGATTCGTGTAACTCTTGTAGGACTGCAGCACACGCTGTTTTTTGTGGTGTGTATTAGTGGTCCAAGTATTATGACGTTGACTTCATGCATTCTAAATTGACATATATTTAATATGGAGCAATTATATTGGCAACAAAAAGTTCCAGTTATATGGTAACTCTTGTAGATGAAGCCATGCATGTGCACTTCTCAGTTTTTGTTGATATGCTGTATTGTGTAGGTTTATCAAGACACCAGTGAGGGGAGGAAGGTATGCACCTACTATAATTTGGTCTCTGTTCCTGCCATTCTCCTAATTGACCCCATCACTGGGCAAAAAATGCGTGCTTGGAATGGAATGGTTTACCCAGACAGTTAGTTGCTCACATATATTTAGTATACTGGTGCAAATTGTTAGTTGCTCTTTGTCCTTCACTCACGAAATCCATACCAGCTCATTTGTTTTAGATGGCAAGGTAACTGTTAGTAGATAAGTAATATCAGCCTTTTTCTGCCAATCATTATTTTTCAGGAAGCGTAGGTGATGCTCTCTTTTCACTCCCCTGTTTGTATCGAACTACTGAAGGCTATCTTGCATTAGTGTCCTACGTGCAAGGTATAGTCTCTATGCTTACTAATTTTGTGTATCCTTTCCTTTCTTCATATAGTGTCCCATCTTGGGTACTGTTCTTCTTGTAGCATATGCAAGGCCATTTCAATATTGTCTAGCATATTGATGTATCAGAAGAAGAGGAAGACCATATCAATAGATATATCAATCTGGAATCAAGAATGATTGCTAAGCTTCTGAATATGGGCATTGTCAATGAGATATTATCGTTGTAAATTTCTTCTCCTGAGAGTTAACTTGCTGGCCACAACTTATGAGGAATTTTACCCATTTATATTTGGTAAATCTATTTATGTCAACTAAATCTCAGATCACAATTGATATATTTACTTGGAAGCTATAACCTCACGTGTTCTGTTGTTATTTACACATTGTAGATTGCTTAGGTACCAAAAAACTATGTTACACTACATGTTTTGTGTCTGATTTAATTAGCATAACGATGCAAATGCATGTTCAAGTGTTCATCTGGTTGGTCTTCTTGCAGCTCTCGACATGAACCTCATGCTTAGTTATCTTATGACTAATGTGGATAGTTCAAGTTATCAACTAAAGGCAGAGCCCATTCAGCTTTAGGTAACGAGTTTACTTGCATTGGCATGGTACACTGCTAGGAAGGAGCGGCCCGTGTCTTGAAGGACCAGTGCAGCCAGCCGCTCACACCGCCGCCATGCGTCGTGCCGTCACGTGGAGGAGCAGCTGGTGGAGCTCTGCCTGTCCCGCACATCTCAAAGGGAGGAACCTCCTTGGTTCCATTAATTACCAGCATGAAACCTGAACATTGTCTTCTTACATGCTTAAAAAAATTCTGAAAAGCATGAACTACACAAATCCAGTGCTATCATAGGAGGAAAGAACTACATTTTAGATCTTAGATCAAGCATTATATATTATGCATAGCACATGAGCCACATGTAGACAAAACAACAAATTCGTTAAGCATCACCCTGTGCACTTTTTTTGCCACCCATCAGCTACTTATTACCTAGGTTAAAAAGCATCAATAGTGGGGGTTGTAGTTGCAATGTGCTTTCATTGATTTATTTTTGGAAGCCAAATCCCTGTTTTCATCTTGCTGGACAAGATTTGTTCACTTATTTTGCTTCTTTGTTACGTACAACAGTGAGATATCCCTTTCTCAGGTCCATCTATTGTCGTAATTGAATGGTACATGTACCGATTGCGTCTTTCACTGGAATCTAGCTCATAATTGGTTGTGTCTATTACTAGAATACCTGTTAATATATTACCTAAACAATGTCATGGCCTCTCCAATTTTGATTCATGCCCTTTATGACATCCGCATCCATTTTGATGGCTTCTTTTCCTGTATGAGTCTAATAATGCTAATTGTTCTTAATTTCCAGGGCATGGATAGCCTGATATCATGCTGTCACAAATTATAAGATTATTTAGAAAGCATCTGTGAAGGATGGTGCCTGAGGATTCCATTCCACAGAAGTTACCAGAGGTAAATACACTACGATATTTCTGAAACTTATTGAGATGCATATGGAATACATGGAGTGAGTGCCTATTTCAACATCAATATAGTGCAGGTTGTATCACCATGATGCATCGTTACCAAATATATATTATTTGGCATATAGAGCCTTCTCTGATTTTATAGGAAGACATTTTGTTTATCCGATGTAAGTTTATTTGCTATGTAGTCTCCCATGTTGGTTTAGTTTTCCAGCTTCCGAGTCACATGGTATGCTATGTAGTCTCCATTGTTGGTTTTAATTTCCATTTCCTTCAAAATCTGACCTACATTGAGCAACTAAGACATGGCTTCGTCGATTAGGACACTAGATGATGCCACTGCACTCTGTCCTCTTAGTGTGTTTATCTCGACTGAATTTCCTTTAAAAAACATAAACCAACAAGTGCCTCAACGAATATGGGGATGCGGATGTGAATTTATTCTATATCACTATTCTGATGTGTCTGTTCTGTCAACATATCTCAAATTGTTTTTCTAACATTTATTAGTAGTTCTGTAATGCATTATCCCTCTAAGAAATATCTCAAACAAGTGTTGCAGAAATTTAGATATAACAGAGACTAGGTTAGGGACACTTGATACTTGGATGTAGTTCTATTTGTGCTAGCTGCACATAATTTGTCGAAAATGGAGTTGGTATACACATCCCTGTCTATGCATGTACAACAGTCAGTAAACTTCTAGCATCCCATGCGAAGTTCAGAAGTACCTATCTGCACAATCCTTGAAATATGTATAATATGTCTGAATACTCACAACACATTCTTATTGCACATGTGAGCTCACTTGGGAAGATCAGTAGTGTGGTTTAAGACCTGCGTGCTGGCTTTTGCCTCTCGCTGCTTGACAGAACTTTAGACTTTGCCTGCTCCGTGTAAGACCCCATGATAGTGTTCGTTGAGTTCATCAGTAAAACCGGGGATATCGATCCCTGTTGCTCTAAAAAGTAGAATGGTGGATCCGTTAGCTTTGCAAACACCATGATGGTTATTTATTTGATTTGTGCAATATACAATTAAGTAATAAATGGATGAAACCATTTTGCAACTCTGGATCCTGGAAAGCAATGTGATCTGGACATTTCTTGCTGGACTGTTTGTATCTACTTTGTACTATTGTTGGAACCTTCTGATTTTTCACGACGAACGTGTTCATAAATGTACATGCCATTTAATGTATTTGTCCAGTTTTCTTAGCATTCATCTTTTTTTATTCCTACTGTTCATCATGTCTGAACTTTCTGTTTGTCCCCTACTATTAAACTACGGCCCACTTTCTGTATTTCCAGTCACATATTGCTTCTCTAGGGTCGGCTACTGTTATGTCAGAACCATATATTTGTGCTTATATGTAATATATTTCCCTACTCTCTCCGCTTATATGTGATATATTTAATTTGCCATTTGGGATTGCTTCGCAGGCTGGGATACTTCATAGGCGATTTATGCGAGCCTGGTGAACATATTCAGAAGATCATTTGAGGCAGTCTACCGCAGAGAGACCGATTCCGAATGCAATCTTGACTGTCCTTATTGAGTAAATAGGGCTTGCATGTGACCTTCAGCGATTCACCATTCAAGCAACTAATGAGATCCTACAAAATTCAGACTCAAACTCCATTCGGTTGTAGTCTTGAATCATGCCATGATGGAAAGAGTGCACTTGGTGATGAGCGATAGATGAAACAAACCATTGATTTCCAGTCCACGGTCTCGGTTTCACACACAACAGCTCTACGCTTTGCGTTCCTCCATCACCTATATTTTGCTCTCTGCGTTGGTTGGTTGATTGCCTTACCCGCTATTGCTTTGCATAGGATAATGGTAAAAGCCAGTAAATTCTGCCCTTACTGTTTATTCCCTTATTTGTGTAACTCCAACCTCGCCTATCTGACTGTCTACCCTAGAAAATTTATGTACGTAAAACCTAATTTATGGATCTGTGTTATGTTTCAGTCTCGGGCTTGAAGTAGCTGGTCATGTTCTCATGTTTCGTCTAAATTTTACACGCCAACTGACATTTGCTTGATGCCTTTTGTTCTACTGTAAAACGGTCTAAACTACTGTTGACACAAGCTCATGTGTTCACCAGATCCATGGCCCCGAGGATTACCAGATACAAGAAGAGTAACCTGATCAGTCTGCTTGCAGTTGATTTATTTTTATAGGAGCTCTTTTACGGTGATTGGCACGGTACCCGTGGTACCGTCGGTACCGTCGACTACTATTTTTCTTAACCGTTGATTGTGACGTGATTTCTTT
Organism: Poa pratensis; assembly: GCA_947311845.1. Classification (NCBI taxonomy): domain Eukaryota; kingdom Viridiplantae; phylum Streptophyta; class Magnoliopsida; order Poales; family Poaceae; genus Poa; species Poa pratensis. The sequence continues at coordinate 106,345,510 of CAMZMU010000128.1, read as the reverse complement.
CAGCCGTTGATAAAATCTTGTGTTTAAGTCCACCGTTTTTGTTGACTTGAAGTCCATCGAATCCTTGACTCTCGGAATCAAACCTTCGTTCTAATCCAGCAACCACCGCGGGTTTCCCTTCACTACCAGGTCGAGACTAGGGCAGCCGCCGCCGACGCCGCGGTGCCTCCCTTCACTCACCAGGTCCGTGGCGAGGGGGCAGCAGCACGTCCACATCCCTCCTTCACTAGGCACGTGACGAGAGAGCGGCAGCAGGCCGCAGATTGTAAGCGATTTCAGCGGCTGGTGGCTCGGCGAGCAGCGTGGTCGCACGGTGACTCGTGCCACCGCAGACGATCTCACCAGGATCATACTAGGGTCGTCGATGCCAGCCACTCTGCTCGCCTTCAAGGACGACGACCTCTCTCTGAAAGCCATCGTCTTCTTAAAGCTAGGTGAGCTGCTGCTCCTGCAGAATCCTCTGGGAACATATTGTTGTGGATTAGTGAATCTCATGTTTAGTTTCAGAGCAACTATTCGTTTTGGCTTATATAAAAAAATTGCTGCAGTTTTTCTTCATTAGTTTGGCTCATTAGCAGGATTCGTTTGGTGTTTTAAAGTTCTTGTTCAGCTCTCTTAAAATGAATTGTTCAGATATAAAGACCATGTCCTTTCTAGTTTTAAAAATAGTTGTTCAGTTGTCACTAATAAGCGTTAACAAAAACAATGAATGGCTTAATTTGAGCTGGGCACTTTCTGTGATGAACTCTGTCAAAACTTGCTTGTTTACCACAATTCTTTCCTGTAATTTGACACTCCAAGTATGGCACCGAAGGTATTCATGTTTTTGCCACACAACAATAAGTTAACTTATCTGCCCCTTTTTTTTCAGCTTGAAGGAGTGCATGATGATTGGGAGGAAATCATTGATGACCTGATTGCTGCATTTGATAAGAAGCACAAACGGAAGCTCGCATATTACATCTCAACTTACTAACTTCATAACTGATTGTGAGGATTGTACGAGGCAGGACAATTCTTACTTTGAAGGTTGATGGTTGGTGGTATTCAAGAAACCGTACAAAACTGAATAATGATTTTGGAAACCGGACAAAACATTGAGCATTTTCAGAAATATGAGTTGTAACTTGTAACTGATGCTTCAACTGTTGTTATCCCTTCAGGCTCTCGTTATGGTGAAGGACCTGTTTTTGTACTCTATAGACTGGTTACTGCTTCACGCTTCAGTAGGTTCAGTTTGTACTGCCCAATGGATGGTTTTGCTCCAACAACGCCAGAGAGACGAGGGGTGGCCCGGCGGCGTGCTGAAGTATGAGCACTACGAGGAGTTGACACACACTACCTACAGGTGGTATACTATCCAGGAGCTTAACAAGATGATGGAACATTCGATTCAAACTTGTAGGTTGAAGCTGCTAGTGCTTACTCGTATCAGGTGGCATCCTGTGATTACCGTGAGAGAGCGTTGTTACTTTGTCAAACGTCCCTTTATTATACAAGTTCCATGAGACACTTTATGACTGATCCCACAACAATCTTGCGGCTGCAGTGCCTGTGAATTATCCATTCTTCTTCTTCTGCTTTCTTTTTCTGGAAAAGGAAGATGTCTTTGTGCTGATTCCTTCTGGCTGCCGCTCTTAGTTGTATTATTATGAGCTAGCAGCATAGGTCTTTGGTCGAGATTTGCTTATGATTCGTCCATGGAGTCGTGGTCTATTATCGTGAGCTAGGATAAGATACAATCAGCAGCAAAGCTGGAGTGCTCTCTTCTGTTTGGTTGCATTGAATGATGTACTGGTTCTGTGAACTCCCCAGATATAATTGACCTTATTGCTGTATTGGTTTTCATTTCAGTCAGGGAACATAACTTAATTCCAATTCACTATGGGTACTTTGATGCCATGAACTGCAATATCATAACAGAAGAATATACAAATACTGTGTTTCTCGTGGCATCTCAGTAACACAGCAGTTTTCTACTGACATCCAAACAGTACAACAACGACGATTTAATCAGCAGTATAGGATAAAACGTGCCCCACTATATAGGCCATCCTTATTCATACAAATAATCTCAAGTTCTGTTTTCAGTAACAAATAGTATCTCTTATCAAAACTACGAGCAAATATTAATGTAGATGATAAAACGTGTCCCACTAAAAGCGTACTGAAGAACCATTCAACACCATCAGGGTTCTTAAGTTCATTATGAATGATTACGAGCTCGTGTTCTCGTCGCTGCTGCCAAAACTCAATGCCTTCTTAGTATTGTTAAGTGTAGCTTGCTTCGTGCTTGGCGATGACCCATATTGATCCGAGTTCCTGTCGTTGTCTGAGTCCCTGTCGCGTCTATAGTCACACTCTAATGACTATGTATGGCTCATATTGATCCTGTCCAAAATCATAGAAATGTATTAATATCAAGGCACTCTCTGTCACCACCGCCTGGGAAACAAGGTTATAAACAAGAAAACTTACTCTCATTCACTAGCTGTACCTATTTGTAGGTCAAAATTAAAGAAAGCAAACGCACAATTTCGTCTCATCTTTCTCAGCCACATTTACCGGGCATGATCCATGAAAGATGCCAGCTTTTCTTGTTTGGAGCACTGGAATGTTTCCAACAGTCCTAACTCATGACAGACTCTAGCTATAGCCTACAGAATGTGCATATGCATTTATTCAGAGAAGCTCGAGAGTTGAATTGGACCTTAACTTGTCACTGACTATGATAGCTAGCATTAATATGCAAACCTTGAATATACATATCCATCAGAAGGTTCAGTTTTGAATGTTATGGCCAGAAGAACAGCAACACTTTCGGAAATATGAAAATGCAGCAAATTTCAATTGCTAAAAGACAACATATTAATCATAAGCAGGAATGGGACACAGAACCAAAGATTGACTCAGCAATGTGCATCATCCTCATTGATCATCAGAAGAGTACTTCAGTATAAAATGAAGCAGGGTTTTCCCCCTCGTCGAAAAATATAACATATCTATCAGGCTTGTGGAAACATAGAAGTGCAGCAAATTTCAGGAGAGTACTTAGACATATGTATCAGGAGGGTCCAGTTCTGAATGTTACGGCCATAACAACAATACTTGTGGAGACATACAAATGCAGCAACTTTCATGGCTAATCAGTGGCTTCACAATGCACTAACAGATAACACACTCATTTCATTGTAGAAACATGGTGATGAGAAATAGAGCTTCAGGGACATATACCTCTCGTCCTCGTCGAGTAGTTTGATGTGGAACTCCTTGGAGGTGAAGAGCAGTGGCCCCACCGTGTACATGCTCTTCCGGTCAGAAGCCGCCCGCTGAGGTAGTATGCTGCTGGTCGGATGGTGGGGGAGTGAGGTAGGATGCCCGCGCCCGGCTCCTGCTGCTGAAGGGGAGGTGGAAGAGGCCGGCGACGGGGAACGAGTGCTGCAGCGGACGGGGAGCACGTCGACCTGACGGAACAGAGCACGGGGAGGACGGGGAGATGGTCCATCAGGACCAGCAGCTCACCATGACGGCGATTCCGTGCTCGGCAGTAGAGGAGCAGGCCGAGGGCGACCGGAGTAAGCTCGGCGAACGGCGGCCGGTGTCGGGGAAGTCGACGCGATTCGGCGCATCCCGGGCGTCCCAGCACGTGCAACTCGCGGAGGAGGCAGAGGGGATCGCGTCGGAGCTTTCTGTGCTCTTCGATTCGTCGGGAGGACCTGCAAGGCTGCAACGACTGCGTCGCCGTTGATCCGAGCGAGGGGAGGGGAGGTGGAGGAGGCCGGCGACGGGCCCGCGTGCTTCCGGTGGGGAGGTGGAGGAGGGAATGGTGGGAGAACGCCGGCGGCTGGCGGTGAATCGGAGGTAGGAGAGAATGATGGGTGGAGATTAGGTTTTTTTTTTTTTTTGCAACTGGGTGGAGATTAGGTTGAGTGGGGGAAGTTAGTGGCGGTGAAATTTTTTTACAGATAATGGTCCACATAATTTCGGTATTGGTCCCACATAATTTCGGTACCGGTCCCACACAATTTTGGGTACCGCGGTACCGTTTGGTAACGTCAGTCTCGTACCGCCTATTTTAACACCGTTAGATCAAGATGGATGAACGGTTATTAAAAATGCCAACCACCGTAAAACTTGTATTTTTATAGAGTAAGCGATATTTTTATAGAAGACAACAATTGATGTTTTGAGTACTCCACACTAAGGTTGTTGGCTGTGGAAAAAAACTATATTTATGATGAATACTTACCAACCGATTAGAAGTCTGAAGGGTGGGTGGCGCCTATTTATCTTGAAGACCTATCTATCTTGAAACTCCAATGGGTGTAAAGTTTATGTATGAAACAACATTGTGTTTTGCTCTTATAAACAATAATACTACAGCTATGTAGACTATCGTGTCATATTAAGAATATTTGTCATAGCGTTTTACAAATCGAATTGCAGTGTCAACGGCGGGTGGCGCGCGGCAAGCCGCGCCAGCCGCCAGGGAATCTAGTATAGTGTTAATCTTATGCAAGCGGAGTAATTATTGAACTAGCTGATGAGTTTTACGGGACAAAGCGGGACGCCGCTTGCAACCCTAATCGTGGTGTACTTATGCGGTTCCTAGAACAAAGCTTTCTATACATCCTCAAGCATAGAAATATTCAAAAGAGAATAAATATTTCCGAACGAAAATATCTAAAAATATCAAGAACGCTGGTGACTTGATAATCTTAGTCAATATTCTGATTTTGCAGCATGATATTATCCTCACGCAACCAGGGGAGACGATCTTAACGCCATGTCTTTTGCTTTAATTCCCTGAATTAGAATTACAAAATAAGAAGATGCATCAAGTATTGCTGTCCAAAGGAAAATGTGTATATGGTGATATACTACAAACTGCAAGTTCTTACTTGATCTTCCCAGTTTATTGAAAGTACGATCCACATGAGCCACACAAGCTTTGTGAGACTACCACAAACGATGCCGAGCCAAAGCCCCTATATATTGAAAGCACGACAAAAAAAAAAAAAATCAGTATTTGAGGCATATTCATTCATGTAGCCAGTGGGATAATAGTAAGAAGTTAGTGCTAATTAAGAAGATTGGTAAGTACATAATTAAGATGCTGCGATAGTAGTAGTACGTACCATTCCATTCAGATGCATGATGAACGCAAGTACCACGGCCAAGGGGATGCCTACCAAGTAGAATGCGGCCAGGTTTACACTTGCGCCGATCTTCTGCGGGCCACATCCAGTTAGCACACCTGAAAGATAAGTAATGATCATGGCAATAGTATTTTGGAACACGTACGTTGTGTATTTCACTTGTGCTCGATCGTACCTGAGAGAGAAGTATGGATTCCATCTATGAAGAAGGATATGGCGAGAACTGGTATCATCCGGGCAATGTAATTCACAACTTCCTCCTCATTGCTGTACATATAACCCCAGACGTTGCGTAGCAGAATCATAGTACAGGCGACCACCAAGCCTTCAGACAAGGCCATACATATGACTAGCCTGGTTGCCAGCTTTGCTGCATCGGGCTTACCGGCACCAAGTTCATTGGAAACTCGCGTGCTGTATGAAAATGCGGGGAAAGACCAGTCATCAGATACCAGATCACAGAAACGACGGAGAAAGCACTAATTCCACATTGTGATGGGTACCTAATGGCGTTGCAGAGACCAAGTGGCACCATGAACATGAGAAATGCGGTATTAAGACTGCAGAAGTAAATAATGCGCAACTTAGAAAGTAGGGAATTTTTTTGTTCAATTGTTACAGTAGATCGTACTAGTGGTATGTACATGCAAAAAAGTTGTGTCGATTACCATCTTTACTATTAAATGGGAGTTCGTACGTACGTACCTGGCAGAAATTCTGCCGATGGACGATTGGACGCATCGTGACCGTCCAATCGCCTCTTCAGCAACTCCACACCGTTGGATCTTCGAGTACGAGAAAATTACACGGAACTGCCACCGCTCAGTTGCCCGAAGCGGTACGAAGCGCCTTTCTCTCCTACCTCCTACCTCGCCACGAACCCTACAGTTCTTGATCCACCAGCGTCGCCATCCGATTCACGCGTCCGCCAGCGAATCAAACCCTCCGGCGACCGAATCGACTGACTGAACGTAGGAATTACCCCTAGACTTCCGTTTCCTCATCGCCGCCGCGCGAATCGAGTAGCTGCTCCCTGCCACCTCCAAGAGTTCGACCCCGTCCCTGCAGCTGAAGCCGCGATCTCGCCACCGCCACCAAGATCCCCGCCGTAGCTACGAGATCTCGCCATGGCCACCAAGATCTCGCCACCGCCACCAAGATCCAAGCGGCCGTGTCCCCAGCTCCACTGTGAGCACTTGCTCGAATTTTGGCCCGACCCCCACCATGGATGCATCGGTTGATTTCGTGCCCGACCCGACAGGAAGTAGGTGATGGTGAGGACGGGGAGAAGAAGAGCAGCGAGGAGCAGCAAGAGGTGGAACAGAGGTCGGACGACGAGTTCAACAAGTTCATGGGCAACCCATCCATGGAGGCTGCCATCAAGCTCGGAAAGAATATTGCTAATACTGTCTAGATTTTTTGATTTTGCAGGAATTGGGAGATCAAGCAGATGATATCCTTATCTGGTCGCCATGGCTGAAGGGATCTCAAGTACCGACTGCTCTGCTTCCCTCTATTTCCTAGGTATACATACAACCATGCCCATAACGATGGTGCCAGATTCGACGACACGGGCATGGTGGCCGCCGACTGTAGGGACTAGGACACTGGACACGCCATGGGGGAGTTCACCATCGCCAGCCAAACATGTGTCAATATTTTATTGCCAAGTATGACGACTGATTTACAAATATTTGTGTCATTCAGGACTACCAAATATGCCTGGCTCGATCACTGCTAGAATGGCACACGGTAAAATTCTGTGGAGCAAAGGGACTTTCTACTGAAGCTGGGCCGCGTAAGCAATGCATATACGAGTCCTGCAAGAAGAGGATATACGATTTGACCATGTATGCTTTGCTCTATTCCTGACCTCTCTTAGTGTTTGCAGCTGCCAGTTTCATCTGGTGATTCCTAAGCCTATTTTGGCGCATTGCAGGTTCTAATTATGTTGGTAATTGATAGAGAAAATGACAATACACTCTTAAGCCGTGAATCCAGATTTGTATGTCGAATTGAGATGCCTTGCTGGTTTTAATGAGGTACAAATAAGAAATGACCTCTTCTCTCTTATCTTATTTACTGTGGTTCATATATCTTTGGTCTGTGCTTAGTTGCATTCTTTGTTCTCTTAAGTTTGTTTACTTATTTACTGCGGTTCATATATCTTTGTTCTCTGCTTAGTTGCATCCTTTGTTCTCTTAAATTTGTTTTAAGCTGATTGTCAAATGAGAAGGATGAGAGCCAAAAAAGAACCTGGTGTAACAATAACGTCACTAAAGTTTGCCCTGTCACCCCTGATTGTAATGGCATACTACAATTAGTTAATATCTTTTTTGTACAACATGTTCATGTATCCTGCTTAGATCTTGTACAAGTTATCATATTCACATTACTCATACTTAGTGCTTGAAACACTCACTAAGCAGAAGAAATTGAATTTGAGTTACTTTGAAATTAACTGATGTGAATCTCAACTAAAGGAGAAGAATATACCCCATAAACACACTTTATTGTGATCTTATGATTAGCAGTTGACACTATGTAATGTGTCAAGCACTCAAGCATTATAATTTAATTGACAATTCAGGTTAAACCTGGGCTGCATAAGGTGGCGTTGAATTCAATAAGGTTTTAATAAGCAGGCATGGCGGCACCGGCACCAACATCGCTGCGTGTGATCCAGGGGAAAAGGAAGATGGCGCGCTGCATGAATCACCTTAGCTTACCTACCTTAGTTGTTGGGTTCCAAAATGTTCCCAAATGATTCATTTTGTAATTTCCCAGCTTTATGAATGTTCATTTAATTTCGTATTCTACTTAATGTGCCCATATTTGTCAAGCAGCATGAATCTTCTTCCTAACAGGTTCTTTCTCCGTTTAACCTGTAGGTTTTTATTATGGGGCCTTTGTTTTCCTTGCATAATGGATTCCTAATAACTTTGTACAACATGTTTTTCTCCATGACAACCCGTTTTATCTCATGAAGTTGGGATTACAAATAACGGTGAATTCTAAAATCTTGAAGTGGTCCTTTCTCCATTCTGTTTGTAATCAGAAGGCAGAAAAAATTGCTTCAGCGAATTTCATTTGCTTGTATTGTTGCCAGACCATACATAATGCAGAGAAGGGAGAGCCAGCTGCCTTACTTATTTCTTCTAGGATAGAATCGTCAATGACTCGTGCATAACCTGTGTAATGGAGGCCAGTTTACATACTTCCTTACTGCCCCGATGCAAGCCTTCCGAGGTTCGATGCTTGTACGTACGTTCTTCTATGTTTTCAGTTGAGTATTCCTGAGATATATATTTTGGCGATCTGATTTCTTTGGGTCTTGGTTTCAGGATACATATGCCGATGCTGACAACATGCTTTTCTCTGCTTTGGAGCAATACGAAGAAACCCTCTGCACGTCTGTTGGGTACAACATTGTTTGGGGACAACATGGTTTGTTCTTTTTCATGTATGTCAAGTTGACAAAATATCGTACTGGTAAGCACATTCAGGTATTTGAATCTTAGGGTGAGACCCTAATATTGTTTGTGTTTTGCCTGTGTAAAACTACAAAATGCACGTGCTATTTAAGTTTGGCTTCGAATCTGACAACTATTTTCTTGATTATTCCCCTCCATTCGTTTCTATGATTGTGCTTGTGTTTTATTTATAATTGTTTTTACTTACCAAGTATTACATGCACGTTCTATCCGTGCAGACTGTTAATTGGATCTACATCTATCTCGATATTTCAATCACGATGATAATTACAACAAATGTTAGTTCAATTATTTTCATTATGTTGGTGCATTTCGCTTCCTACAATCCAAGTCAGTTGAGTGTGCCTCAAGTAGCCCTCGAGCAGATCAAAAATTTACTTTGCTCAGGGATAGAAACCTGAAAACTCATGTCATGTTATGCAATCAAATTAGCTTATACCTAAATGAGTCTACTATCGAAACTATTTCTGTTTGAAATTTAAATATTTTAAAATAAGAAAACTAAGAATTGCCATTCATTCCAGTCCATGGTCAATTGAGGAAGCACTAATGAAAACGAGCAGGGGTTAAGGAGCCCGGAATATTCCAACGGCTAAAGAGTCTTTCAAGATAGGGGATTGCAGCAGCAAAGTGCGTGGAAGCAAGGCGGAGAGTAAAACTCCTGGCTGTCAAGGAGGACGAGGGCACTGAGGACCATCTCGCCATCGCCGGATCTAGGCCGTTGGCTCGTCCGAGTGACGAGGGGTTGAGCGACTAGCTTCTCCCTCACTTCAGATGGAAAACCTTGCCAGCTAGAGATGCTTGTGAGGGTGCGACACCATTGGTTTTGTGATCAGTTGCAGCCAGCGTAGAACTGGCGTATAGTGTCCATGGTCTGTGGAGAGTGAAGGGACATTGTTCAGGCAAGTGACCATAACTTTTGGTTTGTGCCAACATTGTGCTATAGTTAAATTTGTACAACGCAAATCACCAAGCGGTAATGTGGATAGCACAATAGAATTAGACGAGTCTAAGGAAGTGTACACTTTCGTAAATCAGGTCTTTGTTTTAGTTTGATTTTCTTGTCTATTCACCATATTTGCTTTCTTTTTCTTTGTTGCCATCGAAGAATTAGGGGAGACAAATTTTGTCATTGCACTATAAAGTGATTTTTCTACTGATGTGTCAATACATCTATTTGTTGCTCCCTGGGTTACGAAGTCTCTTACAAGTAAAACTCCCGGATTTCATGTGATGCTTAAAAGAAGGAAAAATATTTAAATAGAGCCTTCTTTGTGGATACTGAACATTGCAAAATTATTTTGAAAATATGCTATCAAAACTGTGAGGCGGGAATAGAAACCACCACTATTAGTATTGTTGAAAGTGGGTCAAAGATTGTTAAAAGGACTCAATGCGAAAGGGTTTCTTTTTTTGACTATTTTTTCTCTTTCTTTGATTTTTTCGAAAATATGGTCAAAATGGCCGATGTGGCTATTCATTGAAAGAGGTCAGTTCTTTCAAAATTATCAACGGTTCTGTGATATAATCACTACTTGTGTACCTTAAAATGATTTTTGAAAAAAAATCAGAGCAAACTATCACACGGTTGTAGTTCAAAAGTGAATTACTTTCGAAAAATCGGCATAAAGTCATTTAAATAGGCGTAATTAGCTCGGAAGCGAGAAAAATCCTAATACTTGGGGATTATCCATAAAATATGGACTACATTGTGTGAATAATTGATGGGTGTCATTTTCCACCATATTTTTTGCACTTGCTTCACAAAAAAAGGCATTTTTGGCACTTATAAAATAGAAAATGACATTTCTATAATTAGTTTGAAAACTCAGTTTGGCACCATTGTTTCTCATACCAAGATACACCCATGCGCCAAATATGAGTACTTTCTCACAAACTATGGCGCGATAATTGTCATAACTTGGTCATTTGGGTTGAAACCTATAGATGTTTATAGATGATAGACCTTTTTGTGAAGTATTTTTTTGGAAAGTTTGTAAAAACTCAAGTTTATCATTTTCCCTGGCAACTAGTACACATAAAAGGACTCCATGCGAAAGGGTTTCTTTTTTTGACTATTTTTTCTCTTTCTTTGATTTTTTCGAAAATATGGTCAAAATGGCCGATGTGGCTATTCATTGAAAGAGGTCAATTTTTTCAAAATTATCAACGGTTATGTGATATAATCACTACTTGTGTACCTTAAAATGATTTTTGAAAAAAAATCAGAGCAAACTATCACACGGTTGTAGTTCAAAAGTGAATTACTTTAGGAAAATCGGCATAAAGTCATTTAAATAGGCGTAATTAGCTCGGAAGTGAGAAAAATCCTAATACTTGGGGATTATCCATAAAATATGGACTACATTGTGTGAATAATTTATGGGTGTCGTTTTCCACCATATTTTTTGTACTTGCTTCACAAAAAAAGTCATTTTTGGCACTTATAAAATAGAAAATGACATTTCTATAATTAATTTGGAAACTCAGTTTGGCACCATTGTTTCTCATACCAAGATACACCCATGCGCCAAATATGAGTACTTTATTGTAACATCCCAGCATTTAGGAGCTATCGGAGGGTAGAAATAGGAATTTGTGCATCTGCATGCATGCATTTGAAAAATCCGAATAAATTTTTCGCAAACAAAAAACCCTAGAGTGATCGGAGTTCATTCATCTTCATAAATTTGGGGTTAGTTCCTCTTAGGTGAATGCAATAAATTTCGACATGACCTCTAGTAATTACTTGTTGTGGGAATTTTGAATCCAATTTGAATATTCAAATAATATTGAATTTGTAAAGTAATTCAAATTAAAACAATAAAGTTATAGAAACAATAATTAAGTAAATGAATTAATAGAGATTTGAATAATCCAAATCTTTACAATAAATATTACAACTTATGAATTCTTTTAAAGACAAATAAAACATTTTATTGAATTAACACACATTACATTGTCTTTACAAATTATTTACAACAAATGGAAATACAAAGAAAAAGAAAATTACAAATTGTTTCATAAACTAAATGTCTTGTATTTCTTCTTCTTGATCTTTATTCCATAGTTGTTTCCTGCCAAAACAAAAGGAGAAGCAAAATAGAAAATAATACAAAGGGGAATTAGAATTAGTTAAACTCTCAGCCTAGCAAAGGGATGCTTTGCTATTAACATCATTGAGTATTAATAAGGGATCAAGTGTTGTATCTGTTCTTAATTATCAAATTTAACCTCAGAACAACATCACTGGCCTAAATCCACTTGGCAGCAAAAATAAATAACCAAAGAGGGGATAAGTTCACCAGCCGTAGCACATCCAGGTTAACTGAACCTTGGAGCCAAGCAAGCAAGCAGCACACTCATTTCCACATTCGGTGCTGTCACCAGCACAGAGAAGCACGCCAGGGAAGGATAAGAGCAAAGCCAGCCGTAGCAAATAGGGAACACACCACTGATTTCACTCACAACACTCACATCTCGAGTTCATCACTGCACATCACATAGTTCATCCCAAACCACAAATCCATCCAATAATCCACCACTGGATCCTTGCCAAAAGCAAGAGCAAGATGGGATAGAGGAAGCAAGGAGCACTGGAGCAAGGAGGGGAGGCCAGAAGCTAAAGGGAATCATCTGGAGCTGGAGAAGTAGGCCAGCAAGGAGAGGAGCACCAGGAACTGTTGATCAAGCAAGTAGTAGAACCACAAGAATCACAAGCACCACAGCCACATCATCATCATCACACATGATAGCAGGTTGAATTCATATTTCCTTAGCATCATATTTTGCTAGATGCATATGGGTGTGGTGAAGTAATTGCCCTCAGTCTAGCATAGTGAGGCTATGCTAAATCATCACAGGGGAGTAAAGAATCAAGCACATCATCTGTTCTTATTAAGAAAAGGCCTCAGCCTGTGCATCATAGGCAGGGGATGTAAATCCACAAAATTGAGCAAAGGCATATAAGCAAATATTGCTAGGAATCACACCTAGGATAGCACTGATCCAGCACATGATTTGTTGGGCACTAATCCATTTAAGAAGAGCACCACAACCACAAATCATAAATCTAGATAGCACTATCCAAAGATTTCGAAATCCAATTTATCCAATAGGACTAGGCCATCATGTAAACCATTGTTAACCAAATAATAATTTCCAACAGAGGCACACCTCTGAACACAAGGTTCAGAGTAGCACACACCAGCATCATCATCACCACCAACAAATAATATCAGTGGCATCATAGGATGATCTAAGAACATCACCGGAGCAGCCGAGCAGCTTAACACCTAAAATAGAAAATCTAGAATTACCACTAAATAGCTAGCATCACAGAGCAGGGCTCGGAGGCCAGGGGAGAGAAGAGAGATAGAGAGGAGTGGAACAGGAGCTTACTCATCGCCCAGGTGCAACCATGGCGGCATGGTGAGGCAGTGCCCACGCGGCCACAACGGCGCAACTTGGGGAAGACTTCCTCGTCCATCAGAGCCATCACCACCACGGCGGCACAAGGGAGAACCCTGCACCGAGCCGCGGCAGGACACCGGAGCTGCACGGGCACGGCAAGGTTACCGAAACCCTAGTTCCGGGTTGGGGTCGCGCACGGCCGTATCTGGTGAGGAGGAGTGCATCGCCGGGGTAGGAGTGGAGAGGACGGCGGGGCGCGTCGATTCCGCCCCAGCACGGCGGCGGAGCTGGCCGGAGCACGCCGGGGATGGCTGGCGACGGCGGCGGCGACCTGAGGCACGGGAGCAAGCGCGTGAGAGAGGGGATGTGGTGAGGACGATGGGCTTGGGTCGGGCACCGACCGAGCCAGGTCTTGGGTGGGTTGGTTTCAACCCACTGGACACAGGGGTATTTTATTAATTTTGACAATCCTTTCTAAAAATTCATCCAAATCCAAATAATCTTCAGCTCTCATCTAAAATAAATAAAAATCAAATAAAAATATAATTAAGTATCTATATTTTCTCTAGTTTTTAAATGTGAATTTTAATAGAATATTTGACGATCTTACCTCTGGGTAAAAATTAGAGTGATTATTTTTCCAAAATAAGGAAATTAGATTTCCAAATTGAAATAATATTTTGCAATCAAATTAGCACTAAAAAAATGATTTGGTTTTAACATCCATTAAGTTACTAATATGATACTCACTATGAAAAATTATATTGCCATGATAGTTTTAGAATTCAAACAAGTATCCAAAATATTTTCCCAAAATAAAAGATATTATTATAAGTCTTTTCTTTAAGGAATATTCCAAATTATTCCAGGTAGTAAAATAAAATTCTTTATACAATAAAGTGCTCACTCATTTTAATATTCTTAACCATTATTATTTGAATAAGTTAAATCCTTGAATTAATCAATTTTACTTAAGTAATATTTCTAAATATGATAATACTTTTCAACTTAATAAAAGTGAACAACAATTAAATTTGGAAGTTATAACAATTCAAAATAATGTAACAGAAAAATATATTATGATCTTAATTAATCCTTATAACCTTTAGAGATTGCTTAACTTAGTACAAGAAATATTTGCTTCAAAAGTTATTCTTTTTGCACTTCAGACAAAAACCTCATATTATTTATTTAAGTCTTAACAACTTAAACATGAAGTTCATTAGAATGGAAATAAATCAACATCAAGCATCTATTATTACTATGCTTTACTAATATGTCTTGTGAGTTCACTTTTAGCATCTTAGAATATACTCTTGGTTGTGAATTAAACCTAAAAGTTAACCAAATCTCTAAAAAAATCACCCAAAATTAACTCACACGCAACATCGGGGATTACTTCGGGATTTTACAAAATGCATCTCATACTTATGCATTAAGCATGTTGCTTCTTTAAACATTAGTCCTTACCGGACCAATGATGCTGATTTCAGATTTTGGAGTTATATATTGTATCGAAGACCTTGGCTGCATAATCTTGCAGTCAAAAAGGCAAGTTCACTCTTGCTCATGTCCTACTTGATTATGTTTATCAAAGTAAATGCAAAATACTATGGTTTATCATTGCATGAAAAAGAAAAACATATTTTCGAATGATGTGAATTGCTATATATATTGTTGGCTGGCAGATGGAACCATGGTATGATGTGGTTGGTGGAGGTTCCATTTGCACGGGAAAGTATTACCTAGGACTTAAGAACCAATGCCGTCAGCGTTCTTGCGCCGAAAATAAAGCGTTAACCATGAGACTTGGAATGGGACGGGAAAGTCATCTGTGATCTTTTCCCTTTCGCATGTCAACGGACTGCCAGTTCCTTAGGCTGTAGATCTTGCGGGACTACATGCACATGGGTGGGATCCCTTAATTCCCAACGGTAACTGGGGTCTATGATGGATTGTAGGGATGTCTGGAACGGTTATCTGTATGGTATAGGGGAGGACTTCGGTCCGGATCGGTCTACCATCAGATATAGGGGAGGACAAACCTACAAAAGGGTGGGCATGCGGGGTTGTTGGAGAAGCACGGCGAATGGCTTGGATCAACGACTGGGCCCCACACCAAAGGAAGTGTGGACGGGAAAGACTCGCCCGGTTGTGCAACAAGGCGTTGATCTCTTATGGGTAAAGTAACGCACCTCTGCAGAGTGTAAAAATGTGACATGTTACTCCACGTTCCAGGAAGGAACGGTGAACGCTGCAGGAAAGGAGGCTCCTCAAGGCCCGAGCACCTGTGAATCGATGACGGGCATGTTTTCTGAAGATAAAATGAAACTTTTCCTAAAAATGTTTTACAAAGATATGCATGTTCATCCATGACCTTTTGGTATGGATGGTAGCTAGTGCATAAAACATTATTCCTGTTATATGAACTTGCTGAGTAACGCTCGTGTTGCTCACCCTTTCCTCCGTTGACCCCCTGCTAGATTTTTGGAGACATCAAAGGAGTTGACAGGAATCCATGACGACGTCAAGAAGGTCTTCAACAAGGAGTCAAATCAACCTGGTGCAGCCTGAAGAAGTTAACCTCTACTTTGCCAAAGGAGGAGTGGCGACAACAGTGCAATGCTGGACACGACGCCAATAATGCCTACGGAGAAGACAAGGATTATAGGAAGGAGGAGCACTACTCCAGGCAAAAATATTCCAGATGGATAGATTAGGGCTGTGACCACATCAGTAGTGGATTAGGAGTTAGAAGTAGAGCTGGTATCTAGCTTAGTGCTTCGACTTGAGTCTTTCGGAAGTTTCATTTGCACGAGACCTACTTCTGTATGTAAAGGAGGTTCTCGAGATTTTGTACTGAATAGTGTTGTAATCCTATAGTGTTACCTTGGACCGACTATGTTTCTGTTGTACTACTCTGAAGGATGTAATATTTACGGAATGGTCCTTCCGTGAGTATTATGTCAACGACTTGTACACTACAACTTGCTGTGGTGTGCTGGGTCACTACATTTATCACAAACTATGGCGCGAGAATTGCCATAACTTGGTCATTTGGGTTGAAACCTATAGATGTTTATAGATGATAGACCTTTTTGTGAAGTATTTTTTTGGAAAGTTTGTAAAAACTCAAGTTTATCATTTTCACTGGCAACTAGTACACATAAAAGGACTCCATGCGAAAGGGTTTCTTTTTTTGCTATTTTTTTCTCTTTCTTTGATTTTTTCGAAAATATGGTCAAAATGGCCGATGTGGCTATTCATTGAAAGAGGTCAATTTTTTCAAAATTATCAACGGTTCTGTGATATAATAACTACTTGTGTACCTTAAAATGATTTTTGAAAAAAAATCAGAGCAAACTATCACACGGTTGTAGTTCAAAAGTGAATTACTTTCGGAAAATCGGCATAAAGTCATTTAAATAGGCGTAATTAGCTCGGAAGCGAGAAAATTCTAATACTTGGGGATTATCCATAAAATATGGACTACATTGTGTGAATAATTGATGGGTGTCATTTTCCACCATATTTTTTGCACTTGCTTCACAAAAAAAGTCATTTTTGCCACTTATAAAATAGAAAATGACATTTCTATAATTAATTTGAAAACTTAGTTTGGCACCATTGTTTCTCATACCAAGATACACCCATGCGCCAAATATGAGTACTTTATCACAAACTATGGCGTGAGAATTGCCATAACTTGGTCATTTGGGTTGAAACCTATAGATGTTTATAGATGATAGACCTTTTTGTGAAGTATTTTTTGGAAAGTTTGTAAAAACTCAAGTTTATCATTTTCCCTGGCAACTAGTACACATAAAAGGACTCCATGCGAAAGGATTTCTTTTTTTGACTATTTTTCTATTTATTTGATTTTTTCGAAAATATGGTCAAAATGGCCGATGTGGCTATTCATTGAAAGGGGTCGAATTTTTTCAAAATTATCAACGGTTATGTGATATAATCATTACTTGTGTAACTTAAAATGATTTTTGAAAAAAAAATCAAAACAAACTATCACACGGTTGTAGTTCAAATGTGAATTACTTTCGGAAAATCGGCATAAAGTCATTTAAATAGGCATAATTAGCTCGCAAGCGAGAAAAATCCTAATACTTGGGGATTATCCATAAAATATGGACTACATTGTGTGAATAATTTATGGGTGTCGTTTTCCACCATATTTTTTGTACTTGCTTCACAAAAAAAGTCATTTTTGGCACTTGTAAAATAGAAAATGACATTTCTATAATTAATTTGGAAACTCAGTTTGGCACCATTGTTTCTCATACCAAGATACACCCATGCGCCAAATATGAGTACTTTATCACAAACTATGGCGCGAGAATTGCCATAACTTGGTCATTTGGGTTGAAACCTATAGATGTTTATAGATGATAGACCTTTTTGTGAAGCATTTTTTTGGAAAGTTTGTAAAAACTCAAGTTTATCATTTTCCCTGGCAACTAGTACACATAAAAGGACTCCATGCGAAAGGGTTTCTTTTTTTGACTATTTTTTCTCTTTCTTTGATTTTTTCGAAACTATGGTCAAAATGGCCGATGTGGCTATTCATTGAAAGTGGTCAATTTTTTCAAAATTATCAACGGTTCTGTGATATAATCACTACTTGTGTACCTTAAAATGATTTTTGAAAAAAAATCAGAGCAAACTATCACACGGTTGTAGTTCAAAAGTGAATTACTTTCGGAAAATCGGCATAAAGTCATTTAAATAGGCGTAATTAGTTCGGAAGCGAGAAAAATCCTAATACTTGGGGATTATCCATAAAATATGGACTACATTGTGTGAATAATTGATGGGTGTCATTTTCCACCATATTTTTTGCACTTGCTTCACAAAAAGTCATTTTTGGCACTTCTAAAATAGAAAATGACATTTCTATAATTAATTTGAAAACTCAGTTTGGCACCATTGTTTCTCATACCAAGATACACCCATGCGCCAAATATGAGTACTTTATCACAAACTATGGCGCGAGAATTGCCATAACTTGGTCATTTGGGTTGAAACCTATAGATGTTTATAGATAATAGACCTTTTTATGAAGTATTTTTTTGGAAAGTTTGTAAAACCTCAAGTTTATCATTTTCCCTGGCAACTAGTACACATAAAAGGACTCAATGCGAAAGGGTTTCTTTTTTTGACTACTTTTTCTCTTTCTTTGATTTTTTGAAAATATGGTCAAAATGGCCGATGTGGCTATTCATTGAAAGAGGTCAGTTTTTTCAAAATTATCAACGGTTCTGTGATATAATCACTACTTGTGTACCTTAAAATGATTTTTGAAAAAAAATCAGAGCAAACTATCACACGGTTGTAGTTCAAAAGTGAATTACTTTCGAAAAATCGGCATAAAGTCATTTAAATAGGCGTAATTAGCTCGGAAGCGAGAAAAATCCTAATACTTAGGGATTATCCATAAAATATGGACTACATTGTGTGAATAATTGATGGGTGTTATTTTCCACCATATTTTTTGCACCTGCTTCACAAAAAAGTCATTTTTGGCACTTATAAAATAGAAAATGACATTTCTATAATTAGTTTGAAAACTCAGTTTGGCACCATTGTTTCTCATACCAAGATACACCCATGCGCCAAATATGAGTACTTTATCAGAAACTATGGCGCGATAATTGTCATAACTTGGTCATTTGGGTTGAAACCTATAGATGTTTATAGATGATAGACCTTTTTGTGAAGTATTTTTTTGGAAAGTTTGTAAAAACTCAAGTTTATCATTTTCCCTGGCAACTAGTACACATAAAAGGACTCCATGCGAAAGGGTTTCTTTTTTTGACTATTTTTTCTCTTTCTTTGATTTTTTCGAAAATATGGTCAAAATGGCCGATGTGGCTATTCATTGAAAGAGGTCAATTTTTTCAAAATTATCAACGGTTCTGTGATATAATCACTACTTGTGTACCTTAAAATGATTTTTGAAAAAAAATCAGAGCAAACTATCACACGGTTGTACTTCAAAAGTGAATTACTTTCGGAAAATCGGCATAAAGTCATTTAAATAGGCGTAATTAGCTCGGAAGCGAGAAAAATCCTAATACTTAGGGATTATCCATAAAATATGGACTACATTGTGTGAATAATTGATGGGGTGTCATTTTCCACCATATTTTTTGCACTTGCTTCACAAAAAAGTCATTTTTGGCACTTATAAAATAGAAAATGACATTTCTATAATTAATTTGAAAACTCAGTTTGGCACCATTGTTTCTCATACCAAGATACACCCATGCACCAAATATGAGTACTTTATCACAAACTATGGCGCGAGAATTGCCATAACTTGGTCATTTGGGTTGAACCTATAGATGTTTATAGATGATAGACCTTTTTATGAAGTATTTTTTGGAAAGTTTGTAAAAACTCAAGTTTATCATTTTCCCTGGCAACTAGTACACATAAAATGACTCCATGCGAAAGGATTTCTTTTTTTGACTATTTTTTCTATTTCTTTGATTTTTTCGAAAATATGGTCAAAATGGCCGATGTGGCTATTCATTGAAAGGGGTCGAATTTTTTCAAAATTATCAACGGTTATGTGATATAATCATTACTTGTGTACCTTAAAATGATTTTTGAAAAAAAATCAGAGCAAACTATCACACGGATGTAGTTCAAATGTGAATTACTTTTGAAAAATCGGCATAAAGTCATTTAAATAGGCGTAATTAGCTCGGAAGCGAGAAAAATCCTAATACTGGGGGATTATCCATAAAAATTGGACTACATTGTGTGAATAATTGATGGGTGTCATTTTCCACCATATTTTTTTGCACTTGCTTCACAAAAAAGTCATTTTTGGCACTTATAAAATAGAAAATGACATTTCTATAATTAGTTTGAAAACTCAGTTTGGCACCATTGTTTCTCATACCAAGAGACACCCATGCGCCAAATATGAGTACTTTATCACAAACTATGGCGCGAGAATTGCCAAAACTTAGTCATTTGGGTTGAAACCTATAGATGTTTATAGATGATAGACCTTTTTGTGAAATATTTTTTTGGAAAGTTTGTAAAAATTCAAGTTTATCATTTTCCCTAACAACTAGTACACATAAAAGAACTCCATGCCAAAGGATTTATTTTTTGACTATTTTTTCTATTTCTTTGATTTTTTTCGAAAATATGGTCAAAATGGCCGATGTGGCTATTAATTGAAAGAGGTCAAATTTTTCAAAATTATCAATGGTTATGTGATATAATCACTACTTGTGTACCTTAAAATGATTTTTGAAAAAAAATCAGAGCAAACTATCACACGGTTGTAGTTCAAAATTGAATTACTTTCGGAAAATCGGCATAAAGTCATTTAAATAGGCGTAATTAGCTCGGAAGCGAGAAAAATCCTAATACTTGGGGATTATCCATAAAATATGGACTACATTGTGTGAATAATTGATGGGTGTCATTTTCCACCATATTTTTTTGCACTTGCTTCACAAAAAAAGTCATTTTTGGCACTTATAAAATAGAAAATGACATTTCTATAATTAATTTGAAAACTCAGTTTGGCACCATTTTTCTTATACCAAGATACACCCATGCGCCAAATATGGGTACTTATCATAAACTATAGCGCGAGAATTGCCTAAACTTGGTCATTTGGGTTGAAACCTATAGATGTTTATAGATGATAGACCTTTTTGTGAAGTATTTTTTTGGAAAGTTTGTAAAAACTCAAGTTTATCATTTTCCCTAGCAACTAGTACACATAAAAGAACTCCATGCCAAAGGATTTCTTTTTTTGACTATTTTTTCTATTTCTTAGATTTTTTCGAAAATATGGTCAAAATGGCCGCCGTGGCTATTCATTGAAAGAGGTCGAATTTTTCAAAATTATCAATACTTCTGTGATATAATCACTACTTGTGTACTTTAAAATAATTTTTGAAAAAAACAGAGCAAACTATCACACGGTTGTAGTTCAAATGTGAATTATTTTCGAAAAATCGGCATAAAGTCATTTAAATAGGCGTAATTAGCTCGGAAGCGAGAAAATTCCTAATACTTGGGGGTTATCCATAAAATATGAACTACATTGTGTGAATAATGATGGGTGTCATTTTCCACCATATTTTTTGCACTTGCTTCACAAAAATAAAGCCCTTAAACTTACTTATTTCTGCCCAAAGTTTTTTTCTGGTATAATTATTCTGCCGTACTGGGCCAAAATTGGCCCTGCCGTGCTGTTACTCCCCCGATCCCCGCCTGGGCCTTAGGCCCGTTGTACAGCGCTTGAGCACCGCGTGCCGTCGGATGTCGATCCGACGTCCTCGAGCACGCTCGTCTGGAATAAAACCCTAGCCCCTTGGTTTCCAATCGACGCCGCCACCACCTATCTTCCCCGCACCACGCCTCCCTCCCTCCCCCTCTGCCCGTCTCCGTCTCCCTTTACCAGCGCCTCGCCGCCGCTCACTCGAGCTCACGGACCCACCCACTCCGACGCGCCGCCGCTCTCCTCACCAGCGCCGGCGGTCAATACCGACGCAGACCTCGCCGGCCACCCACCCACCTCTCCCTCTCCCCCCGACCCCTCTCCCTTAAGATTTCCAGATCGACCGCCCCCTTATCCATGGTTCCCATCACCAGCCGGTCCGCTTCCTCGTCGCCCCTCCTCCGGCTACCCTCTTCCAGGAGACAGAGGCGCGAGTGGATCTGCATCGGCCGCAACGGAATGACGGCGGCGCGGCTTGTTTGTTCGCCGGCGCGCGCGTGCATCGGCAGCACGATGCGCGGCGCTCCGTTGAATTCGCCGGACCGCGTCGCGTCCATGTCCCAAGGAACGCGGTGCGGTTGTGCGCGCCGCCCACCATGACGTGTCGGCACAGTCGCGAGCCAAGGAGGGCCATCGTCCGCCATGAGCTGATGTACCACGACCGTCATCTTCGCCAGCACCTGATAACAGTGAGGCCTTGGTCGTGCCGGATCTGAAGGTTAGGTGCGGCTTCCACGCGACCTCATGGCGTGGTCGTGGTCGTGCAGGAGGTCAAGCTGCTCGCCCCCAAGCTACCTCGACACGTCCGCGTCTGCATCCAAAGGTGCGTCCTTGTTGTGCTCGAATCAACTGCTCCTTGTTGGTTTCAGTTAGTGTAAGAATCAAGCATCATGTACGTTTTCTTGCCATTCTTGATATTGGACTGAACTGAGATTTCTTGTATGAAATTATGAGTTCCACTGCTTCTCTTTTTTTTTTTTTGAAAGGAGCTCGTGTACAAGATCAAGAACACAACGCACAAACACGCACGAACAGCAGGAAGAACCACCCCACGAACGGCAAACACAGAACCACCACGCACACCACGCACCCGAGCAAACGCCTCGACCAACCTTGTTGAAAAGTTGCAGGAACCATCTGCCGCAAGCAGCAGAATTTGAGCGTTGAAAGAACAACAGCACCGAGCCGCCGCCAGAGCGCCGTCGCCGTCTCACGCCGGAGACGAGAACGAAAGCGCCATCCGTCTTCCGCGAAGCCCACCGCGTCCACCGACGAAGGAGAAGAACTCGCCTGCAAACTCCTACAGATTTTGACCAAAAGCTGCTCCACCCGCCGCGGCGGAGGAGGAAGGACCCCCCAGCAAGGAGCCACCACCGCTGTCACGGACGGTGGCTCGGGAGGACGCGATCTGCAGCTCCGGAGAGCAGCAGGCGCGCAGAGGGCGACGGATCCGCCACGGGCCTCCACCGGAGAACCCACAGCAGAGGAGGGGACCGCCGCCGCCAAAAGCCACTCCGGCCACGCCGCCACCTCCGCAGCGCCGCCGGCTAGCACCCCACACACACCTAAGCTATATACACACCGGGATCCATCGATTCCCCGTCCTCCCGCCGCCGGAGCGGCCGCGGAGAGCGAGGAATCGGCCGGATCGCCGGCGGAGAGCTTGGTCGCACGGGAGAGGCTCAAAAAACGCCCTCGTTTCAGTGTAGACGGGGAAAGGAGGGGAGGGGTCGAGTAAAGTGCTACTGACTGAATGTATTACAAGCTTGTAATGAGTTCAGGTTTTTTTTGTGCAGCACTTTGATGTATTGCAAGATTGTATGTTCAAATAAGTTGTTGCTGTTGTGCTGCAGGTTGGGAGACTACAGGACGCCTGCATGGGGATAAATGTGCAACACTAGGGGTGGACTTCTGTTGTGACTCCGTGTGTTTAGATAAGTTGCTGGGCTCACTGTGGCGTGGTCTCCGCTGTTCCTTGTACACGGTACATGGTAGTTCTTCGTCTACCGTACATGGTAGCATGTCATGGAATGGTTGCAATAATTATGGTCTAGCTAATTACTAGTTGTTGCTACTAGCTGCTTGATGCTCATGCTCTAGTAAATTTAGTAAACTAGTGAAGCAACACATCCACTTGTGTGGTGCTAGAAATGTCATAGATAACTCCTACATATGTTTCCTTGCTGGCATTTGATTTTTGGTTATATTTATGGTGTTCCTGGGTCATATGATCACCCAAGTGGATGTTGCTCTAGGAATATGGCCAACGATGATCCATGCGCAAAGTTGTAACTTCACACTGCAAGAGAACAGAAGAATAGATAGGAGAATGTGGTACTCACCAGTACAGGGAATGGTCGAAATGGTGTAGACCAGGAACAAAACTGATTATGCTACAATGCTTTGTAATTAGCCTTTTATTGGCTAATTTTTTTTTGGCTATGGTCAATGCTTTGTAATTAGCCTTTTATTGGTTTTTTTTTGGCTCTGTTCATCAAATATGCCGACGGCTTTTGCCGTAGGCCTTTTTCTATTTGGCCGTCGGCATAGGCAGTGTCATGAGCTACCAGCTCGTGCCACATGGCCATTGTATGTCTACGGCATTTGCCGTCGGCATAGCTTTAGACGGCGTCAGACGGACGTGATGCACTTTTTTTCCCGACGGCCAAACGTTGCCGACAGCTAGTCAAAGCCGTCAGCATACATGTTGTATGCCGACGGCTTCTGTGTGCCGACGGTTTTTCCTTTGTATGCCGAGGGAGCAGAAGCCTACGACAAATGCCGTCGGCATATATATTTGCCGTCGGCATAGGTGTAAGCTGACGGCATTTATGCCTATGCCGACGGCATTTGGCCGTAGGCATATAGAACGATTCCTGTAGTGACCTCCTCCTCGTTCACCTGGCGGGGGCGGCTTGGCCACATCACTTGAGCAGTTACAGAGGCCGTGTCGAGGAAGACAGGAAACCGGACAGACTTAACCGATCCTTTCTTCCTGTCTACGCGTGGAGTGACCGGAGGCCGCGCGTCAGCCCATGGCGTGCCGACACCATCGAACGTGTACCGGAGCTTCTCGATGTCGAGGACGTCACGCACCGTGATGCGCACGAGGCGGGACTCCTCGTCGTAGAAGAGGGAGGAAGAGTCGAGCCAGTCGGGGTCGGTGTAGTCGGTGTGGCCGGGGTACCCGCGCCAGACCTCCCAGAGGCGGTCGATGTTGTTGTGGTGTGGGTAGAAGATCGGGTCACGGCCGGACGAGTAGTAGGTGCCCATGTTTTCGACGTTGGTCTTGGTGATGTTGCCGACCCATGTGTGCATCGTGTTGTGCGGGGACAGCTCCACTGTCCCGCAGCCAGGCTCGTCAGACTGGCCGGCGCGGAAGGGCTGGTCCAGGAAGAGGGAGGGCAGCGATGCGCCGCCAATCATCTGCATGCAATGCAATATATAAGAGCTTGCGCAGGCGCGGTTGAATGAATTACTACGTACGTACACAAATGCTACCACCAAACCAAAATATATGTTCTACCATATTTGGATACAGATTTACCTAGACGCGCATTAGTGTGTATATTTCAATCCACATATAGTCCGTATATGAAATGTCTAAAACATTTTACATTTTGGTACGGAAGGAGTAATAAATAAATTTCACCTGTCTGTACATGATCCTGAGGTTCGTCTGTATCTGCTCCTCGTCGGATAAGTTGGACTCTATGAGGCTGAGTGGGAACGCAAGGTCCACCACCCTTGGCGGCGCGTGCGCCGGGTTGCGGATGGGGTCGTAGAGCGGCGACGACGAGTTGTCAAACTGGAAGGGCATCCGCATCCCCTCCGGCACGTCCCAGCTCCAGAAGGGCAGCGCGAAGGTGGGGTCGCCGAGCAGCTTGGCCGCGATGCGCTCGATGAAGTAGAGGTAGGCGCGGTGGAAGGGGAAGAAGAACGAGGAGTTGTGGATCTGCATGGCCAGCTCCGGGTCGCCCGTCTGGCGGTAGGACCCCGTGCAGTAGGCGCAGTGGATGTTGGCCATCTGGTAGAAACTCCGCGGGTCGCCATCCGGCAGCGCCTTCATCAGCGCGATCACGCGCTCGTACTGTGCCATGTCCACCTTGTGCACGGGGCGCCAGACACGGAGCGGCTCCGCCGGGTCCGGCCACGTGATGTTGATGGGCTCCGACGTCGGCGCCGGCGGGCAGCAGTAGAAGGGCGGCAGTGGGTTCTCCGGGAGCGTGGCCTGGACGCAGGTATGCAGGCTGGTGACCAGAGGTCCGCCGATGGTCTTGGTGGACGAGGAGGACAAGGAGCGTGTGGCGCATGATGCAATGTAGGTGTCTAGACGGGCGGCGGCGAGCAACGCCCTCCATAGAGAGGAGCTACATGGCGAGAAAATTGCAAAAAACGACCACAATTGGCGGTCAAGCTACAAAAAGCCACCGGTTTCCACCAAATTGACAAATCACCACCACTTTTCGTTGACAGCGTTGTAACACCAGTTTCCACGAAACCTCGTTTTAGCCGAGTTGACGCTGTTTCTGACCGGTATGGCCCACTGTCAGGCATGACGTGACGTGCATAAATTTTGCGAAAAAGTCCTCCATAATTTTTTAGGAACGTCGTGGCCGCTGCCTTGCTGCCAGCGGCCTCCTCCTTCTTGACCACGATTGGCTCCACCACCCGGGTAATCTCGTCGCAGCTCTCGGCCATAACGATCTTCTCCTCCAAGAACGCCTCCTGGATGCACGGCGGCGGTTGAATCGGATGCTGCTGGACCTCGAAGGGGAGCGCCGCGGCTGCGGCAGAGGACGAGGCCGGGAACGCGGCGAACGCCGTGCCGTCGCGGACGCGCTCGCGGTCGTCCTGGTGGAACAGTGCCAGAGCGTGCTGCGGCCGCGCACTTCGCAGGACCACCGCTGCGGCTCGTCGGCGGTGAGCGCGTCGCCCCCGCGCCCCGCGCCCGCCCCAAACATCGCCATCAGGCCGCCGACGCGACCTCGCCGCCGCCCTGCACGTCGCCGCCAGAAGCCATACCCGATGCACCGCCCGGCACGCCACAACCTGCACACTGCCGCCGCAGCCTTGCCCGATGCGCCGCCTCTGCTCGCGCTGCCGCCTGCGCACACCCGCGTCGCCGCCTTCTCGAATTCCGGCGACGCCCCTCTGCCTCCGATCTCCGTCCACTGTCAGGCCCCGTCCAATTCCTTGCTATTGCATGATCCGGTTGATGTCCTCTATGTTTCCCAACCACCAATTCGATCTTCTGTGAACCGCAGCGTCTCTGCTGACATCCGCCATCGTGCTCATGTGCCCTGCGCCCTACTCATGTGGCAAGAGCTGCCGGCGGGCGCCTACCGCCACGCCATGACCTCATCGAGAGCTGCGTCTGCAAGGGCGGCATCTACATCAAGCTCGGCAGCTGGTATGGAATTCAAACTCTGTATCGACACGTCTGAATTGATTTGGGCGTTTGGGGCGAGCGCCGGCCAGGGGCGCGGCCGCCAGTATGGCCTCGCCGGTCAACACGAGCGTGAGGAAGATAAGAAGGCAAAAAATTTGTGGAGGACTTTTGTGCAAATGTAGCCTGCGCCACGTCATGCCTGACAGTGGGCCATACCGGTCAGAAATAGCGTCAACTCGGCTAAAACGAGGTCACAGAAGAAGTGGTGGTTTTTTGTTACGGTGTCAACGAATAGTGGTGGCGATTTGTGAATTCGGTGGAAACCAGTGGTCTTTTGTAGCTTGACCACCAATTGTGGTGGTTTTTTGCAATTTTCTCCTACATGGCTGATTGGGATAGCCGGTGTAGACTGTGGTGGCGCAGATGAGAAGCACGCCGCAGCAGGCTGCGAGGGATCTGCTGCTGCTGCCCATGGTAAGCTGCCTTTAGGTGCTAGGTAGCTTGTTGCTTCAGCGGCAGCAGGCTACGTATATATACTACTAAACCCTAAACCCTAAGTACTATTATATAAGAACTTTGGCTGGGTATGCTCTAGTGTTGAGGCAACTAACTCTTTGCAAAATTAAGATATTTGCATTCATATATGGAGGATCAAATGAACAAAAGACTGGAGTGTTTACTCTCCGGAGCGCGTACCACCTGGGGGTTGAGCAGAAAATGCGGGTGCAAGGAGGGGTGTCTACGAGTTCCAGACCTAATGGTGATCGGCCGATCTGGAAAATGTTCTGGAATATTAAAGTATCACAAAAAGTAAAGATATGTGCGTGGAAATTGTTGGTTGGAGGCTTGCCCACAAGGGAGACAAAGAAAAATAGACACATGGAGGTAGAGAGTATATGTCCTGGATCAGCGGCTCTATGGGACGCAATGACGGAGGTCTGGTGTATTCCTCCAAAAGAGCACATACCCCATACTGGTCCCGAATGGCTATTTGATTTACTAGTTACGCTGACGGACGAAGAGCGGGTACGTGTCCTGATGTTAATATGGAGAAACTGGCATGTACGTAATGATATTCTTCATGGGAAGAAGGAGGCACCACTTGAGGCATCTCGGTTATTTTTACAAAGCTATGTCAACTCCTTAGAACAGATTGAGCTGAATGATGGGCGAGACCTGATCAAAGGCAAAGGAGTGGCTAATATACCGGGAAAAAAGAAGAGGAATAAAAAGGAAATGCATGATACAGGGGTGGCGATCTGGCGAAAACCCCCAGATGGATGGCTTGCCGTTTCCATTGATGGGTCTTATAGCATAATCTTCTATATCTAAATAGGAGAAGCCCACTAGCTGATTTCTCTCAACATGCAAGCATGCCACATCAAGAGGGGGTATAATTGGTCCACGTCATTCTTAGCATCTCCTAAATTCAGGTCATCCGATGGGCCAACCGTTCCTGTGTTTTCTCCACCGTATAACTATTGCTTTTACTAGCATCTTTCTCTCTTTACTTCGCTATTCATGGCCATTATGACCATGGCGCGACCAGTGCATCACCTTACTGGTCACCGAAGCACCTGTGTGGCTTTTGGAGATGTTCGAGAAGAGCATGCGAGGCTTTTTCTGGGCCGGGAAAGACAGAGCGACTGGAGGCCAATGCCTCGTGGCATGGCACAACATTTGCAAACCCTTGGAGTTCGGAGGTTTAGGAGTTAAAGACCTGAACCTGCAGGGTTTAGCGCTACGGGTGAGATGGGAATGGCTGAAACGCACTGATCCACACAGGCTCTGGCAAGGATTGTCTATGATCAAAGATGACAAAGCCCGAGCGGTGATCGACAACTTGGTCAGGATCAAAGTAGGAGACGGGGAAAATGTGTTGTTTTGGCGAGATCGATGGATCAATGGTAGCTCGGCTGCCAACATTGCGCCCACCATCGCTGGCAGAGTTAGCACGCGAGCCCGCAACAGCAAAACGGTGGCACAAGCACTCACGACCAACAGATGGATCCTCGACATTACTGGAGATTGGCAGGAGAGGGAAGCACATGAATGTTTTCGCCTGTGGATGGCCATCGAAAGGGTGGACAGGGAGGCGGCAACGGCAGATGTGTTCTCTTGGCCGTGGTGCAGGTCTGGAGCATACTCAACCAAGTCCACATACCACATGATCACGCAAGGGAGAACGAGGTTTAAGCTGGCATGGCCTATCTGGAAGTGCCTAGCGCCGATGAAGAGCAAGCTGTTTGTGTGGCTCGCGGTAAAGCACCGAATTTGGACTTCAGATCGCAGGTTCAGACATGGTCTTCAGGACCAAACATCGGCATGTTTTGTATGTCTACAGGAGGACACAACCGAACACATCCTTGGTCACTGCGTCTTCGCCAGGCAGGTTTGGCATGCCTGCGCAACACGAGGAGGAGTGCAGGTTGTACTGCCAGACAACAGCACCACGCTGGCTGACTGGTGGTGCAAGGAGCGAAGCAGGCAACCGTGAGGAGCTTTGACACACTAGTGTGCATCGCGAGTTGGTATCTCTGTAAGAATAGGAATGCCTGGGCCTTTCAGAATGTGGGCAGGCAGTCCACGGTGGAGCAACTGGTCACGGCCATCTGCGACGAGTTCGTGCTCTGCTCTGTAGCGCGTAGAACGGGAGTAGGAGACAACAATGTACCGTGAGATGTAGTCCTATGTGTTTTTAGGTGTGGAGTTAAAACTAGCTTGTTCTCTTGTCCGCAAGGACAAGCTAGTCTTGTAAATTGCCTTCTCTCTTCTATAAAATAGTCGCGTGCTCTCTAAAAAAAGACCATCCGTTTTCATCTTCCACAGTTCCACTCACGCATCAGGTTAAAAAGGATCTAGAGACTTCCTCACATGTCATGTCACTTAATCTTCTCCAAGAAAACGTAACTGATCGAAGTGGAGCTACACATGTTGTTAACCAGTGTTTCTTGCCTTCAAGAACTGGAGATGATCCATCCGTTCACGTCACTCCGATTGTGCTGCTCGGGATGTTGCAGAGTTCTCGCCGTCGCCTGCGGCCGTTTCAATCTCCTCACGTAAGTCTGACCCGCCACTGGTTTCTCCTTGCCGTCCATTACCGATCAGCGCGCCATGAGGTCTCTACTCTTTGCCCCACGTTCATCAGTGAGGAGCTAGCATCGCTCTGTGTCTTCGCATATGTGATTCGCCCTGTACTAGTGCTCCATTGATTCTTTTACGGGGTTCTTGATCACCAGGCCAGGTCTCTTAAATAAGTATGCTGGTTTTCAGTGGTAAAGAAGCATACTAGAATGATTTGTTCAAACTATTTTTTGTCTGTGTGTAATATTTCCAGTTTAGCAACATGGATCATGGATGAGTTTCTTCAGTACCGAGTTGCTGACAAACAGACAGAGGTGCGACCTACTCCATGAACTTCTTGGCAAAACAATCCATGTCCCGTCTGGAGGAACTTCGCCACAACTGTCAAACATAAAAGACATGAGACGTCGTTTCAAAACCTAATGTTGAGGAGAAATTTAGGGATAAGGACAATAATAAGAGAGTCAGTGAGGGTCAGTCTAGCGACAACTTGGTGTAGAAAAACCCTCATGGCAAGAACAAAGGGAAGAACAGACCAAC
The DNA here is from genome assembly GCA_947311845.1 of Poa pratensis. NCBI lineage: Eukaryota > Viridiplantae > Streptophyta > Magnoliopsida > Poales > Poaceae > Poa > Poa pratensis. Next base: position 106,315,159 of record CAMZMU010000128.1, on the reverse strand, counting down.
CTTCAACAATGCCCTCTGTTGTTTTCCAGCGCATCAGAAACGAAAGCAACAACTGGATTCTGGCGGGGGCCAAGAGTTTGGCCGAATTTTGCGAGTAGTTCGTTCGTTTTCTCGCCCGTAGCTCTTGGGGCTATGGGACTCTGGTGTTGTAACTTTTTATATTTTTTGGTCTCCGCCAGAACTTTGTCTTTGCTCCTTCTATATCAATATAAAAGGCAAAACTTTTGCCTTGTTTCCAAAAAACAAGCCTTACTTACTTTAAGAAGAAGAATGCTGAATAAAGCTAAGCTAGGGTGCTACACATGTGGATAGCTCTTCCACTTTTCCAAGGAATGCCCCAATCGTGCAGACAATGATGGAAAAATGGTCCAAGACTTTCATCATCGTGATCCTAGCCATGTTGATGGGTATGGTAATTTACCGATTGTGCTTTCAGTATTTCAATCTCCATGTCGGTGGATAGATACGGGTGCTAATGTTCATGTGTGTGATGACATGTCTATGTTCACTTCTTATCAGTTCTCTCGGGATTCATCCGTCCTAATGGGGAATGGTCGCATCTTACTGTCTGTGGTGTTGGAATGATAGATCTGAAGTTTACTTCATGGAAGATTGTAAAGCTGAAGAACGTACAACATGTCTAACGAGGGGTACACTCATCAAATCCCATGATTAAGGACCTAGGGTTGAGATTATGGGGAGAGAACGTGGTAGTACTGGTAGTTTCGTCGGCTGACAAGAAGAGGCAAAGATTTACCCAGGTTCAGGCCCCTCGGGTGGAGGTAAAGACCCTACTTCCTGCTTGTCTGTTATTGATTGCGTGAGATTATGAGGTTACAAGGTGGCTCCGGCGAGATGTCGATCTCGCTAGAACTTTGGTCGTTTGAGTATGGCTTGTCCCTAGATCGGCGCCCCTCCCAGCCTTTAAATAGGCTAGGTCTCGGGAGTACGTAACCGACCTGGTTTACATATAAGGAAAGCCCTAACCGACTATGCTTATGTCTAAATCTTGGAGGGTACTCCATCTTCTTTGGGCCTCCTGTCTTGGGCTTCGAGCAGGCCCTTCCTGATTAGGCCTTAGTCATTACGTGCACCAGGTACCCTCATGGTAGGGTACCCGAGATGTATACCTATGTCAGTAGCCCCCGAGTACTTGTCTGACTCGAAGAATCGGGCATGGGCTCGTTCGTAAGTGCACGTCATATGCTTTGTATTCTGCATATTATAATTGGAATTCCTGTATGAATAGCACATGTTGGCTATGTCGAGTATTTCATCGACTGTGGTTTTTACTTATGATGATCAAGGGATAATAGCTTAGCAGGCCCAGTACACTCGACGGATCGGGACTGGTTAACTACATATTCGGGTAAAACCTTACTAGCTTTCAATCAAACTCGAGTCCCCGGACTCGAATCTGGTACAAACTGGTCAGATTCGACTAGTCCGCGGAGGTCTTACTTAGTCGATCTGCAGTATAGATTTGAATTCTACCCAACGCGTCCGTCAGGATTTTTCATCATGTCTGCTGACACGGAAAGTATAAGGATTGACGTTGCTGGAACGGTCCTTAGCCCAGCTCGAAAGTTCGGCGGGTCTTACCTTTGCACTATGCGTGCAGCATCCGATGTATTTGCGACGGACGCAACTCGGGAATGTTTCGAGTATGATTTTGTATATGAACGGAGTCGATACTTTTGTCGACTGATACTTTGTCATTATTTTATCGGGTGCCCGACAGCGCTCCCGATAGGAGTAGCCCCCGAGATTGTGCTTTATTGCTTGCAATGGAGGATAATCTCAAAATCATTTTACCCTGCATATGTTAATCGAAGAAAATTTTGCCGTATTTCTATCGGGTGCACGACAGTGCTCCCGATGGGAGTGGCCCCCGAGATTATGCTGTATTGCTTGTAATGGAGGATAATCTCAAAATCATTTTATCTTGAGCATCTCCAGTCGAAGAAATTTTTGATATGCTCCCGATGGGAGTGATATTCCTCAGTCGAGGAAACGGTCAAGTGACCATTCACCCGAAAACAATCGAGTGATTGATATGCATTGGATGAACCCGAAATCTTTTCTGAACAAATCTGCTGCAATGACGTTAGGGATGACGTTTTATGGCGACTGCGCCACCTGACACGCGGTGGCGTGCGCTATGCTGCGATGGATGAGACGTGACACGTATGTGGGCCCATTGTGCAGCCGTTTGGACTGGATTTGACCGTTCAGCACGATTTCTCCGGGCTATGATGGCAGTTCCTAGATTCCCGTGCGTAGTGGGCGGAGTGGCCGGCGACGGTTGCTCTCCATGGCTGCCACGTGTACGGCTGGATTTGCTTCTTTGCCCACGATCTCGCATCCACGGTGCGGATTCTTTTGCGTTGAGGTTAAAAGGGTGCGGCGGAGTAAATAGTACTTTTTACTTGCCATTTGCTCTCCGCCGCCGCTGCTTCTTCTTCCTCCTTACGCATCGCCATAGCCTCATAGCGAAGCTTTGCAACCCACCACCGCAATGACGAAGCCTGCCACCCGGAAGGGCAGGAGTGCCGCGAACGCATCGGCGGACAGCGCCGCTGGAGCCGCTGCCAGCGGTTTGAAGAGGGACAAGGGCGCCTGGACCAAGTCCTCCTGCAGCAAGAGGATGCTCACCGGCCTGCGGAACGACGGGCTGATCCCTGAGGACACCTCGCAAGTTCGCATCCCTGGCGCCGAGGTAATCCCGCGCCCAGGCCCCAATGAGCGGGTCTGTTTTGTGGATTTTGTGAACAGGGGATTCTCCTTCCCTGTTCACAACTTTCTTCGTGCACTGATGCACGTTTATGGGGTGCAATTGCACGATTTTACGCCCAATGGGCTTTTGCACATTGCGTGTTTTTTCGTTCTTTGCGAGTGCTTTCTGGGCGTTGCGCCCCACTTCGGGCTTTTTCGCCGTATCTTCAACGTCAAGCGCCAGCACAGCGCCAAAGGACCTGGTGGTTTTGGAGTACAGACTCGATCTGACGTCGAGTACTTCAAGATCAGCTTCCTCGAGTCTGTGCAAGGATGGCGCCAGAAGTGGTTCTACATCAAGGATGTGACCATAGGCACCCAAGCGTTCGGGTTGCCTCCTTTTGACGCAGACGCTCTGGTGAAGAAGAGGCCATCCTGGATCGCCCAGCCGACCGGAGTCGAAGCCGAAGAGGCTGACATTCTGATGGAGAAGGTGCTAAAGCTTCAAACCACTGTTGGTCGGGAGGTTACGGGCATCCACTTGCTAGCCATTATGGCCAAGAGGCGAGTGCAGCCTCTCCGAGCCCGAGCGCATGCTTTGTGGGCATACAGTGGGGTTTCTGATCCAACCCGCTCACGCGCAGTGGAGCTTTCTGATGCGGAAGCGGAGAAGTTGGTAAGAAGCCTTACCAAGCTACTGATGAAGAGCCTTGCGAGATGAACTCGCCTGTGGCTCCTTATGAAACCAGCAACCCTCTACCAGAGGTAACAGTCGATACTATATGTCAGTTTATATGTTATGCATGTGCGATATTGATTCCTTTGCTGTTTCTGTGTGCAGGGACACAAAATGTATGAGTCGATGCCCCCTCTGCCTGAGAACGGCCCAGTGCCGGACAACGAGCCACTCGAGGCGGGCTCTGATGATGAAATGGCCTCACTCGCCACCGCACATACGCCAGACGGCGAAGAAGGTGATGCTGAGGTGCAAACCAAGCAGAAGCGGGCACGCGAGGAGGAAGACACCGCTGATTCAGAGGAAAAGGAGGGGAACGAGACGGAGTCGACAATGGCGCCACTCGACATCCCTCCCATTCGCTCGCTTCCTCCACGACCCCCGAAGAAATCGCGCCCCAGCATGGGTGTGCTTGCACCTGATCGAATGGTCGATCTTACTGAAGAGTAAGTATTACTTGCCCTTGCTTTTTTGACCGTTTATGAATGTTGCCAAGTTGTTAACTTAGCATGTGTGAAACAGTGTGTCCTCGGATGAGGATTTGCCACCACCACCTCAGATGGAGAAGAGCAGTGCGGCATCGACTGCTCGGAGTTTGCCACCAGAACAGCCGCCAACCCCTGCGACTCCGGCCGCCACAGCCACACCACCTGCGCCTGAGGCTGCGGCTGACAAAGAGGAGGCAGCAGCGACAGGCGTTCCTGCTTCGACTTCCTCCTTCCTGAATCACGTAAGCTTGTGCTTTTGTATAATAGTTGAATCACTAGCGGGTGGTAAGGCTGTTCATGGACCTGATAGACCTGTTCTGAACTTTCGCGTATTGCGTTGTAGCCATTTGTGCTGGAGCTACTGAATGCTGGCTCCAAGTATGTACAGAAGGAGACGGAAGCCGCCACCCTGCAGCAGCAACTCGAAGCTGCGAAGAGTGCGTGTTTCTTTATGCTAGTATCACTTGTTGAAGCTGATTCCTCTTGCAGTCTGTTGACCATGTATGTTTGTTTTGCAGAGGCCGCCGCTGATGCGGCAGAAAATTTGAACAACGCCACCCGTCGAGTGGCTGACCTGGAGAAGAGGCTGAAAGCAGCCGAGGTTAGAGAGGAGTCGGCGATTGGTCGACTTTCTGCCGCCAGCACCACTTTGACTGGTACGAATTTTTGCTGTGTTCCTTAGATGTTTGAGGTTTCTGCAATATGGTGCTGATTATGCTATCCACGTGCTACGCTAGGCGTGATGGATGGCCCTACTGCTCCTGGCAAGCAAAGCCTTGGCACCTCACTCGATGAAAGTGTGGCTGTCTCAGAGGTTACCAGTAGCAGAGCAGGGGAGATGCTGACACAGGCGGCGAGTGCCTTGGGCGCCCTCCATGGCAGCTTCTTCCCTGGTGAAGAGCTTCCATCTTCCTTTGCAGAACTGGTAGAGCTGTTCAAGCCTGAAGGGACTGCCGTCACCGATTTCTGTCGCGAGCAAATGGTAAGTGGTGCTCAGACTACTTTTCTCATGTTGCTCGCGCACGGAGTCGAGGCAGATTTTGACAAAGCTACGACGAAGTTCCCACGGGGTTCTGACGGCAAAACCGTCGGGCTCGGCACTTGGATGGAAGCCGCCAAAAAGTATGCCCAACAGCTTGTAACAACTGTTGAAGATAGGGCAGCCAGGGTCCAGGCGAAGAAGGCTTCCTCCAAGAAGTCGACGACTTAGCGAGTGATCCCTTTGTTGACTAGGTCTAGGGATTTCGTCATTTTGCTTTTGCTATATGTAAATTATCAGACATCGTATCTGTCTTTTTATGAAATATGAACTTCAGTAATCGGGAGGCGCAGCCCCCGAGCCTTTTGCTTGAGCTCTTCATGCTTCCTTATGCCCTTAATTATTCTGACTGTAGAACCGAGCCTCTAAAGCATCGACTGGCCCTGTTGTGGGTGGTTCTTCGAAGTCGCGAAGTGTGAATGACCAGAAAATTATGGACTACCTTCAGCAAAAGCTTTCGAAGGTGAGCGACGAGCTGAGGGAAATGCGAGAGGCATATGCAGAGCTGCAGTCGAGGCCATCCCCTGCTACAGAGCGAGAGACTTTTTTGCTTGAGGAGTTGGAGAGAGTAAATCTGCAACTCGAATGTAAGCTATTTTTGGATCATCGAGATCTGTTCTTCGCGAGATGACTCGACTGGGCGATGATGAGCCCTTTGTTTTTGCGCAGGTGTTTGCTCTGACCCGATAAAGGAGGAGGCACGGATACAGGATCGACTCGACGGTCATGCGAGTAGTACTGAGTACTCTGCCCACCCCTTTTGGTCAGACAGGGCGAGGAGCGCCACTTTGGTAAGGCTTCTGGACCGGGCATGGCGAACTGCCATTCGACTGGAGACTTGCAGGTTGGCTTTATTTCGAGTCCACGAAACTTTGTTTCCTTTGAATGAGCAACCACAGAGCCTTGCTGCATTGCTGAAGAAATTTCGAAAAGGCAAGGCGATCAAGAAGTTTGTACGCGAGCAACTGATTAGCGGGGCTAATGTTGCTCTTGCCTTTGTGCGATCGCACCTTCCGCATCTTGATTTTAAAAGGATTGCGATGGGACCCACCCATGCCAGGTGGTGGTCCTGTGCCAATGGAGGAGCACTACCAAGAGACACGGGTGGACGCATTGGTCTTAATCCATCGTGTGCTGAAGGAGGAGGAAAAGTGGACCGAGCCCAAGGAAGAACCTGTTGAATAGGTTATGTGTATGGGGGGTGACCCCAGAGTGTAAAACGCAACACTTGTGAGTATTTATGAACTAAGGATTCGTATCTCCGCAGCCCCCGAGCCTGTTGAGTGGGGTGTATGAAGCTACTTGTTGTAAAATTATGACTATCCAGCCCCCGTGCATTCGAGTGAGGTTGATAGAAATACTTTAGAGTATAAAACATAAATTGCACAGCCCCCGAGTATTCATGTAAGGCTGTGAATTTTTGCAGTACTTGAAGCTTCAACTTATGCTTTTAAGCTCAACTCCCGAATAATTGAGTGGGGTTGAGCAACTTTTTTGTTGATGTATGATTTTTATGACCCAGCCCCCGAGTATTCGAGTGCGGCTGGGGTATTATGTTGTGAAGGAGCGGAAGCTCATGCTTTTGAGATAGCGCAGCCCCCGAGTACTCGGGTGAGGCTAATTTTGTGAGAACAAGTTATGCGAGTAGTAAGCAGGAAGAAATATGAGGAATCATTGATTATATTCCATTTTTTGAATGTTAAGCTGCAGGCCGCCTCATTAAAAACCTTCCAGTCCCCTTAGGTACCCTGGTAAGGAAAAGAGCGCGTCTGAAACCTGCAGCCATCCGACATATGTGCCTATTACATTATGCGACTGAGCAACCTAAGCATAGAAACGGCGCAGCTGCGCAACGTTCCAAGGATTATGTGAGAGTTCGCCTGTCTTCGCGTGCTTCAGTCTGTACGCTCCACCGCCAATGACCTCGGTGATGATAAAAGGTCCCTCCCATGGCGAAGCAAGTTTGTGCACCTTCTTTTGCTTCAGTCGAAGCACCAGGTCACCAACCTCGAAGGACCTGGTACGCAGTCGACGGCTGTGATAGTTGCGTAGATCTTGCTGGTAGACAGCTGTGCGTGCTAGCGCCGTGTTGCGTGCTTCTTCGAGCAAGTCGACTGCATCTTCGAGTGCTTCATCTGCATCTTCTTCGTTGTATGCTTCGACTCTTGGTGCATTGAACCTTACGTCTGATGGCAGGATTGCCTCTGCGCCGTAGACCATGAAGAATGGGGTAAATTGTGTTGAGGCATTGGGAGTTGTGCGTAAGCTCCATAGCACAGATGGAAGTTCTTCGACCCAAGCACCCGCTGCTCTTTTGAGTGGGACCAGGAGGCGTTTCTTGATTCCACTCGTCACAAGCCCATTGGCTTTTTCGACTTGGCCATTTGACTGCGGGTGTGCCACGGATGCATAGTTGAGCGTGATATCTTGCTCTTTGCAGAAAGTTCGGAATTCTTCAGCCGTGAAGTTTGTACCGTTATCAGTGATGATGCTACTTGGCACACCAAAGCGGTATATGATGGATTTTATGAAATTGACTGCTGTAGTGGCAGTCGAACTTGTGATAGGGACTGCTTCAATCCACTTGGTGAACTTGTCGACTGCCACCAGAAGGTGAGTATGCCCTCCATGGGAGGATTTTTTGAGTGGCCCAACCATATCGAGCCCCCACTGGGCGAAGGGCCAGGCCAATGGTATTGTCTTCAACGCCGATGCGGGTGCGTGCGGCTTTGTGGCGAATTTTTGACAGCCGATGCACCTTTTGACTATGTCCTCCGCGTCTTTGAGTGCTGTGGGCCAGTAGAAGCCTGCGCGAAAGGCTTTGGCTACGAGTGATCGACTGCTGGCATGATGCCCGCAAGTACCTGCATGAATATCACGAAGGATGGCTTGGCCATCTTCAAATGCTATGCAACGTTGGAACATACCTGATATGCTGCGTTTGTAAGTTCACCGTTGATGACAGTGTATGCTTTAGATCGTCGAGTGACGCGTCTTGACTCTGTTATGTCTTCAGGTACCTCGCCGCGGAGTATGTATGCGAGGAAAGGCTGAGTCCAAGTTGGCTCGATGAGGAGTACCTCGACTGGCGGGTCCTCTGTGCTAGGTGCTTTGCTCTTGGCTGCTGCAGCTGATGTAGGAGTTGCTTTTTTCTTGATGGACTGTGCTCGATGCGCTCGAAGAAGACACCAGGTGGCACTGGTGCTTTGGTCGCGCCAATGTTGGCTAGCTTATCTGCTTCTTCATTGCTCTCACGCCCTATGTGCCGCAACTCGCAGCCTTCGAAGCTGCCCTCCATGATGTTGTACAGGTCACGGTAGGCGATCATGTTATCTGCGATTGCATCGCAGGCCTTCATTGTTTGCTGCACCACAAGATTCGAGTCACCGTAGATCATCAGTCGAGTGCACCCGAGGGCTTTGGCCATCCTCATGCCATGGATCAGGGCCTCATACTCGCTTCGTTATTGGATGGGAACTCGAACCCCATTTGCAGGATGTAGCGGAGCTTGTCGCCTTTTGGTGATATGAGGATGACACCTGCGCCTGCGCCTTCGTTTTTCTTTGAGCCGTCGAAGTACATAGTCCATGAGTTGGACACATCTGGCGCTCCTGGGAGCTGAGCTTCAATCCACTCGGTGTGGAAGTCAGGTAAACTTGTGCTTTGATGGCCTTCGGGTAATCATACTTGATGTCTCGCGTGCTAGCTCGATGAGCCATTTTGCTACTCGCCCAGTTGCGTTGGGGTTTGTGAGGATGTCCCCGATCCCTGAGGTGCTGATTACAGTGATCGGGTGCTCGGAGAAGTAATGCGTCAGCTTCCTTGAGGACATGAACACGGCGTAGGCCAGCTTTTGATAGTGCGGGTACCGCTGCTTTGATATGGAGAGCACTTCACTCAAGTAATAGACTGGACGTTGTATGCTTTGGGTGTGTCCCTCCTCCCTTCGTTCGACTACCAGTACGGTGCTCACCACCCTGTTAGTTGCAGAGACATATAGGTACAGTGGCTCGCGTTCCCTTGGTGCGACGAGGATTGGAGGGCTTGTGAGGACTCGCTTGAGGTCCGTGAAGGCTGCTTCGGCTTCTTGGTCCACTCGAATTTGTCTGCTTTCTTCATCAGTCGATAGAACGGGAGTGCTTTTTCGCCTAGCTTGCTGATGAATCGACTGAGTGCTGCTACTCGACCCGCTAATTTTTGCACGTCATGGAGCTTTGAAGGCCTTTGCATCGTCAAGATGGCCTGTATTTTCTCCGGGTCTGCCTCGATTCCTCGAGCTGAGACTAGATACCCGAGGAGTTGCCCGGCTGGCACGCCGAACGTGCACTTCTTCGGGTTGAGCTTGATGTGGAAGCGTTTGAGGTTTGCGAACGTCTCTCGCAAGTCATCGAGTAGTGTGTTTTCCTCCTTGTTGTGATGACGATGTCATCTACATAGACCTGGACGTTTCGCCCAATTTGCTTCTTGAGGCAATCTTGCATCATGCGCTGGTAGGTTGCGCCTGCGTTCTTGAGCCCGAAAGGCATTGTGTGTAGCAGTAGACCCCGAGTGGGGTTATGAACGCCGTTTTCTCTTCATCCTCTTCCTTCATCCTTATCTGGTGGTAACCCGAGTAAGCATCCAGGAAGGACAAGCGAGCGCACCCGGCGGTGGAGTCGACGATCTGGTCGATTCGAGGTAGTGGAAAGTGATCCTTTGGACACACTTATTGAGTGCTGTAAAATCTACGCACATCCGAAGGATATCTGTGTGCTTCTTCTCTACGAGTACGGGGTTGGCCACCCATTGTGATTTCTTGATTCTCTGATGAAACCTGCTGCGAGTAGCCTGTCGACTTCGGCTTCGACTGCGGTTCTTTTTGGGCCGGATATGCGGCGCATTGTTTGCTTGACTGGTTTAGCATCTGGAAATAATTGGAGAGAGTGCTCGGCGAATTCCCTGGGAATACCTGGCATGTCGGCTGGACACCATGCAAATATATCCCAGTTCTCACGGAGGAATTCGACGAGCGCGCTTTCCTATGCGATAGGCAGACTCGACGAGACATTGACTGTCTTGGTCGGGTCAGTCGGGTGCACCTGATGCGATCTTGTGTCATTGGTGGCATTGAATGCTCTGTCGACTGCCACCTTTTTGTGCTCTGGCATAAGTGTTCGATCGTTGGAGACCGCTAGATCAGCGAGTGTTGCTTCCATGCCAAACATCTCAGAGATTTTGCTGAATTCTCGGTCGCAAGAGTCAGACTTTTGGAAGTTCCCTTGACTGTGATTACTCCTTTTGGTCCAGGCATCTTCAGCTGGAGGTATGCGTAGTGTGGCACCGCCATGAATCGAGCGAACGTCGGGCGTCCAAGTATAGCATGGTATTGTGACTTCCAGTCGACAACTTCGAACTCAATCGATTCTGTCCTGAAGTGGTTCTTGTCCCCGAACGTTACGTCGAGTTGTATGGTGCCTTCTGGGCTTATTGCTTTGCCTGGGACGATACCGTGAAAGGTATTTGAAGACCTTGGCAGGTTTTCGACTGACCTGTTCATTTTGCGGAGCGTATCTGCGAAGATGATGTTTATGCCGCTGCCCCCATCCATGAATACCTTGGACATGGCGTAGCCTCCAATTTGCGCGTCGAGTACCAGAGCAGAGTGCCCTGGACGAACAACCGATGGAGGGTGGTCCTCTCTGCTGAAGCTTATTGCGTTTCAGAACCCTTCAAGAATTCAGTTACAGCGGGAGGTGACATGACCGCCATGTTTACTTGTCGAGTGCGAAGTTTTTGCTCCCTGTTGGAAGGGCGACCTTTCTGTATCATGTACATCTGCCCTTGGGGCGGAGGGTACTGTGGTTCGTCCACCCGAGGTATGTGCTGTATGGCACCCGCGAGATTTCCGCCTGCGGCAGGCTGTGGTGGTGGAGGTGGTGCCATCAGAACAGGCACATTGTTTGGCTGAGGCACGGGTGCAGGTGCTTGTGTGGCTGCTGCCTTTCTGAGATTTACGTAATCAGTCGCCATTTGGTCGAACTCCCTGCAGTTTCTCATCGAGTGATTGGAGCGCAGTTTTCCGTCGTCCCCCTTGTACAGGTGGAATCTGCAATCAGCATCCATCTTTTCTTCGAATGATCGCTCGATTGTGCTCCGGATCGTGACTTGCGCCAGTCCTTCCTCTTGTAGCTATCACTGCGTTGGCCGCGGTCTCGACTGTCCCGATCATCTCGACGTCTCGATCTCGACTGTCCGTCGATCTCTCGACTGTCCCGATCTTCTGACCGTCGGTCGCTTCTGTCTGGTCATTGCGGGGTGTGGAGAACCCAGCCGCCATGAATTCGGGTCTGTCATCGTCGTAGTGACGTTTTGAACGTTGCGCCTTCGGTCGTCTCTGTACGAGTCTCTGCGGCTTCGACTGCCGCTTTCATGATTGTCACGGGGTGAGGACCCGCGTGTGGTGCGCGCCATGTCTTCTCCGTCTGCCCACTCAGTCGCGGTCATCAAGAGGTTAGCCACAGAGGTTGGCTTTTTGCGACCAAGTGCTTCTTTGAGGTCCCGCCTGGCGAGTCCCATTATGAAAGCATCCATGGCCATATCTTCTGAAATTACTCCGACTGAGTTGCGTATCTCAGTCCATCGTCTGATGTATGACCTCAACGTTTCGTCTGAACGTTGAACGCAGGCTCGCAGCTCCTCGAACGTTTTTGGGCGCTCACATAGAGGCTCGAAGTTTTTGATGAAGTCATGCGGAAGTGATCCCACGAGTCGTATGTTGATGGAGGTAAAGCTTTGAGCCAGTCGCGGGCTGTGCCTTCGAGCATGAGTCGTATGTATTGCATGGCTGTGGTGTTTGTGCCTCGCTGGCACGCGACAGCCAGCCTGTAGTCTTCCAGCCACCCGAAGGTTCCTGTCGACCCGTGTACTTGGGCTGTTCAGATGTGAGTTTGAACCCTTTGGGCATCCGTGTCTCGCGGACGCGTCGAGTGAAGCACAGAGCTCCATGTGGCTCAGGCTCTCGATCAGAGTATGAGTCGCTACTGTAAGATCTGCGTGATCTGCTCCTGGACCTGCGCCTACGCGAGCCGCTTCTTTCCTTCGAGTGGTGGCGGACCACTGTGATTATGCTCTTCCCGACGCGCGTCGACTAGGGCACGGTCTCGACTCCCACCTGGAGTTCTTGGAGTTTGGCGTATGGCCTTCGCCGCTAAGGCGAGTGATTTGATCTGCTGGCGATGCAGTTTTGCATTGGGGTCATCAGCTGGAGGCTTGATTGCCTCTAGGTATGCTGCAGCGGTGAAGAGGGCCCCGCAGCTGTTTTGGGTACTGGCACTCCCTCTTCGTCGTATGTCATGAAAGAGTTGCCTAAGTTGCGGGTGAGTGCCGCCCTTTCGTCTGGCGAGAGGTGTGACAACCTTGATCTGGGTCTTGTGTCTGCTCGCCCGGTGGAGCTCAGGGAGAGCTGTCTTCTTCGCGCACTCGACAAGCTAGCTTGCTTTTTGCGTTCTTCGAGTGTTGCTCTGACCTGCCGCAGTCGAAGTGATTCCTGCCAGTTGAAGTACTGGAAGGTCAACATCTCCTCTTGTGTTGCGTCTGCTGGCATCATTGTGCACTCCTTGATGACTTTATCTGCTTTTGCTGCCATCTCAGCAGTGATTGTGAGAGTTGTGACTCCGTCCGGCATAGTAACTGTGCACGGGAATTCTGTAGGCCTGCGGCTGGCCGCAGCATCTGATGATTCTGCGGCGATGGCGACGTAGACCTGCTGGGGTATCACCCGAGGGTATGTATGTGTGTCTTCGAGTCCCGTCATGGACTCGACATCGTCATCAAGGCTCATGTCGGAGTCGATATGCCCGTCGAGTGGTCCGTCTGGACGGATCTCGCTGTCGATGCCTTCATCGCCTATGCTCATCTCGGCGTCGACGAAGTTGTTATGAATCTCGAAGTCGAGGTTGTTGTTGTTGGTGCAGATCTCGGAGTCGACGTGGTTGTCGATATGAGTTTCGGGTTCGTCGAAGTCGCTGAAGGAGATCCCGCAGTCGAAACTATCCTCGAGTGAGAGATCGAGCTCGGGATCGTTTGTGCGGTATGCTGATTCGGCCTCCTCGCCCTGAAGTTCTTCGATGAGCTCGTGCATCTCTCGTGTGGACATGGTTGTTGCAGACGAGCAAGCTTGGAGGATCGACGATGGTATGGACGCAGTTGAGGGATCCGCAGTCGAAGGAACCGCAACCGATGGAGCCTCGGGTGCGGAAGTCGCGAGTTGGCGTGGATCCGTGTGACACCCCTCCCTGGCACATCTCGCCAGAGAGGCGGTCGTCCCGTGCGCCAGCCCAAGATATCTGGCCGCACGTCGCGACAGTGCAACATTATGGAAATCATTACACAATCAGGCACAAATAGTGCTACAAATGGTTTACGAGGCCATCGAGGCAAGACCCAATATCAAGCCAAGCATGGCTCTGGACAGAGTTTAACTGGCAGCGGAATACGGCTAAGGCAACGGCTTGGAGCGGCTCCATTCCACAGGCGTCTGGCTGGGCTACTGATCCTAGCACGATCTCGCTCCACATCCTTTCTAAGGTAGAAGATGAATCCTCGCCAATATCTGGCCACAAACACAAGGCCCGTGAGTACATTTGTATGCACTCAGCAAGAATCGCCACTCACTACAAACAATTCAACAATCATACAGCAAGATATACATTGGATATAAACTCCTACAACATGGCAAGTGTACTCTAGATACATAACATAAAAGTAGCATGGCATTGACAACCAAACATGTCCTAAGCAAGCAATGGAGGTATCACCGGTACAGAGTCCAAGCCAGGTGGGGTTGGATCGTGCACCGGCAATCATACAAAGAGCTTACCTGTGATGAGTAAACGAGTGTACCAGTTGGTACCAAATAATTCACAACAGCACCTGTGATCACTGCTAGGCCCAATGGCCTCATCTTTTCACTCTGGGCATGCACGGTTGATGTTGGCTCAGGCCTAACTCTAGGCTCCCAACGATCACACCGCCATACCACATCTCGGGTTACCATCAACATCACAATGCAACATTTCCTGCATCATCTTATTTGTTTATTTAGTGAGATCAGGTCGTTCATAAATTCTTTCAAACAGAACTTAGGTTAAACCTCCTGACACGACAAAGACACACAGTGTGACCGACACCGAACTGTTATTCCATATCCAGGAACGGGGCTAGCTTGCTAGGTTGATGCTCTCGAGAGTTTGCTTTACCACCTATCAGAATGCACCCCACTCAGCCGGCACTTCAGGTTCATCACGCCTAAAGTCGTACTAAGCAAAATACACTCACATGACGGTCCGCTTTCTAAGACACTCTCCTGCACCACCCTATGCGCGTGGCACAACGGGCAAGTAAATCCGGCACATCCCCCGGCGCGACCGAGTATGCCTCGCTCCGGACTCCCTATCACAGTCGAACCCGTGCCTGTCTACCTCTACCCTCGGACAGCACAACCGAACGACTGCGCCCAATGGATGGCACAAAAGGGGCTCAACAACCTACTAGGTCACGGTCCTCCATGAGACGACGATGGTTCTGCTTTCAAAGTTCAGATTAGTGGCACCATGGACTGACCCTATCGTTGTTTGGAGGGGTGTTTCATTTAATCAAGTTTATTATAACAAGTCCAAACAACAGAGGATTAGTCCAGCATAACAATCACAATATCACAATAATATATCCTCAAACAACAAGTCATTAGCAACATAATATTCCAAGCAATAGTTTGTTTGCAGTGACCGGGTGACTATGACGGTTCCTCCAGCCGGCGCCACCACGAATCAGTGTTACAGAATAAATAGCACAGTGGTTCAAGTGGATGACTGTGGCGGTTCCTCCAGCCAGCGTCATCGTAGATCAATTACAAAGCTAGCACAGTTTGTTGGCGTCGAACGGGTGACTTTGGCAGAGATACCTCCGACCAGCGCCATCGCAGATCAACTACCAAAGTTTGCAGGGCATGTAGTCTCCCAAATGAACCGAAAAGCACTCATAAGAAAGAAAGCATCCATTCCACTCGAGTTTTACCTCGACGTGGTGTCAGCAATCTTGGCAAAAAGAACCAAATGGAAAGCAAATGTCCCAAGCGTCGCAGTCCAGGTGGGCTTACGCCAACCACGTTTGACGGAGGGAGAAGAAGCAAATAACTCTTTTGGCAAATGCCCCCAACTCCGAGGATCATAAGACGACATTCGTCCGCTCCTCACCTCGGCGAAGAAGAAGAAACAAACAAAGCCACGCAGGTGCGAGGCGCACAGTTATATAGTTTTCCCCACTCCGTTGACTGTGGCGGTTCCCCCAGTCCATCGCCTCGGGAATGGGAAGTGGTACCCCAGACACAACACCACAACTCTACGGAAAGTAGATGTCAAAGCCATGATATCTCATGACGCACAGTTTTCAGATGACAGGCAACCAGATGCACAGATAAGTAATTACAAAGTAATGCGACGATTTAAAAGTGCAACATGGCATACAAGCACACACATGAAATCATATCCACAATCATCAACATGGACTAGCAGGCAAAACACCACCGGACAACTGGACAGGGGCTCATAGCAAGTGGTTAGCTTGCCTCGGGGTCACGTAGTTGTTCTCTGGTTCGTCGAGGAAGTGAAGGCGTCGCGGACTCGGGCACCGGGAGCCCTACACCGCGTCGTCGGGACAGTATCGGATTCAACACGCGCCACCCGGAATATTCACTGGAAGGAGGTGCAATCCATACCACTGGAACGATATCACAAAGATAGGAATTTAGGAATTTGAATCACCCCAATCGGAGTAACGGTTCAAAAGATATTAAGGTTTGAAGTTTGTCTCACCGGGAAAAGAAAAATTAGATTCGCGGGAAAAAAAACCGCACGGGCCGCGTCGCCGCGCGACTTGGGCCGTGGCTGGGCCTTCGCGCGCTGCGCGCCGCGCGCTGCGTGCTTGGCCGGGCCACTGGCAGGCCGAGGCTGGGCCACGAGCTGCTGCTCTGCTGGGCTGAAAGAAAACGGATCGCCGGAGGAGTCAACGGGAAAAAAAAAGACCGATCGAAGGATCTTCTTCCTCCTCCGCTTCTGCGCGCACTGGAGCGGTGAGGGGCCAGCCGGGGACGGCCGTGGGGACGCCGGGAGGACCGTCCGACGGCGGGGAAGGCTCGGAGGCGGTTCACCGCGGTCGGGGAAGGAGGGCTGGCGGCGGGGTGGCCTCCCGTGAGCTCGCACAAGCTCCGGCCATGGTGGCCGTGGGGGAAAATCGTGGAGAATTTTGTGGAGCTTTTCCGTGTTCTTGCACCAGATGGGAGAGCAGGGGAGAGGGGATATGGGGAGGAGTGGCTAACCTTCGCTCGGGCTGCCCAGGGGAGTTCTTATATGGAGGGAGAGAAGGGGAACTTGATGGCACCGACGCCACCTGTGCACCAACCTAGCTCCAAAATTGATGGGGGGGGGGGGCGATAGGGATGTCTCCGGTCCGAGCCAGGGGAGCAGGGGAGGGCTTGGTCGCTACTAGGTTGGTCCGGGTCACGGGAACAGCAGGGGGGCCAGGGGAACAGCAGGGGAACCGGAGGAACAGGGTTGCGCAGGACGCCGACAGTGCGCGCTCCGAACGCCACGAGCGGCATCGTCACGTTCCCGACAACTCGGGGCACCAAAAGGAACACCGTTTCCACCACTGGGTTCGTAACGATGAGAGGAACACAACCAAAAAAAAATCCCACAGGGATTCCAAACTTTGTAAAATAGAATTTTCAGAAAAGCAAAGATACCGAAGGTGTTCGATGAAATGACAGAGGCCTTGCACAGCTCAGAAAAATCCCCAAAAATTACCACTGAGTACTTGTGGCATAGGGAGGGTGTCTATGGAGTATGAGCTCAAATGGGTACAAGGAAATTGGGTTTCCACATGATGTCCAAAAATGGACACAATGGCATGGTCATGGAAATGTGAATTTCCACACTTCACCTTGGGGTGGTCTTCTGGATATGGGTGTCTATGGGCCATGTGGTCAATGTGACCAAGTCCCATTGTCATAGGATTTGTCTAGGTATAGGTTTGCTTGAAGATTCCGAAAAGGCATGAAAATGGCCTTACAAAGGAAGTAGGTCAAAAGTTGCTCAAATGGGTTTGGCTCCAAAAGATGAAGTGGAGGGAATGCAAAAATATTCATACCTTGAATTTATCAGAATTTATGGAGATGCCTAGCTTGACTCAAACATTTCTGGATCAGAAAGGGCAGTTTGGAAAATAGTGCCTAACTTGGAAATATTGCATTGAAGTATGCAATATTTTTGCATGGATTGTCTTTATATGGATATGGGAGTCCTCTGGTATTTTTAGTGGAATTTTTCCAGCTATGGAAATAGGCTTTCCTTTTGTAGGTGGAGAAAAGGGTTTAAAGGTTCGATAATTAGGGCTAGGGTTTTCGAGGGAAAACCTAAGCACCAAAATTATCACGGGTGATGGAGTGGTTCGTGGATCACTGGGAAATTCTTGAGGGAGCAATTCCCAAGTCAATTCATCCTCAAAAGATTTGAAGAAATATTTAGGAAAAGAGAAAAAGTTTTTCAGGTGTCAAAAAACACCACTAAAATTAAGTTTAAATTTTCGGGGTGTTACAATCCGTCAAGTCCTGCACACCAAGCTTGTTGACGAAAAAATTGAACGAATCAACGGTTAAACCCAAACCTGACTTGAGATCGGAGAAGGCCTCCTGGAATCCTGGCGAGTGTAGCTCGAAATCCATCAGAGGATCCGATGCGCTTTTTGTGGGTGAAGCTGGCGTGTTGCCATTTGTTGAGTGAGCCGACGAGTTGCCGTGTGCCGCCTGAGTCGGCGAGTTCTGATTTGTTGATGCAGCCGGCGAGTTGCCGTTTGTAGATCCGATCGGTGAGTCGCCGTTTTCCGATGGAACCGAAGAAACCGTGAGTCCAGCACTATTCTTTCCCACAGACGGCGCCAATTGACGAGGGGTACACTCATCAAATCCCATGGTTAAGGACCTAGGGTTGAGATTATGGGGAGAGAACGTGGTAGTACTGATAGTTTCGTCGGCTGACAAGCAGAGGCAAGGATTTACCCAGGTTCAGGCCCCTCGGGTGGAGGTAAAGACCCTACTTCCTGCTTGTATGTTATTGATTGCGTGAGATTATGAGGTTACAAGGTGGCTCCGGCGAGATGTCGATCTCGCTAGAGCTTTGGTGGTTTGAGTATGGCTTGTCCCTAGATCGGCGCCCCTCCCAGCCTTTAAATAGGCTGGGTCTCGGGAGTACGTAACCGACCTGGTTTACATATAAGGAAAGCCCTAACCGACTATGCTTATGTATAAATCTTGGAGGGTACTCAATCTTCTTTGGGCCTCCTGTCTTGGGCTTCGAGCAGGCCCTTCGTGATTAGGCCTTAGTCATTACGTGCACCAGGTACCCTCGTGGTAGGGTACCCGAGATGTATACCTATGTCAATGTCGCTACAAAGAACGTGCATCATGTCCGTACTTTCGTAGTTGAGAAAGCGTTAGCGGATTTCTTAAGTAAAGCCAAAGGTTCAGACACACTTCCCACCACCGCTCCGTTGTTCGTGACGTCGTGATCAAACCCGATGTCATTTGCATGGAAGTGGACGCGGAGGATAGTGTGACGAAACCTAAATCGACCAAGGAAATTGTTCGGGGACATCTGCTACGGTAGCACCACCGCCATTTTATGCTCCCCAAACCTATTCAACGACACAGGTGAAAGTAGTCTTGGCACTCCACCTATACTTGATGCTACTAACTTTTGCTAATTGGAAATTTCTCATGCATTCTCATATTAGTACCTCTTCGATGCAATTTTATAGAATCATTAAAAATTGATTTCATCCATTTGATCCAACAAACTTTACTTCAAGAGAAGATGTGGACAAACAACTCAATGCCACCACCACCTTGCAGATCGTCCAGAGATTTTTGACCTCGGAGAATCTTGCGTCATATCCGTCCTTTCTTGACGGCTAAGGAGGCTTGGGATCACCTCAACAAATTCCTGGCATATGCGAACTGCAAGGCCATGACCAGGTATTAAATTTTTCATATGATCCCCATGGGCGCCGCGCCATTCGACTCGCTAATGGATAGGAGCTAGAGACGCGTTCATCCGTGGCCACGTTGTGAGGCGAGAAGCCAAGTTGCCGAGGGGAGACCACACTTGGCCCATGCCCTAAACCCTAAACGCTAAACCCTAAAACTAAACCCGGTAGACGTGGGTGATAACCAGTGAGATTGATATTGATATGCCATCAAAGCGACTTCAAATCTTGTAATGTTAGAAGAAATTTCAAGACAAACAGGTATACATTCTTAACAGAAAGTAACTGTTTTGTTTTGTTTCTTAAGGGGGAAAAAACAATGGCAGGAAATCGCTCGATCTTTCCCTTTGGATCTTTGGTTTTTTTTTTTTTTTTTTTTTTTTTGCATTTTTCCCACATATATTCAACACAGAACGAAATACAGAGTACGATTACAATATGAAAGGGAAACAGAGCAAGCAAGAACCGCTGCTTCGCCGGCGACGAAGACGAAGGAGGCCATCCACCACCTTGCCACTTCCAAGGAGAACTTTGCCCTATGAGAGACGCCACCCAGCCGTTCCGCCGCGCCGCGACGGAGTTGACGATGAACACACACGGCAGACGTCCCCCCGCCCCACCAACACCGCTTTGCCCCGGCCGCCGTCGAAGCCATCACAGGAAGAAGAAGCCGAACTCGAGCAGCTCCGGGAACCGGCCGCCAGATCCGCCGCCACCACAGATCTGACGGGGGGAGAGGGGCTCGAGCACCACGCCGGGCCTCAAGCCCCTCCAAGCCGAGCGCGACGGCGACAGGTCCCAGGAGGCACCACCGCCGGAGAAGAAGCCGAGCTTGACACCAAAACCACCGCCGTCAGCGCCATCTCCTCCAAGACGCCGCCGGCGAGCAATCCACCCCAACCTCCCGTATGTACAGGCCGGAGGCGGGGATCCCTCACCCTCCCGCCGCCGAAGCGGCCGGCGGAGGAGAGGAATCCCCCGCCTCAGCGGCGCGGACGCGGTGGCTCGGCGAGTATCGTCCAAAAATCGCCTTCTTCTTCGCCTCTACAGTGACGGGAGGGAAGGGAGGGAAGGGAGCCCTTTGGATCTTTGGTTGAAGTGTGTGCGTGCGACGTCACTCGCAGCGTATCCCAGATCCGGTAGCCAGAAAAGGAACACGGCTCTCACCCGACCCAGCCGATCCGAGCCTTCGGTCTCCGCATCCGACGGCTACCAACGCACAACCCGACTCCACCCACCCACACCCGCACCAAACGCCACCCTCGGACCAAACCCCATCTCGACCACCGCACTTTTTCCCCAACCGTCCCGCTGCCACCGGGCCCCACATCCGGCCCGCCGGCAACTGCAGCGCGGGCCCGTTGCAGCTATATTATCCCGGCGACGCCTTCCCGTTTTCGGCCAAAAGCAGGAGGAAAATCCGTCCGGAGGCGGAGAGAGGCGGCGGCGCCCGATCCACACACGACACATCCGCTCGTGAGTCTCACCTCCACTACTTCTCCTCCACCACCACCGCGGCTCCTATCCCCCTCTCTCCTGCCGCGCCGCCTAATAATAGCAGGCGGATACTAGTGGGTGGGCAGGGCGCGGCGCACACCTGCAGCTCGTGCGCCATGGGAGCCCTCGAGGAGGCGCACCTCGCCGCCGTCGCCGCGTGCGGCTGCGACGACGAAGACGAGGAGGATCTCGTCGACCTCGTGGGCAGCGGCGGCTGCGGGGAGGCGCCGGGGGACGCCATGGAGGCGGCGGTGCGCGCGCTGCTGGTCGGGCTCGGCGAGGACCACCGCCGGGAGGGGCTGCGCAGGACGCCCAAGCGCGTCGCCAAGGCCTTCCGCGACGGAACCAGAGGTATAGCTACTGCACCCTTATCCCTTCCCAGGATCCCCGTGGATCTGTTCGTGGCTGCAAACATGTCTGCGTTATGCCTGATTGGCGCCCTTTTATTTTATCTCTGATCTGGAATCCGCACCCAGCGCTATCTAGAGACCAGAGTTTAGTTTGTCCAGCGCACCGAACCCGGCTCTGGTAGAGGGGAGGGCCACCGCCGCGAGGAATTTGAGTATGTTAACTTGGATCTCAGAACGAGATGCCTGAAACTCTCAGAGACTTGTTCCCTGAATATTCCATTTCGTTATTGTGAGTCTGACCACCTTGCTCGAGGGAGGGTCTAAGGTGGTGCTTTCCTGTGAATGCTTTGCTCGCCAGCTGCGGATCATTGCTGCTATGGTGTTGCTCGGCTGGTAGAGTGATCATCACATGCTTTGCTGTTGACCGCCCACACTGTCGAAATTCGGTGATTGACCACGTACTGTGTAGCAGGGCCTGGACTGAGCAGGGCTTTACAAAGAGGGTTTCGATTGGGTTGCCAGTATGAGTGTGACAATTGTATCGCTATTTTGCAATACAATGAAAATGGTTGTCCAAGTTGTCTCAGGGGCAAACACTGGGAATTTTGTACTAAACGTTATAACTCAGGATACAAACACTGAGATGTTCAAATTGTACTGTTAACCGTTACTGTTGTCGTTTAGTTATGATTCTACTTTGTCCTAAAGATTGAACTCAGGGGATGTTTAATTAAGATCTGCAATGATGGCTTCTGGGGTTTGTCTTATATAATCCGTACCAAACAATTGTTGACCACTTATTTGAATAATCCGCTGGGTTGTTGCATGCTAACAAGTGGTGATTATAAGACATTTTCTTCTCCGTTTTCTTTAATGATTTCCTAATGAGTGTGTAGTACCATAAAGTATGTTTTTGTAACAAGCTGTTAGTTGAACTTGTCGTATTCGTCGAACACTTGGTGTCTAATCTGCCAAACTCCCTTTTTATTTATAAAAACAGAATCGACTTGTACCTTATACAACTTATAGTTTATTTTGAACTTACCATATCACGAGTCTTTCGAGGATTTGGAGTTGATCATCTCACTATAATATTCCCTTTACCAAATGAAAAATAACCGGGTACCTATAGAACTCTAAAAAAAATCTTTGACTGCTTCACTTCAGCACTGCTTGTACAGATCTATGCCAGCTGATAAATGGGCAAGAATGCAGCTCTGAGCATTTAGGAATCTAGTTAAACGGTTACGAGCAATTGAAAACTATGTTCACTTTGGTTTCTTGGCGGAATGTTATTTCTTTTGTTACGACTTTCTTGCAAACACTGCTGGTCTGGTTACAATTTTAATTGCGTTAACTCACAAAAGAAGAATTACCCTCGCCCCAGTATCAGGGCAGCAATGCATTTTTTATTGCACAAATCAAGGGTAGGGCTAGTGAGCTACTGAGCTGTTGGGTTGTGCATAGTTGGAATGCAAACCTTTTTGTTTTGCACTTGTTATTTCAGTGACTCCATATTTCTTGCCATTATGCAATTTAATCAAATTGAGTTATATTATTTAATCATCAGATGTTATTTTGTATCTGCCTTGGAGCAGATTAATCCTCTCTTATTTTCTTAAAAATCTATATATTTTTTACAGATTCCCCATGTTGTGGATGGGCATGCATGTTTTGTATTGAACCATTCATGGTAATTTTATCTGAAGATGATAATGTCAAGCATGTCGTATGTTGTCCCGAAGTGACCTAGTTTTAATCTTGAAAAAGATCTGTGTAAAGTCCTGGATAATTCTTTCATGCAACATGCAAACCATGTGTAGATGAGCTTGTTATGACTCATGATACTCCCATTACTGATAACATTTCAGGAGATATTTTTGTAGTTTAAGTCTGTCCAGAAGCCTAGCCCACCCCATACACGTGGTAGTTGAACTAAATTCCATGGGCATGAGCTGGGATCCGAGCCCGTCCAAACGAAGTGTTATTATGCACTGTATTTTTTCCAGTGAATGTTCAAGGTTATTCTTTTTTGTTTAGTTTTTTTAATTGCAATGCGCTTGCTTCTTGATCTTTATTTGACGTATGACTAAAACTACTCTTGCAGGTTACAAACAGAAAGTAAAAGACATTGTGCAGGGTGCTCTGTTTCCTGAGGTTGGTGTTGACAAAAGGACTGGTTCTGCTGGAGGAACTGGAGGACAAGTTGTTGTTCGTGATATCGATCTTTTTTCATACTGCGAGTCATGCTTGCTTCCATTCAGCATACAGTGCCATGTTGGGTATGTGCCATCTGGTGGAAGGGTTGTTGGTTTAAGCAAGCTTTCAAGAGTAGCTGATGTCTTCGCCAAGAGGTTTCAAAACCCTCAAAGATTAGCTAATGAAGTCTGCAGTGCATTGCATGCTAGCATACAACCTGCTGGTGTAGCTGTTGCTCTGCAGTGCTGGCACATACCATTGCCAGAGAACTTGAAATGCAAGAGTTCTCAAGGTTTAATTAGAATATCAAATTCATCTCGCTCCGGAGTTTTTGAAGGTGAGGACAGCTCTTTTTGGAATGACTTTGTGGCTCTACTTAAGCTTAGAGGCATAGACATGGAGATCGACAGCCATTCTGCGTTTCTACCTTGGTGCCCCTTAAGGCCTCATGAGGTTCCTCTCTGCAGTGGGCACGGCAAGAGGATCACAAGCAATGGTGCAATTTCACCAAAATCTGGATCCGCTCCCTCTAATATGGTTTCTGCTGTTAGCTCAATGCTCCAATCCCTTGGAGAGGACCCCCTGAGGAAAGAACTTGTAGGCAGTCCTCAGCGTTATGTGCAATGGCTGATGAGGTTCAGAGCATGTAATCTCGATGTGAAGCTGAATGGTTTCACGCTTAACAGTGCCAGTGTATATGAGAGACCAGTTGAAGATGCTACTGATCATGGAGCGATCAGTTCTGAGCAGCATCTGCCATTTTGTGCCCAGTGCGAGCACCACCTCCTGCCATTCTACGGAGTAGTGCACATTGGTTATTTTGGCAGCGGAGACGGCAAAGGCATTGATCGCTCCCATTTTCAGGCTCTGGTTCATTTCTATGGTTGCAAGCTTCAAGTTCAGGAAAGGATGACAAGACAGATAGCCGAAGCAGTTCATTCTGTTTCACATCGTGGGGCCATAGTTGTTGTAGAAGCCAACCACATTTGCATGATATCAAGGGGGATAGAGAAAACCAGGAGTAGTACAGCAACAATTGCAGTTTTGGGTCATTTTCTGACTGATTCTTCTGCCAAGGCATCCTTTCTACAGAACATTATAGATACTGCTAGTCTGGAAGTATGAAGAATCCCTTACAACATTTAGATACCGCTGGTGTGGAAGTATCCATTAAACTATTTAGATACTGCTGGTCTGGAAGTGTGGATCGCTTTGATCATATAACCGTCACAATCTCAGCAACCAAAATATACATGTCTAATTCCTAGTTTCAGCAAGGCACTGCAAGAAAGTTACATTGTTCTGAAGTTGTTACCCAGCAATGGCATGGTTGGCAATTTACCAGCCATTGCTCGTGGGTGCGACGACGAGGTCTTGTGGTGTGTTGTGATCTGAAGATGTAGCCAGCAGCACCGAAAAGAAAGTTTTGGTTCTCCCGTGTTGTACCATTTCATTTTGCTCAAAATTTGTAGTGATCCATATAGGTGCGGCGGCTGTGCCGAGCAAATACAGTAATGTGTTTTATGTGGTTCTCGCATGTACTAGCAATTTTTTGGTGAGATAATTCCATCTTCTGTCTTGCGCGCGGCGCTGTTTTTGGCTTTTGATGGCTGTTGGGCCTTGGATGCATTTTCCGGGGATATTCATTTTCCTGAAGTATTAAGTGGCTGTTTGAAACCAGCAGAAAGAAAGAAAGAAAAAAGGAAAATTGGGTCTATGTTGAAGGAAAATAATAATTCTCAAGAGCAAAGAAAACTAGAAGCGCAGTACAACGGGGAGTTGTATGCTGCGTTCGGGAAGGATGAATCGCTCCTGAAAAGTAGTCTCTCTCTAAGGAACTCGGCAAAATAGCCCCGTAACTTCGGGAGAAGGGGTGCCCCCTCACAAAAGGGGGTCGCAGTGACCAGGCCCGAGCGACTATTTACCAAAAACACAGGTCTCCGCAAATCCGAGGACGCCTACGAAAAGGTTGTTTAGATTTACGAAAAGGTTGTTTGAATTTACGAAAAAGTTTGCTTGGATTTACGAAAGGTTCTGGAGATTGGGAATCGATGGACTTTCATTAGGATCTATTTTATTGACAGGATTTATCACTACTTTAGCTACTTTAGCAGCTTGGCCAGTTACCCGAAATTCGCGATTATTCTATTTCCTGATGCTCGCAATGTATAGTGGTCAAATAGGATTATTTTCTTCGCGAGACCTTTTACTTTTTTTATCCGCCTAGCGTTGGAAGGAGAGAGTTTGTCAGAAATGACTTGTACGGGATATCTTGACTGCCGTTAACCGACTAGTCGTAGGTTCGAATCCTATTTGGGGAGATTTGATTCATTCTTTAATGTAAGAATAAAGAATTGAATTAAAGGGCTTGCTTTGACCCTTAGGAGTAGGTAACCGTTTGCTATCCTTATTTCTATTTCTATTGCAAGTATTTTATTACATTTGCCCCGCAGTCGCAAATGAAATGGACCTAGGGAGAAATTTAGCAACACTTTTCCCGCAGGATCTCTTGCAAGAAGATAATCTATAACTTCTACCTGTCAATTTTATTTCCCAGCTTCGCATTTTGCATGTAGACTTTCTGCATGAGCTGCTGGATCTCACCTAGAAGTCGTTCAGGGCAGCTACCAATCTGTTGAGCGGTTGTTCCACTGGCAAACTCGTGTGGTTCTGTGCGTCTTTCTTCTCGATGCAGAGTCCGGTAGGAAAGAAAACAAAAAACTTTCCTTCTACGAGTGGTAGCAACCTTAAGCTTATTATATCAGTTCGCTGCAACGGAGGATCACACGTTCCACAGCGGTGTTTCTCCTCGATTCAGCTCCGTGGAAGTCCTGCCCGAGCGGACGTCTGCTTGGACTGGTTGGTGGAACACGCGCGCGCGAGGCCGACCTGCCGGCTCGTGGCCACCAACCGTTCCAAGGATACCGGACTGCTTGCTCGTTCCCAGCCGCGCCACGCGCCGGCGGGAAGCAACGCCGCGTTGGACGCTCTCATCTCATATGGGTCTCGCTTCTTTGCCAACACACGAGTGTCTGGCCGATCAATCGAAGAGGCAGTTTTCAGTCAGGCTGTTGGATGTTTTCTGTCAGAACACAGATCATGACCTCATCTGTCACACCCGTACGTGACCTGTTCGTGCATGGTCGATCGGCGCGACTACTGCTCAGATGGATGTGTTGGTTACCCCATCTCTCTCACGTACGGGCCAAGTCGATGCTAGCTGCTCCGTAATTTATATGATGTTTTAACTTTTCTTCTGATTTGACACGTTTTCATGTAGTCATTTTAGTGCATATTTAATTTACATTGAAATATCTAAAACTTCTTATAATATGAAACGGAGGAGTATGTAGCACGAAAATGTTTAGTTGAATCAAATAAGCTTTCTCGTTTGTTCTTTTACCTAAATTTTGTGTTTCTTCCGGTGGTGAGGCGGCCGGTGTCAGAATAGGTACTCCCCGCCCTATCCTCGTACCCATGGTGCGTCTAGCGCTAGCGGAGGGTGCGTGGAGTTCTGTATATGGCATATCTTCTAGGATCTGCTCGGTTTTCGTTTGGTCGGTTTGGTTGTAGGTCAGTTTCTTCTGATCTAAGATTCTCATCTTTGGCTATGGTTATTGCTCTGGTGCGTTGGCCCTTTATAATCTTAGCACGACGAGTTCTCGTCTGTCTACTATAATAAGCTCTGCTATGACAAGCTTTGTTCGACTCCGATGAGGGAGGGGTGAGGGCAGCGGCGCGCCTTCAGCTCATTACAGTGTTCGTAGCCATCGCTAAGTGGTCCAACGGCGACCTATTTATACATTTGTATTACCTTTTTGATTATTAATAGATCGCCGGACTTTTTCGCAAAAAAAAAACATGTACCTAGTATGCGCATATGCCCCGTGTGGCCCTCGATGGATGCGGCCGGGTAGTTGCGCACCTAACACGAGTACCGGAGGGCGACTTCGTCGGCAGTAGATGTGCGCGCGCCACACGCATGCATGGATGGATGGTTAGTTGCGCGCGCGCGGGCGCGGCTAGCTAGCTTGGCAGTGTTCTTCGTAGCTGCAGGTCGCGTCTTCCGCTCAAACTCCCGAACCCGCCAATATATATGCGCATACCGTACAACGTATCCCAGAAACCACATCCCAAACGATCCTACAGCCCTTCACGAAACAAACCAACAGACGCACGAGTCGCCGGCCGGTCCATCGACGGGCTGGCAAATCTCGACAGATCGGATCGATGGCGCCGGTGAGCAACGCGCCGTTCATGCCCACGGCGGCGTGGGGGGAGGCCACGCTGCGGCCGTCCTTCGTGCGGGACGAGGACGAGCGCCCCAAGGTGGCGCACGACCGCTTCAGCGACGAGGTGCCGGTCATCTCGCTCCATGGCATCGACGACGCCGATGGCGCGCGCCGGGCAGAGATCAGGGACCGCGTGGCGGCCGCCTGCGAGGGCTGGGGCATCTTCCAGGTCGTTGACCACGGCGTCGACGCCGAGCTCGTCGCCGAGATGGCGAGGCTTTCCCGCGAGTTCTTCGCACTGCCCGCTGAGGAGAAGCTCCGCTACGACATGTCCGGCGGCAAGAAGGGCGGCTTCATCGTCTCCAGCCACCTCCAGGTACATATACACACACACATGCAGATGCATGTCACGCACGTAAGATTATAGTAGATCGCTAGCGAATTAATATCACGAAGTAGAGAGTTAATTAAGACGAATGTATGGACGTGCAGGGCGAGACGGTTCAGGACTGGCGGGAGATCGTGACCTACTTCTCGCACCCGGTGAAGGCGCGGGACTACGAGCGGTGGCCGGAGAAGCCTGCGGGTTGGCGGGCGGTGGTGGAGCAGTACAGCGAGCGGCTGATGGGGCTGTCCTGCAAGCTGCTGGGGGTGCTGTCGGAGGCCATGGGCCTGGAGACGGATGCCCTGGCCAAGGCGTGCGTGGACATGGACCAGAAGGTGGTGGTCAACTTCTACCCCAAGTGCCCGCAGCCCGACCTCACCCTGGGGCTCAAGCGCCACACCGACCCCGGCACCATCACCCTCCTCCTCCAGGACCAAGTCGGCGGCCTCCAGGCCACCCGCGACGGCGGCAAGACCTGGATTACCGTCCAGCCTGTCTCCGGCGCCTTCGTCGTCAACCTCGGCGACCATGGCCACGTACGTCACTAACTCGTTGTTCCTTCGTGTCATATATATACTATCGTCGATCGATTGGTCAACAGTTTCTTGTGATGCAGTACTTGAGCAACGGGAGGTTCAAGAACGCGGACCACCAGGCGGTGGTGAACGGGAATAGCAGCAGGCTGTCGATCGCGACGTTCCAGAACCCGGCGCCGGACGCCAGGGTGTGGCCGCTGGCGGTGAGGGACGGTGAGGACACGATACTGCAGGAGCCCATCACCTTCACCGAGATGTACCGCCGCAAGATGGAGCGCGACCTCAACCTCGCCAAGCGCAAGAAGCAGGCCAAGGCCGATCAGCTGAAGCAGCAGATGCAGCAGGAGGCCGTGGCCGCCGCCGCGCCCATGCCCACCACCAAGTCCCTCAACGAGATTCTTGCCTAGATACGACGGCGATTCATTGATGCGTGATAGATATCGTAATTAAAAAAAGAGTGATTATCCATATATAATACCGTGTGTACTTGTTAGCAGGCAGGTTTCGACCTGTAATAGCGTGTGTGTCGTGCGTGGATCTGTGCTAAGGTCATGAGTTTGCTATGTGTCTGCAGAAATTAAGCGTACTATTTCGTGCTGGTTTCTGTTACTTTTCTTCTTTTCTAGGAAACGTACTGGTCTGATGTGTTTATAATCCGGCCGTGACGGCTTTACATTCTGTTCCTGTGCACAAGTTCCCACGTTCACATAACACAATAATGCAGAGGATGCATGTCATTTTACCTTTTGAACTTAAGAAATTGATTAAGTCAAAAAATAGTTGGACAATTTATAAGACCCCAAATGCTGTAAAGAGAAGTCTGAAATCGATAAATACATGCATGCATCTTGCACAACGTACATACGTGTTCTTGCCAGCAAATTGGATTCGTCAAGCTCATCAGTCCAATTACCTTATCAAGCTTTACTTCTTGTTTTCCCTCTCGCATTATGTGTTCTCCTTGAAGTGCAGTTAAGAATATAGATCATCCCAAAACAAGAATAGAGAACAGTGATGTGGGAAGATGTTCTTATATCACGAAGCAAGGCATTGCACTTTGTCGGCTGGCGCTCTTTCTTTGTTCTTATATCATCGACCTTTTGCTTTTTTCACTTAATTTCTCTGTTTCTTCCGTGTCCCGCTTTGGATGGTCATCACCGATGGTGTCATGGTGATAAGTTCTGGGCTGCAGCGACTACAACCTATTTTAGTTGAATACAGAGCAATCTAGAGCACGGACAAAAATACAGAGCAAAAGCTTCAGTTAGCGCACGGATTTTTAATAAGTACGAAGTACATAGCTTGATTCCTGAGCACATTATTGCCGCACTGAACTAACGACCTGGAGCTGTTTGGTTACCTCAGTTTATTCCGTATTCCTGTTTGTTCACAGCTCTATAATTTTACTATTGTTGCTCCCGTATGATCCAAACTATAATATGTAGATTTTTTTATCCAATAAGTGGTGATTAGAGAAGATGGTGGAAACCAAATGTTTTATGTGATTTGACAAGGAATGATGCATTGATTATCTTTTTCTACATGTAGTCTGCACCAGCCTAATCATGTCTTCGTCGACGTCTTGTAAATTGTCCCCTTTAATTGTGAAAACGTGCGTTGCACGTACATACCAACTAGTAAGAACAAACGGCAAAAAACCATATGACACAGAACATACAACGCAGGCACCGAGCCCACGCCCCTACGCCAGTCGATGACTAAGTTCCCCTAGCAACCAAAAACGACACCTAAACATCTCAAAGCAATGATAGGGCGAATATCCGGAGCCGCCGCTCCATCATCCACGCCGGCTCCAAGGTTGCGCCCCCACATGAGTCAACAACCAAATGACTCTAGCAATCAGAGCCGACACTATGACATCTTAACGCCACAACAAAGGCGATAGACCGGAGCTGCCACTCCGACATCCACGTTGGCCCCAAGACTGCGCACAGACTGGCCGATAAAAAAAAAGAACAGACAACGCCGACTAGATGAACATGCAAAACCATTGAAACGACTGAACGGATGGAGACCGGGTGGTGTGTTGTGGTGGATGGTTGGGGACTCGTGGGGCGGCTCAGTGAGGGAATTGCTCGTTGGCGCGGTGTTGATTACGGATGGCACCCGCCGGGTTCGGGGCCGGGTTTGGCACCCCCATACCCGCACCCGGCCCCTCCACCCTCACCCGCCACCCGCCCCATACCCGCCGGCGGGTCAAGATCTCTACCATACCCGCGAACCCGCCGGGTTCGGGTGACCCGACGGGTACCCGCGAAATCGAGTCGATCTGGGGCTTTGGCCATCTCCCCTGGCGCTGGTAGTGTTGATAGAGCGACGCCACTACCAAAAAAATCCCATGGCCTGGTAGTATAGAATCATTTATGGGGGACAAGAAGGATGAGTTTTCTTCACTAATGAAGCCTCTAACGACTACGATTTGGATGGTGAATTTGAGATGAGCCATTCCAAGATTGGGTTTATTCGACATGTGTCGACGGCGAACAATGCTCGTTGGGATATGTAGTATTGGACTCATTTAGATTTTGTTACATAAGATTTCTAGTGCTCCTATGGTCAATAATTAATTGTCGCTTTAGTACAAAATATATATTCTGTAATTACTCTGTACTTTTGTAAAATAGTGATGGAGATAAGTTCAAAAGAAAATAGTGGTGGGAGACTACTTTTCTTTGGAACCACCTTTTCTTTTGTTGTGAGTAGTATCCTTTTTTGAAATAACATTTGCGAGCAAATTTTGTTTTTAGGGATTTTGCGAGCAGATGGTAGAGACAACGTTTTAGATTTCTCGTCTTATAATAGATTGGCCCACATGAGGGTGGATGCATGCATTCTAGATATATTTTATTTTTACGCAAAATTTCCTATTTAAGAAACTAAGAAAAGCACTAGTATGCACAATGTGATGCAAAGCATCATTACGATAAGCATATAAAATAATGATCTTTCTATGTACAAAAGAAATAGAATCCATTTTTTTGTCGATGATTAATATAAGATGCGCTATTTGAATAAAATATATAGATCATTAACTATTTTTAACTTATTACCGAACCCAATGTAACTTCTAAGGCACATTTGGCTATAGCTAAAAATGATCATGCCAACTGTTCCATAGATACAAGAAGAAGGTTCTATATATTTGCTTAGTTAACCATACAATACACACCTCCATTAAGATATTATTTAGGTCCTATGCTTTGTAATATGTTCCAATATATTTAATTATTCAAAATAGAGAAAAAAAATGCACACAACAATATACGTACAACAGAAATTCACATTGGTTCCCCAGCTCATATGCTCCTGTTAGAATAAAAAAATTCCAAAATAATAAATATTTCAGAAAATTCTGAAAAGTATTGGATGTAAACTTTGTAATTTTTTTTTGTAAAATTAAGGAGGTATATTTTCAGCGATGTACATTTGAACTATATAGCGTAACAAACTATTTATAAATTTTATTGTATGGTTAACAATGCTAACTAAGTTATTTACAAATTATATTTTAAAACACAATATGATTAAAAATGAGTATAAAATTTAGTATAGAGATATTTAAATAAGTTGTTCCGTGTTGTCAATCTAGTTCGTACGTCCCTTCTGCAAAGTCAAGAACAAGCAAATTAGATTGAGAAACACATAAGTCAGAAAGTGAAGAATCATGGCTTCTATATTTAGGGCTTTATTGGGAAGGGGACGTCCTTGTAGCGGTAGGCCTCGAACTCGGTGGTGACCTCTCTCATCCTCCTCGAATGGAGAGCATGCAAATCAGAAGAAAAGATGTAGGACGAATAGAAGAAGAGGTAGGACATACAAGAGCTCGTGTCGGCGCTAGGGGGCCTAGACTTGCTGCGCATTAGCGTTTTCCATGGTGGCGACGACACGTTTGGATGATTCAGGAGCTCTCTAGGGGTTTGGAGGCGTCTGTGGGGATTTGGAGACGATGGAAGAGAGGGGTCCGTCGGTTGGAGGTTAGATGAAGTTGGTGGTCTGGTTTCACACTTCAGGCTAGGCTTGATTCGACAAGAGTTTTTGTTTAACGGAAAATCCTTAGCAGCTCTCGAGCGCTCCCGTGATCTGGTTTCTTAAAAGTTCAAAAGTTCAGTTTTATGTCTCAAATAGTTCCGATAAGAAGAATACATGTCTAATATATACAGACAAATTTGCGTCAAAATATCTTTTCATTTGTGATCTGAAAAAAAACACAATGTTGTATGGGAAAATGAATATTTTTGCCTTTTCATAGCCAAATTTTGTGACTTTTGTATAGCCTACAATACCACACATTATCAAGTAAAACTCAGTGAATATGTTGATAGCATGTGTTCTTCGTTTTGATCGAATCACACTCATCAGTCCACATGGCCCATTACTCCAGACAGCCTCCAGCCCACGTGCAGCATCCATGCACCCTATAGCCCATGTGTAGTTGCTTCCCTGCAAATTGCAGAAACCGGCCACCGACCAAATGAGATTTCCTCTTCTCTATGATCTGTGCGATTACGGATGGAAAACGCTGTTTGACAGCCGGCTGTTGCTACGGCCGGTCTCTATCCCTCACGCGTCTTCCTCCCGCACGTACGCATGCCATCTCTTCTCGCATCGCAGCGCTGGGCGCTGCTTGCCTGCTCTGGCCACTCGCGAGGACGGCGTCCCCCGTGTCCTCCGCTCGCTGGCCAGGTCAGAATCCCGGCCGCCGCTCCTAGCCAGCCACCGGCGCTGACGACCCCACCGCCACCCTCGTCAGCTACCATACCGGCCGGCGACTCCATCTCCTATCCCAGGTCCGAATCCCGGCCGCCGCTCCTAGCTAGCCACCGGCGCTGACGATCCCACCGCCACCCTCGTCAGCTCCCATACCGGCCGGTGACTCCATAGCCTATCCCCGCGCCGAGCACCATCGCCCCGGTGGCGGACCACATCCTCGCCGAGCCGACCACATGTTCCCTTTGCCGGTTTGGCTCGCCATGGACGCCATGGGTAGTCTCAATGAACGCCCTGGAGAAAACGGCGCCAGATCTAGAGAAGAGCACATCCTACGAGTTGATTCGTCAGAGATTCACTAGATTTGACTCCAGTTGACCTTCGGCGTGGTGGATTTCATTCCGGCGATCTCGAATCAGTCATGGTGGAGTCGACGGTCAAGGTCAGCTTTTGTTGACATTTTTTGTTGACATTTTATTGATGTTACATGCGATTTGTGATTTTGCTATATGTGAGACTATTTTTTGTTGTATAAGCATGGGCAAATTGCTACACTGATTTCAGTGCACATGCTAGCTATATTGAGATTTGTTGGATATGTTATTGGTTTTTGCTACATACGAGTATTGTTTTTGTTGGATAAGGACGGACAAAGTGCTACATTGATTTTCTTCAAAAATCACATTTCACAGGCATTTTGGTACTACCAAATTGGGTTTGCTACATATCTTGTGTTTTTTCGCTACATGGTTGTGTTTAAAATGTTACATTCATTTGTGCTACACACTCCAAATTTTATGGATCAGATATTTTTTGCTACACACAGTTCTACATACGAGAAAAAAATGTTGTGTTTGATTTTGTTTTGCTACATAGATCAGACACAACATTTTCTGAAATATTTTGTGCTACATGCGATGTTACATGCACCGGAAAAAATGCTACACACGAAACGTTTTTGCTACATTGATCGGACGCGCGAGATCGATTCACTTAAGTGGATCGGACGGTGCGGAAGGTGGCTGTAGCAATTGATTGCTACACCCGGCTGACGCATAGCACTTGCCATTACGGATTCTGTTCCTCTCCCACATCTCTTCACATCCAAGCCTTCATGTTGAACCTTTATCTTCCCTGCATTATGTAATCCAAGATCGGTGGATACATCGGTTGACGTCGTGCTCGTGTTAGATATTGCGGTACAAGAGCATCTCTCACTGATTCCATCAATGCTACAACATTATGTGCCATGATAGCTTATTTCACTCTATGCTCTCCTTGATTTTTGATTGTTTTCATACTGAGATTAGCACCTGCATCAATAGACCGATGTACTGCTCTACGGCTACTCTCCCATGTTTTTCTTGCTTTCGTAGATTAATCTTGCTCTGCCGATTTTTCTTCCTTTTTTACCAGCATACAAAATCTCCTTTTCTTCTCTTCATGTCAACGCCATGCCAAGGCCAGAAAGAACACTCAAATGGCAGCAGATGGTATGTCAACAGTTCAGTCAGCAACTTGATACCAGGGACGGAGCCAGGAATTCTATACGAGTACCGCCGCAAGACGGTGGCCGCTGCCACGCCAAAGCCCATCACCAAGTCCCTCAACGAGGTTCTTGCCTAGATTCGACGGCGATTCATTTATGCGTGATAGATATCGTAATTAAAAAAGAGAGTAATTACCCATATATAATTCCGTGTGTACTTAGCAGGCAGGTTTCGACCTGTAATACCGTCTGTGTCGTGCATGGAACTGAGCTAAGGTCATGGGTTTGCCGTGTGTGCAGAAATTAAGCGTATTTCGTACTGGTTTCTGTTTCTTTTCTGGGAAACGTACTGGTCTGATCTGTTTATAATACAGCCTTCCGTGTGCACAAGTTCTTCACGTATTCCTACATATACATCTGGATTTTGGACGTGCCTCAGGTCTAAAGTAGTGTTACTCCACATATCACACAATTAACGCAGGCGAGTACTTGGCATTTTAAGACCATCATGTTAAAGTTGAGCTTCAGTTCTAGTTTTGTTCGGCTTATCATGAAGTGCGTTAAAATTGAGCTTCAGTTCTATTTTGGCAATCTTGTTTGCAATGTTAAAATTTAAATTTGTGCCAGTTTTGGCCATTATATCATTAACTTAGTTATGGATATGGCCATGATTTTGGTCATTTGGCTTGAAAGTTATGACCTACACAATAGTATATTTTGTGTAGAGTTTCAAAAAACCATGTATTGAAAGTTTATAAATTTTTCTTGAAACTAGTACACTCAAAATCAAGCTTTACGCAACCTTTTCTTTAATTGTTTACAATTTATGTGATCTTTCTAAAACTGGACCAAAATTGTCATGACAATTCATAGTTAGGGGGTGATTTTTCCACTTTTTGGGCCAATTACATAGAATTATGTTAGAGTACCTTTATATAAATTATCCTAAACACATATAGCTCAAATTTTAATTGCTTTCGATAAATGACATTCAAATCATTTAATTAATGGAATATAGCTAAAATGCTTCAAAATTGAAGATGTTTAGGGATTGTGCCTCCAATATGATATACTTGTGTGAAAGTTGGAGAAGTCCATTTTTCAATCTTATTTGTGGTGCCAGCTTCACAAAAATCACATTTTGACAACAATTGTTTTAAAAAAATGTCAAAAAACTAAAATCTCACTTTAACTTTTACACTGTTAAAAGTTGTCCAAATATGATCCATTGTTGCCTTTGAATGAATATTGATCCCTCTAGTCACCATTTGAAGATTAGGACAAGTTTCTAATATCCATTAGTTGTGTACCAAAACCAAATTGCCTCACCCTTGTGGTGAAGGCGAGCATTTTAATTACCAACCCCTTTTTATTTTGTCTTTGTTTAGGGTTTTGCAGGAAATGAAGAATAAGAAAATTGGAAGATTTGAAGATAAGATGATCAAGATAATGTTGACAAGATCAAGATTTAGTTTAAGCATTCTTTGTATTCATTTGTAAGCTTCTTTTCTTTTGATGAGATATGTACTTCTTCCATAAATGATGTTGTATTTAGTATTTCAAGTCCAAAATCTGAAGTGTGCATTATTCCTTTTGTTGTATCCCATGGAACTTTGGGCATTGGATTTCTTATTCGGATTTGAGAGTCGATCTAAACTATCTGCATCCCAATTTCCAAAATCTCAACCGTTCACATTTATGGTCCCACGAGGTAAGGTCCCACCTGTAATAGAGTCGATCTCAAATGTAGGAGTCTGTCCCACATGTAAGACTGGGTCTTGCATGTTAGTATTTTGCAGGTCCCACTCATGTCAGAATCATCGCTAGGTAACTGCCAAAGGGCTTTACTCGACAGAAACACTAGGTTGGAGTGGGAGGGTAAGAGTGAAGAAAGTTAAGACAACCGGGCAAAACTGAGCAGAACAAAGAAATTAGAGGGACATAAATTTGACATGATTAAATATAGTGCATGCAAAAGTAGTAGAATCCGTAAAAAATATGTTCGGAGGTGATTAATGTAAGTGGTTATATTTGAATAACAAGTACATGCCATTAACGTATTGTCAGCTTATTATTGAACCCATCGTAACTTTTTAGAAACATTTGGCTATACATGAAATGACTATACCAAATGTTGAATTGATAATCCAAAAGTTATCTATACTTGCTTACCTAACCATACAAAACACTCCACTATTAAGATATTTCTTAGGCCCTGTGCTTTGTACAATCTTCCAATATTTTAAAATAATACTAAAAACAGACAAGAACATTCACACATTATGTACATATAAACTACATAACTCACTTTTATAAAAAAAAAGTATGGAGTTGTATTTTTATTTCATATTCAAGGTGGCTATGTATATGTTAGGGGCAATATCTCGGAATGGAAAATAATTTTTGCAAAATTCAGATATTTTAGTGATATACATTGAACTATATAGCGTGAAACACAATAATAAATATTGAGAAGCATTATTGTATGGTTAACAATGCTAACTAAGTAATTCACAACTTTTAATTTTAAAACAATAACATGATAAAATGAAATAAAATAAAATTTAAATATAAAAGTTCAGTATAATCATTTAGTTGCCCAAGATCAAGATAAGCCTAACTTTTGCATCTACTAAACATCCAGCACCATATGCATCTAGTAAACATGTCTCAGTCACCTACAAGGAGAAGAGTAAAGCCAGGGGGCACCAGGCTACACTGGTAATGACCTGGGGCGGAAGAGCTTCACGCCGGCTTGACTGCAGCTACTGAACCGCCCTATAGCTACAGTGCTTCAAAGGTGTCGTGGGGCGTCACACGATCATGTGTACACTACTGAGTATAGCAACGCATAGTATCGAATCAAAAGAAGAGGAAACATGGCTTTCTTGGGCAGTGGAAGCCCCACCCGCTTGACGTCCTTTTACTTGTACGCCTAGAAAAAGTCCTCCTGGGTGACCTCCCTCCTCCTCTGCAATGGGGAGCACGCAAATCAGGAAAAAGAGGCTAGCCGAATGGAAGAAGAGGTAGGACCAACGAGGTAGGAATACCGGAGCTCGCGCTGGCGCCTAGGGTGCCTGACTTCCTGCGTGTTCTCCATAGGTGCGGCGACGCCTTTGGATTGTTCGGGAGCTTCTAGGGATTTGCAGGCGATGGTGGGGGTTTGGAGACGATGACCGTGGTGGAGAGGAGATGTAGGTGGGCTTGTTTCACACGGGGAAGACTTGGGTAGGATCTCACCTTAGGTGAGATCGATTTTTTTGAAAATTCAAAACATGTCGAAAAATTCCGAAAAAAATAGACAACACGCATCTATGTTACATATGCAACGTCAAAAATTGGCAGCTCAAAATTCGACTTATACTTAGAGAGACAAAAAAGAGAAATTTCGGTGTGAATAGTGTCACTCAGATCTGGACACTATTCACAGTGTAGTTTACCATTTTTGTTTCTCTAACTGTAGGTCGAGTTTTGAGCTGCCAATTTTTGACGTTGCATATGTAACATAGATGCGTGTTGTCTATTTTTTTCGGAATTTTTCGACATGTTTTGAATTTTCAAAAAAAGTTGATCCTACGATCTCACCTAAGGGTGAGATCCTACCCAAGTCTCTCCCTGTTTCACACTTTCTGCTGGGCTCGATTGACGGAAAACACTTTGTTTAACGGAAATTCTTAGCAGCTACAGAGCGCTCCCCTGATATGGTATTCTTGAAATTCAAAAGTTCATTTTTATTTCTTAAAATATTTCGATAAAAAGAATACATGTCTAGTATAAATGAACACATTTCATTTGTGATCTGCACAAAAAAAAAGACAATGTTGTACGATTTTTTTTTTCCCTTTCCACAACCATAATTTTGTCACTTTTATGTAGCCTACAATGCAACATATTATCAAGTAAAACTCTGCAGATATGTAAATAACATGTGTATGTAACTATTTATCCACGTTAACTTTTTTAGGCAAATTTTGGAAACCTTAAAATATCAATTTCATTTAAAAAAATACCGAGATCAACTCAAAACACTTTGGCATGTACATAAATTGATCCTTATACCAATGGGTACTATCAGTGGCAGATTCCGGATTTTCATATTGGATATACGAAGTGAAAACCTAGAATGCAGCCGGATTACATGGAGCCTGTTTTTTCAAAAAATCAAAATCGACATTTTTGAGTTTCCATAATTCATGAAAAAAATCTGGATGTAGATATTGTCGAGATCTACATTAATTTACATTTTTAACTCCAAAATCGTTGTATTTTGGGCTGTACAAAAAAGACAAATGGGTGGTGAACAATACACATTTTCAAAATTTTGAAATTTTCCCGGTTTGTCTATTTTGTGCAGCCCAAACTATACCGAATTTTAAGATAAAATATTGCAGGTTTGTAAATCTCGACACTATTTACATCTATGATTTTTTTCACGATATTTTGGAAACGCAAAATTGTTATTTTCGTTTTTTTAAAAGGGCTCAATGTAGCCCAGGTTCCATTAGTCCGCTCTCATATACCAAATGATAATTTTTTTTACAAAAATAGTATATACAAATAACAAGAGGAAAAGAGGGAAAGGCTTTACCTTCTGTACGATACTCGTGGTTTCATTTATGCAATGGAGACGCGGACGTCTATACCTTTTAATCTAAAAATAATAAGGAAACAAAGTTCTTATTAGTGACAACATCTCAATAATTAAATTACTTTGCAAAAACAAAGAGAAAACATTATTTAGCTTGTTCTACATTTTCCAAAGCAACAAATAAAAAAATTAGTTAATTAGCTCAATCGAGGAA
Organism: Poa pratensis; assembly: GCA_947311845.1. Classification (NCBI taxonomy): domain Eukaryota; kingdom Viridiplantae; phylum Streptophyta; class Magnoliopsida; order Poales; family Poaceae; genus Poa; species Poa pratensis. Next base: position 106,275,887 of record CAMZMU010000128.1, on the reverse strand, counting down.
AATCAGAAACAAAAATTGAATTTGAAAAGCTCAAGTCAATAGGCAATTATGGGTCATGCACTTAATCTCAATTGTCAATTGTGGTGTTCCACGACGGGATTCTTCTGCTACGGTTCAACTAATCCACCACGGAATAACTTCTTTAGAGTAGAACACCTTCAGTAGATAGGGGAAATGAAGGAAAGTGGGCCACCCCAATCCACTTCTTTAGAGTAGAACTTCTTCAAATCCACTACTCTTAAGTATGAGGAATTTTAGAGTAGATTGGCCCAAAAGATAGAACGAGAAAGGAAGGAAAGTGGGCTACCCCAATCGATACGAGTCCGGCTTCTATTCCAAAGGAAAAAGTCCACTTTAAACCTTGAACTTGTAGAGGTTCGGCAGATCAAACCTTAAAGTCGAAATCTCTATCGTTTAACTTTTAAATCCCGGTCTATTTTGAACCTTGGACATGTTTTCCCGTACAGAAAAAATATCTCAAATCGCTACTATCTCTGACTATACTGGCCCACCTATCATATTCATCTTCTAGATCTGTCCTCTCTTCCTCTTTGAAAATCACTCCAGATTCTGTTCCCACTCTATTTTACTTCGGTGTCAACAATCAGATTAAGATATTATTAGATAGTGTCGGGGGGCTACCCCCGGGTAGGGTCATGATATGGTATAAGCTGTGTCCAAGTCTGGACCGAGGTACAAAAAACCGACATACCCGGGCCCAGAGGAGGCCGAGTTATGATATTGGCGGGAACCGACATATACTCACCGAGTTATACTGACCGAGATATGGGATCCGAGACATGCTGACCGACATATATATGTCGGTATCCTGTGTGTTTTCTTATGTGCAGGGGAGGCTATTCAGGAAAGGGAATCCGGCATATCCATGCCGGGTCATAGAGATGAGGCACCTTATGTCGGACGGAGGTCAGCGCTGCTGTCGCATCCCGTCTGACACGGGAGCATGGCGTGCGGTATGGCGCATGTTTGAGGTGACCGAGCTCACCTCTGCTGACCAAGGACGGGCGTGGGAACAGGAGAAGGACGCCGCTGACCAAGGCTATACGTGGGAGCAGAGACATGGGACAGGGTATGGGCAGGCCACGTCCTGCCCACTGCATAGGGTACAATCATGACGCGCAGGCGTGCGCGTCTGCAGTGCCGGTACGGCAAGGTGACCGTTGCTAGTGCTAGGGTATAAGTAGACCCTCACCCCCTCCTGCGTGAGGGACGGCCATAGACGACGCCCAGAGAGAGAGACATTTCCCCCCTTAGCTTCATCTTCTTCCTTAGAGCTCATTGCCATAGCTGCAAAGATACAGCTCAAGGAGCACCATTGTACTTGTGAGATACCGACATATAGAGAGAGGCAGGCAGGAGTAGGGGTGTTACCTCCTCACGAGGGCCCCGAACCTGGGTATATTGTGAGTGTGCTTGTATTTTCCGTGTGCGCTCCTTAGCGCGCTAGCCCTCCCCAGTTCCACCAGCGTCCATCGGCCCCAACTTAAGCCATCCTATGGCATCTGCCGTGATACCACCACGACAGTTGGCGCCCACCGTGGGGCCAGCAGCGGCGCTGGCTGGTGTGTTCATCCGGACGGGTTCCATCATCGCCTCCGGCGAGCGCGTGGTCAGTGGCCTTGTCCACAGACTCGGCACGCTGAACTTCATCAGTGACAACGCGGGCTGCTTCGGTAGCAGGCCGATGCCGAGGAACGGCTGCCTCGTCCTCTTCAGGACGTTCGAGATCTACGTCGCCACTGAGTTCGTCTGCAAGTACCTGGAGCAGGTGCTTGTAGCCGAGGATCCTCCTGCTGTCTGTGCGGCTCGCGGCCGGCGTAGCGCTCGTCCCGGGAGCTGCGCATAGGTCATGATGACCGGCTCCGCGGGCAGTGCCGGTAAAGGAGATACCGGCAAAGGAGATACCGGCAAAGGAGATGCCGGCCAACCTGCCCCCAAGACCACCAGATCGGCGAAACTGCCGCTGGAGAGGAGGGAGAACCTCCGCGACCAGGCCGGTACATCCGAGGTACCGGTTAGGCCGGCTCCTCTCGAGGAGATAATCGAGAAGCTGGCTGTGCCGGTAGTTGCCGGTACAGATGCTGCCCAAGTGGAGACAGAGTTGGAGTCGCGTCGTCAGAGCCTACATCAGGAGGCTCTCGCGATGGCCGAGGTGAGGAGAGAGCTCGGGATAACTCTCCGTGAGTATAACCAAGCACATGGTTTTACCCCGGTAGCTGCTCACCCTAGTCGCATAGAGGATGTGCGTAAGAGGGGTAAAGGCCTCAATGCCGAGATTGCTAGAGATGGTAGATCTAGTTCCAGTAAGACTCCTAGTCACTTGTCGATCGAAAAACCGAAGTATAGTTCCCCTGCTAAGACTCTTAGAGCTGCCGAGGCAGCAAGAGCCGAGTTGTCCGGCTTATCCGGAGAAGCTCTCCGTAGGCAGCAAGACCGAGTTAATGAGTTGATAGCTGTGGCTACCCGGCAGAATAAGGCCTATCTTAAGGCTAACACAGTTGCAGGTGGGTCTCATATTGTTCACTCGGCTAAGGCAGCCAGTGGAGGATCTAAGGGGCAAGCTTCATCACCGCATGTCGGTGGAGATCGTGACCGGCCGGAGTGTAAACTCCGATAAAAACAAGCAGATACAGACATATGATCCGGCGTATGCCGGAAAACAGTTAGCCGGGCGAGGCAGTGCCGGCCGGGGTAAAAGCAATCCCGGTCCGGGCGGTCCAGATGCCGGAGTAGTTAACTCGGCTGGCCGAGGCTATCCTCCTCGATATCCGACACGAAATCCCGCCCGACAGCAGCAGAATATCGAGCATGTTCAGCAGCCACAAGGTGTTGACCAGGTGGCCAACCGTTACGATGATGGTTACTCGGCTATGGAGAAAGCCGGGTATCAAAGATATGAAGGTGCACTGGGATCCCGGCTGGGACCTCGCCAGTTGTCACCGAATGATGCACGCTATAAGTTGGACAAGATCTTTATGTCCGAGATGTTTGAAGAGCAAGGCCCACCTGGCCCTGCATGCTTTGGACCTCGGATCATGAGGGAGCCACCGATGCCACACTTTCAATTGAACCGGGGCGCAAAGACATATGACGGCAGTACTAAGCCGGAAGACTGGCTGACAGATTATGTGTCGGCAGTACATATCGCGGGAGGAAACTGCCGATGGGCGGTGAGGTATATCCCGCAAATGTTGGAGGGGCCAGCCCGGATCTGGCTGAACAACTTGCGAGAGGGCAGCGTTGACTGCTGGCTGGACTTTGAAGAAGCCTTCGTTAGCAATTTCTCCAGCACATACAAGAGGCCGAATCGTTCTCAGCAGCTTGCCATGTGCAAGCAGAGGGATGAAGAGACTGACCGGGATTACTTGACCCGGTGGAGTACTGTCTGCAATTCCTGTGAAGGAGTTGTTGAAGCGCAGGCCATTTCATGGTTTGCTCAAGGATGCCGACACCGCTCCATGCTCTAGCAGAAGTTGCAAAGGGAGATGCCGGCCACCTTGGCCGAGACAATCCGGATTGCGGATAGCTATGCACTGGGTGATCCAATGCAGCCCTTGCTGAACTCGGCGGAACCGAGTAGAAGATACCCGGTCAACAGTGGACCCGGACCAGCCAACCGAGGTGGCCACGGGGATTTCAGAAACAAAAGGAGAGATGACCGTCCGGATTACCGGTACGGTTCGAATCAAGTTGCGGCGGTGGAGCAAAGCCAGCCAGATGCCGGCGCTAGCCAGCGTCAGAGGACCAGTGGTCCTGCTTGGGGCCAAAATCAAGAAGGGAAGAGACCGTGGAGTGACCAGAAGAAGCCATTGACCTATGAGGCAATGCTGGATGGGCCGTGCAGCTATCACACGCATGATCCTCGCAGGCCGGCCAATCATTCAACCCGGCAGTGCAGCTGGTATCAGCGCACGTTGAAGGAAGGGGGAGGCTCCGGATGAAATCAGATGGGGGCACCTCAGAGACTTCCAACGGCATATCCTCAACAGAGGCAAGCACTACCGCTCACCGGAGCAAACGCAATTCCCGTGAATGCACCGGCACAGAGGCCATCAAGATCAATTAAGGTAGATCTAAACACACAAGCCCCATGGTGGGACCAACTGTTGTGGTATCTTCCTAGCAATGGAGATGGGGTGATGACTTTAGCGGAACTTGATGGTAGCACTGAGAGAATAGACATGTTCAGGCTCGGGAAAAAATCATACGGTAAAAACCTGACTCCTATTTCTGGCTAGTTGTGATTATCTCATTATGCTTGCTTGTATGCGGTATTGATGCACTATGGTGGTGGTGTACGATGAGAGGATAAAATAAATACATTTATCTCAATTCATTAACATATATTTGAGACATGACAATTATCTCAACTCAAATTGACAATTTTATCATAGGTTCACAAGCTCACGAGAATAAATGTTAGACCTACAGGGGTAAGGTATATAAATGGGTAGGGTATGGGTATACCCACGGATACGAGGTTATACCCATATCCTACCCACGACTTAACGGTAGGGTATGGGTACTACTCATGGTATAAAATTATACCCATACCCTCCCAACCTTATATACACGGTTGAGATCGAAATTACAGAAGGTCCACGTCTTATACAAGGGACAAAGGTGAAAATGCTGACCTCTAATCTAGGTTCGATCTGAGTTGGTTATAATGATAGCCCGAATATTCTAGAGCAAGTTAAATGATGAGGCATCAAGGTCTTAAGGTGTTTCGCTGAGTCATCGGGCTAGGCCGTTATTTATTTGGTGGATCTCGTTGTCTTCCGTGGAAGTACCCGATCCCATGATGTCAACACCAAGATCAAGGCATGATTATAAACACGTGTTCAGGAGACATTGTTTTAGAATACATTCGACTATCAATATGGGCTGATTTTGTTTGGTTGGGGTTTTGTTAAATTACTTATATTTTTATACATATTTTCATGTAACTATTTACTAGGAGACTTTGGTAGATGGTACAGTGGTAGAGACCACATATGTTTTTTCTAAGCAGATTTTTTAGTGTACTTTTCTGTGCAGATTTTTTTTTTGACAAGTATCGTGTTAGAGTAGATTAGCCCAGTAACGTAGAAGGAGAAAGGAAGGAAAGTGGGCTAGCCCAATCGATGCGAGTCCGGAATCCATCCCAAAGACGGTCGACCCCGAACCGACTCCTTCAGAACCACCACCACAACTAGGCAGATCCACTGATGGCCGGCAAGGAGGAGGAGCTTTCTTCTATGACGGAGCCTGAAACGAAAAGCGTGGGGTCGGAGGCGATGGGCGGGTGTGGCTTGAAGAGGAAGGCGGACGACACCGACGAGGCGCCGGCGGTGGACGTGGTGTTGGTGGGTCTTCCAGAGTCGGAGCAGGTGGTGCGGTTTCGTCTGGAGCCAGAGGAGGAGGAGGTGATGTACGAGGACAACTCGGACGAGTTCGACTCGGACGAAGACCCAGAGATCAGCTTCGCCAAGCTCAAGGCCAAGTTCGACGAACGTACCCGGGAGCTTGATGCTCTCTTCCCTGATCTGACCTACGCGGATTGCTCCCTAGAGGAGGATTCCCATGACGATGACAAGGACAAATAGCTTGTTTAATCAAGCAATGGCGGACTAACGTCACTCATTCGCCGCGTGCACAAGTTCTTCGGAAAGTCGTATAATTGTACAGTAGCTCTGCTATACGCACGTACAATATTTTTTGTTACGTCAAGCGGTTGCTTCCTACCATTGATTTTCGGTTTGGTTTTTAGTCTTGAACAGATTGTTAATTACCGGTTTCTCTCGGATCAGTGAAAAGCAGCGTTAGTATATTGGGCTGACTAGCAGCGTTACTATGTACATCATCAAACCATACAACCAAAAAAATTGTTCAATAACCTAATAAGGAAAAATTATACTCCATAGTCTCTACCAATGACTATATGAGTGGTTGTTATAATGGATGAACTCAACAACTCACTACTTACAAATTCTGATCTGTTAGACTAGACATTTCGGTAGAAAATCGGACTATACGGACTAAAACTATCGGACAATCCTATTTAATTGTCGCACAATCCTATTTAATGACATATCCGGGTGTTATGTCCGGAACCGGATAGCTTTATCCGTCAGATTCCTTGAAACCGAATATAGATTCTTTCAAAACGGATTTGGAATCTTTATAGAAGTGGAAATTATCCTATCCAATTACACCCGTACATGCAGGACCCCGTCCAACTGTATGTCACGCCCGTATATGTCATTTAGGGTGCTCTCGATCCTCAGCTCCTAGGATGCTACGACCCTCCTGACCTGACCTGAGTCCTCTCCGGTTCTCCATCTGGTGACATCTCACTGCCTTAGGCAGTGACTCTCTCAGTCCCGTATACCCGATCACAAGGAGCGGGGGAGGGGGGAGACTATTTTAGGTAGGCGAGAGACGTACTTCCCTGTGAAGTCCTCTTTGCCGATGGCCATCTAGTATCATGTTAGCAAGAAAGTCCCACATACCGTTCGTTTCATCCCTAAACTAGTCGCCAGGCGCAAGGAGCGACTCCACCTTCCTCCTCCGATCTCCACCGGCGTAGGGGCTGGTCCCCTGACGAGGGGTTAACTCATCAATTCCCATGGTTCGGTACCTAGGGTTATGATTAGAGGGGAGAGACGTGGTGGTGCTGGTAGTATCGTCGGCTGACAAGCAAGATTTACCCAGGTTCAGGCCCCCGGAGGGTAACACCCTACTTCCTGTTTGTCTGGTTATTGATGTATGAGTTGTACAATGGAGCTACAGCGATGTCCCGGCGAGAGGCGATCTTGCCAGGGCTATGGTGGTTCGAGTACGGCCTGTCCTAGATCGGCGGCCCTCCCAGCCTTTATATAGGAGGCTGGGTCTCGGGGATTCGCAACCGACTAGGTTTACAGGTAAGGTAGGTTTCTACCGACTTAGGGTTTACTAAGCTTGGAGCATACGTCATCTTCTTGGTCCACCTTCGTGGGCTTTAGTCGAGGCCTGTCCATGGGCCTTAGCCCGTGCGTGCACTAGGTATCCTCATAGCAGAACACCTGAAGGGTACATCCCCGTCATCCCCTCTCCCTCCGCTCGCTGCTTCGGCGGCAGGACAGAGGGGAGACCCTGTTTCCTCCGTTTCGGCATCAAAGTTAGGGTTAGGATAATTTTGGCGTGGTGTGTCGTTGGGTTGGTGGGAGCGACGCCCGGGCACAAATCTGACTCAACTCCAATCCCACACCGGGTTTGTCCTTCATGGCGGCGTTTCGGAGTTAGTGGCATCATGTGCTTACCGACCCTTCATATCAGTGGCTTTAGGGTTCATGGATGGTTTGGACGAGGCGGTGACGTTGATTCCATCAGATGGGTCTTTCCTCTTGCTCTGTCCCTGTTGCTCCGGCATTGTCTCTGGAGCCATGGTGGAGCAGAGAGAATTTGTCCAAGAGTATACGCAAACGGTTGTTTGTGCTGTTGACAGCTGGAAGATGGTGCATCATGTGCTTAGTTGGTGGTTGGAGGCTGACAGCTCTGATTCCCTACTCGGTAACTCCGATGTCGCTGTCCGGGGTGTCAGTTCTGAAGTTCGGTGGTGTGCTTGGGGTCATTTTGTCCCGGTCTGATTCTTTCAGTGACAATGATTAGTCTTATGGCAAACTACTTTGGAGATCCGAAAAGATGATGATCAGCGATGGAGCCGCGGCGAGCTCGGGTGAAGAGGTAATATGTCTCTCTTCTCTTTGGTGTCTGCTATGATGGTGTCGAAGGAGAGGGATAGGCGATGGCTTGTCACATAGGTTTCTCTAATTTTTTTCCAGTTCTATAAGGTCAGTATTTACGTGCCTAGTAACTTGATTTATATTCTATAAATGAGATACGAATTAACAGCAAAAAATAGTATCATAATAGCAAGTACTCCTTGCCGGAGTATGTAGCCAGCCCTCCCTCCCCCTCCCTAGTAATTTTGTAAAAAATCATCGTCGATGTTCCTATGTATGTTTGAATTATGGTGAACTTTGTTTAAATTTTAGTTTCACGCATGAACAACGACAAGACCGGACGGAATGTGGGATGTTGTTGGGTGCCATTGCCCGATCCGGGCGGACATGGGCTGGACGTGTGTGTGTGGTGCTCCAAACGGACCGAACCGAACAGTGTCCGGAGGGTGTAGTTTTTTTTGAACAAGGGAGTGTAGTTGGAGTTGCCCTAAGCGACTTAACGGTGTGTGAGATCAAAATTTTAACGGGAATGAGTAGGAGCTCTCCTTTGTTGTTGGTTGCATTAAAGGAGGCGTGAGACCCAACGAACCGGTACGCATGAGGCTCAGGCGATAAGGCGATCAGAAGAGCGACTAGGGTTTCTGTCCCGGTCGCCGGCGACGCTGCCGGTCTTCCGCATCTCCAATGCCCTTCTAGGCCTTGGAGGGACAGCGGACGGCGACCTCTCGTCGGCGGGAGGGTTTCCGTTTGCTGTTCAATTTATCTAGTTTTTGTGTTCAGAATAAGGTACGTACTCTCCGCCCTATCCCCGCTCCGGTGGTGCGTCTAGCGCTACCGAGGGGCGCGTGCAGTTATGTGTCCGATGGATTTCCTGTGATCTTGTGATTTTCGTGTTCGTCAGTGTGGTTGCAGGTCAGATTATACCGATCTACGTTTCATCTTTCGTGATGGTTGCTGCTCTGGTGCGTTGGCCGGTCTTAGCACGACGACTTCCCGTATGTCTACTATAACAAGCTCTCGTACGACAAGCTTTGCCTGACTCCAGTGAGGGAGGGGCGAGGACAGCGGTGCGCTTTCGGCTTGCTACAGTGTTCATAGTCGTCGCTAAGTGGTCGATTGACCTATTTGTAATTTTTATTACTTTTTTAGGTCTTTTGTCCTGCTGTGGATGATTAATAGATCAGCTGTCTTTTTCGAAAAAAAGAGGCGTGAGACCGAATCACCACGAGTTCACGCTCTCGGCATGGATAAGATTATGCAAACACGCGACCACTTCCGGTGATCCGTGCGAAACCGTAGGCCCATCAAGAAAGACACGAGAAAAACAGAAAGGAGATGGAAGCGAGTACTACTGACTACTGAGGTCTTAGCTGTCAAGCTCCGAGCCGGCCCGGGTGCAATGATCTGTGACAACCGGCGTATCCGCCCGCTGTTTTGAGCGAGCGCGCCCCAACGACGACGGGCTGGGTGGTTCTCCGGAAGAACGGGTGGTCATGTCGCCCATGCCTGCAAAACGTGACTGGATCAGGTTCGATTCCAGGGCAGATCGATACAGACCCACCGGCCGGGCTGGTATTTGCAAATCCGTTGGCGGCGTGCTGACGGGAGACGGCGGAATTGGCTAGGGTAGTATAGCTTGAGGTACGTATGCTTTTAACGGACCGATCATGTGTTCTTGACGGCGAGGGCTCAACGGTTTCTTTTTTTTTTGAATTTTTTACTAGTATATTAAGTAGATAAACAAATTTGATTACAATCGATCAAAGCCAATTCCAACGCGCAGGCTGGAACCGAACCTTGTAAAACACCTCCACTCAACTCTCTACGGCCTAATTGGCACAGCTCGTGTGCAACCGAGTTACATCTTCTATCAACTTTTCTCAGAGTAATTTGACGGTCTGGAGGTTTCTTCAGCTTGAATTCTTCCATGATCATGCTGATATCTGAACGATCAGTGCTATCCTCCTTGAAAGCTTCAATAATCCTTGCACAGTCCGTTTCTATGATCAGATTTGCAAAAGGATATTGCAAGGACATCTTGAGGCCCTCCAAGCAAGCAATAGCTTCGCCTTCTTCAGCAGAACTACAATGTTGGATATGGTCCCATGCCGAACAAATAGTATTACCATTGTTATCTCTTAGGATTGCTCCCCAAGCTCCCTGCCCCGTATACACAGAGAAGCTTGCATCCACGTTGCATTTCACCCAATTTACATCAGGTTTTGACCATTTAAGCTCCTTTTTGCTTTCACTCCTTGTGTCCCCCTGACCAACAGCCTCAGTTTCAGTAATCTTTTTCTGGGCAACTATGCTTTTGCCTTTCCTATCCAGGTTACTCCCACCTTTAGAGATATTTTGCACACTAGTCACATAGTTTTGGAGAAACCTGATAGAATTTTCCACCGAGGCGTCTCCTTTGTCAAAAATGATATTATTACGATGGTGTCAAGCTCTCCACCATAAAAACATCATTTTTACTCTCATCTCTTTGCCCGGCTTATCTAAGAGAACCAGGACCCAATCACTACCTGTGTATCCCAAGGATTTGTCCTCAGGTAGATCCTAGACTTTTGCAAGACCTTGTCTCAGCGCAAGGGCCTTGCTACAGCTCATTGTGGCATGGTAGCCTGTTTCATCTTCCATACCACATATAGAGCATGTGGGTAAAACCTTCGGTAATCTTCTGCTCCTGTTCACCTGGACTGCAAGAGAGTTTGTAGCAAGTTTCCAGGTAATTTTTTTTACTTGTGAGGGGGCATTATAGCTCCAAATTGTTTTCCAGAGACCTCTATCTCCATTCACAATTGTACTTGAGCTTGGCAGGGTGCCATTTTTTAAATCTAGTGCCAAATTATAGGCACTCCGGACAGTGAACATTCCATGCTTTTCCTGGTTCCAAGCAACAAGGTCATCTATCTCTAGATTTGGAAGTTTAATTCTGAGAATAGCATCAGCATCATGAGGTTGAAAAACCTTCCTAATCACCTCTTCCTTCTAGGTTTTATCTTCTGCATTAATAAGTTGATCAAGCCTCCTAATTCTTGAATTAGTTAGGTTGGCAGAAGCTTTCAGGTTCCCTCTAGGGCTCAAAAAATACATTTTATCAAATATTGACAGGTAGGTAGCCAAATGAATTCACAAAATATTTAGAAAAGCTGAACCAAAAAGTCAAAATTGTAAATACGTAATCATCGAGCACAAAGCCAAACATAAAGAGTATATTTGTTCCTACCATCGAGGTGGATTTTTCATGGAGATGTACCAAAAATGTGGGTGCATTGCATGGACACTCTCGAAACGAGAAATGCAAGCCAAGCCGAAGCTGTGCTTATCCGTGGGGCGGATGGCAATGGCATCTGCTTCAACAAGAACATCACGTACGCATGATGGAAAAAACGTGGAGGGAATACGAAAGCATGAGCAATGGAGGGTCCGTGGCGGTGGCTTGGGCCGGGCCGGGCACACGAAACGCATGCGTCATATGGTGGAGTAATACGCATGCGAGTGGATCAAGTTGCTTGCTCTGCGCCTAGCTTGCAGCTGCGCAGCCTGGGTGTTCCTGCCCGATTCAATGGATCTGGGAGCTACCGCCGAGCGCCTTTATGTTGGGCGTACCAAAGAACAAACCAGCCAGCCAATGCCGATGCCGATGCCGATGCCGCCGGTCTCGGTGCCGAAGTCTCGTTTTGGGTCTGTCAGAATATATACGCAATTTAGCAGTAGATTTAATCTACGAAATTGATAAACAGTTTATGACTAGAATAAACAGAATTAAACTAATCATGTTATCTACTATAACAGAAGAAAAACAGAACGAATCTAGAGCAACTACTACAAACAGAAACTCTAGCAGCATATCAAACAGGAAGATCAAGAAAACGTACGACGCGGCAGCAGCAGCAGTGAAACCGGCGTCGCCCATGTCGTTGATGAAGAGATTGGCGATGTCGGGGAAGAAGTCGTCGTTGGGAAAGAACTCGAAGCCAGTAGTCGCGCGACTGCGCTCCCCAAAAATCTGATCGCCCCTCTCCCGTACAGGATCACAAGAGGCGGGGTTCCGGAAGCCTACTGTCCCTTCAACCGGTGCACGCCGAAAGACGGGATGAAGAAGACTTGGAATACGGCGACGCAATGTTCCGGAACTAGGACGGCGAGCGACCATGTGTTGCGTCTAGTGGCGGCTAGGGTTCGCTCGGCCTGTATATATAGTGCGGTTCGGTTAGGACGTGGGCGCAGCCGCACGATTGATTCGGTAACAGCCCCACGATCCAAAAGAATCGGAAACCGCTGAGTAATTAACGCGTCCGTTAATTATCAATCAATGACTTATTTAATTTTCCCGAAATTAACGCGTCTGTTAATTATCAATCAATGACTCATTTAATTTTCCTGAAATTAACGCATCCGTTAATTATCAATCAATGAATCATTTAACAGCCAAATAAATGGGCCATGAGATTTTCGGAATTAATTGGGCCATGGGCAGAAAGTGGGCAAATGACCATAAATTTCAACAATCCCCCACAAAGTCTCATTGGCACATCATGCCACATTTGTTTCAAAACATTGTTTATATACCGGTGCTTAGTGAATACTGTTAAGTTGAACTTACACTTCGAAACTTATGCTACACTAGATCACAACTTGGATAGTGGACTATGTCTTGAACTACAAGTTTGCTCCGGAGTTTTTCAATTTTCTGACAGATTTCAATCTCCTCTTCACATGCCTTGATGATTTCAAATTATCCTTAGAACTTTTAATCTTAACTATCACAGTTTGATTATCACAGTTCATAAGGATGGCGGGTATTGGTTTTTCAACCACAGGTAAGTCCATCAAAAGCTCACGAAGCCACTCTGCTTCAACAGTGGCTGTGTCTAATGCTGTGAGTTCTGCTTCCATAGTTGACCTCGTTAAGATGGTCTGCTTGCAAGACTTTCAGGAAACAGCGCCACCACCAAGTGTAAACACGTAACCACTCGTGGCCTTAATCTCATCAGCATCAGATATCCAATTAGAATCACTATAACCCTCCAGTACCCTCGGATACCCGGAGTAGTGAATTCCATAGCTCGCAGTGCCTTTTAAATAACGCATAACTCTCTCAAGAGCATGCCAATGATCATCTCCCGGATTAGAAACAAACCGGCTCAACTTGCTCACAGCAAAAGAGATGTCAGGCCTCGTGGCACAAGCCAAATACATAAGCGAGCCAATAATCTGAGAATGTCTCAGTTGATATCTAGCACTCTGTTGGTTCTTTCGAAGCAACACACTAGGATCATATGGTGTCGGAGAAGGCTTACAGTCGTCATACCCGAAACGACTCAAGACCTTTCCACATAGTGAGACTGAAGCAGTGTAATCCCACCATTACCATCTCTCAGCAGCTTGATGTTCAAGATAACATCAGCCACTCCTAGATCCTTCATCTCAAAACATCGAGATAAGAAATCCTTAACCTCCTTAATCAATTCAAGGTTGGTTCCAAAAATCAGTATGTCATCGACATACAGACAGAGAATAACTCCCTCGCCCCCACCATGGCGATAGTACACACACTTGTCAGATTCGTTTACAACGAAACCTGCAGCAGTTAAAGTTCTTTCAAACTTTTCATGCCATTGCTTAGGAGCTTGCTTCAGGCCATATAAAGACTTCAACAACTTGCACACCTTTGCTTCCTGACCAGGTACTACAAAACCATCGGGCTGATCCATGTAAATTTCCTCGTCTAACTCTCCATTTAGGAAAGCTGTCTTAACGTCCATTTGATGAACGAGAAGACCATGCGAGGCAGCCAACGAAAGTAGCACACGAATCGTGGTCAGTCTAGCCACAGGTGAGTAAGTATCAAAGAAGTCTTCACCTTCTTTCTGGGTATAACCCTTGGCCACAAGCCGCGCCTTGTACTTCTCAATAGTACCATCAGGCCTAAGCTTTTTTTGAACACCCACTTACATCCTACAGGTTTACACCCATAAGGACGATCAGTGACTTCCCAGGTTCCGTTAGCCAAGATGGAATCCATCTCGCTACGGACAGCTTCCTTCCAGTAGTCAGCATCAAGAGATGCATAGGCTTCTGAAATTGTACTGGGTGTGTCATCCACAAGGTACACAATGAAATCATCACCAAAAGACTTTGCAGTCCTCTGTCTCTTGCTCCTAACAGGAACTTCATTGTCATCCTCCACAGGATTATCAGTGTGTTCTATCGAAATGGTAGGATCAGGAATATCAACCAATTCCTGACTAGATGTATTAGGTATCTCCTGAGTTGATGAGCTAGGCATATCCTTCATGGAAAGATTTCCTCAAAGAAAGTCGCATCCTTCGACTCCATAATCGTACCAACGTTAACGTCGGATACCTCTGATTTTACTACCAAAAATCTATAACCAACGCTATGAAAAGCGTAGCCCAGAAGAACACAATCCACGGTTTTTGGTCCAAGCTTGCGCTTCTTGGGAATTGGTATATTGACTTTCGCCAAACAACCCCAAGTACGAAAGTAAGAGAGTCTCGTATTTTTCCTTTCCCATTCCTCAAATGGAGAAACAACTTTCGTCTTAATGGGAACTCGGTTTAGGACATGACAAGCTGTCAATAGAGCCTCCCCCCACCATGCCTTGGAGAGACCCGAAGTGTCTAACATGGCGTTAACCAAATCAGTTAGAGTTCGGTTCTTTCTCTCAGCCACTCCATTTGACTGAGGCGAGTAGGGAGGCGTCCTCTCATGGATTATACCATGTTCCGCACAAAACGAATCAAACTCATTGGAAATATACTCTCCACCGCGATCAGACCTCAATCGTTTAATTTTCCGATCAAGTTGGTTCTCTGCTTCAGCTTTATAGATTTTAAAGAAGTTTAAAGCTTCATCTTTTGATTTCAGAAGATACACATAACAATATCTAGTGGAGTCATCAATAAGCGTCATGAAATATTTCTTTCCGCCTTTTGTCAACACGCCATTCATCTCACAGAGATCTGAATGTATAAGTTCCAGCGGTGCCAAGTCTCTTGCCTCAGCAGCCGTATGAGACTTGCGAGGTTGCTTAGCTTGCACACATACTTGACACTTGGAACCTTTGACAGTAGTGAATTTCGGAATTAAATCCAAACTAGCTAGCCGCGTCATGCAACCAAAGTTAATATGACAAAGTCGTGAATGCCAGACATTATACTCAATTTCATGGCAAATATGATTAATAACTTTAGTGCAAAAGTCTGACATAGATAGGCGGAACAAGCCTCCGCACTCATAGCCTTTTCCAACAAATTGTCCATACTTAGATATTACAACTTTATTGGACTCGAAAACCAACTTATAACCATCTCGACATAGTAGCGAACCGCTGACGAGATTCTTATTGATGGAGGGCACATGATGCACGTTCTTCAGCCGCAATCTTTCCCGAAGTAAACTTCAGATCGACCGTGCCAACACCACGAACAGAAGCATGTGAACCGTTCCCCATCAGCACGGGGAAGTCCCAATGACCTGGTAAGAAGAAAACATCGAGGCATCAGCACAAACATGTACATTAGCACCAGTGTCAATCAACCATTCAGGAGAATGACAAACTGAAAGAATGGTAGGAAATATACCGTACCCAGATTCCTTCATCACGGTGTCGCTAATGACAACATTGGCAGTCTTGCCACTGTTCTCAGATGTGCGTAGCTCATGGCGATTGGGACAGCGAGGTGCCCAATGCTCCGGATCACCACAAACGTGGCATGATCCCTTCCTCGGCTTCTTATTGTTGCTCTTCTTAAAGTTGGTAGGCTGTGAAGGCTTGAACCTTCCATCAGACTTGCCTTTACCCCCAGAGTTGCTCTTGTTAAATTTGGACTTGTGGGGCGGCTGGTAATTCTTTTCTGTACCATATTGGCACTAGAACCAGCCTCAGCAACTCGAGCACGTGTATCCTTCGCTCTCGCCTTTTCTTCCACATCAAGCGACCCAATGAGATCCGAAACGGAAAACTCTTGTCTCTTGTGTTTCAGAGAAGTAGCAAAGTTGCTCCACGAAGGTGGAAGCTTGGCGATAATGCCACCGGCAACAAACTTGTCCGGTAAATTACACTTGAAGTGCTCAAGTTCTTTAGCGAGCGACTGTATCTCATGAGCCTGTTGTACAACAGAACGCTCATCAGTCATCTTGTAGTCATAGAATTGCTCCATGACGTACAACTCGCTGCCAGCGTCCGAGGCCCCAAATTTGGCCTCGAGCGCATCCCACATGTCTTTGCCAGTGTCAAAAGACATATACGAATCCACAATGGAATCGTCAAGAATACTCAGAAGGGCACTCTTAAACAGAGTATCGAGCTTCTCAAAAGCTTCCTGTTGTTCAGGATTAAGCTCGCCCTCAGGTTTGCCTTTGGTGGCAGCATAGCAGTTACTGTTCTAAAATCAGTAAACTGCTCTCATGCACCACCGTTTGTACAGCACCCCTTTAAAGGGAAATGGCTTCGTTGACGCGAGAAAGCCAGGCGATACAAATTGCCTATAATCAGGTTTTTGGATTGTTGAATATATGCAATTTAGCAGTAGATTTAATCCACGAAATTGATAAACAATTTATGACTAGAATAAACAGAATTAAACTAATCATGCGATCTACTATAACAGTAGAAAAACAGAACGAATCTAGAGCAACTACTACAAGCAGAAACTCTAGCAGCATATCAAACAGGAAGATCAAGAAAACGTACGATGTGGCAGCAGCAGCAGTGGAACCGGCGTCGCCCATGTCGTTGATGAAGAGATTGGCGATGTCGGGGAAGAAGTCGTCGTTGGGGAAGAACTCGAAGCCAGTAGTCGCGCGAGTGCGCTCCCCAAAAACCTGATCGCCCCTCTCCCGTACAGGATCACAAGAGGCGGGGTTCCGGAGGCCTACTGTCCCTTCAACCGGTGCAAGCCGAAAGACGGGATGGAGAAGACTTGGAATACGGCGACGCAATGTTCTGCAACTAGGGCGGCGAGCGACCATGTGTTGCGTCTAGTGGCGGCTAGGGTTCGCTCGGCCTATATATATAGTGCGGTTCGGGTAGAACGTGGACGCAGCCGCACGATCGATTCGGTAACAGCCCCACGATCCAAAAGAATCGGAAACCGCTGAGTAATTAACGCGTCCGTTAATTATCAATCAATGACTCATTTAATTTTTCCAAAATTAACGCGTCCGTTAATTATCAATCAATGACTCATTTAATTTTTCCCGAAATTAACGCGTCCGTTAATTATCAATAATGACTCATTTCACAGCCAAATAAATGGGTCATGAGATTTTCGGAATTAATTGAGCCATGGGTAGAAAGTGGGCAAAGGCCCATAAATTCCAACAGGGTCCGCACTGCCATGCCACCGCGGCGGTGACGAGGTAGTAGTCCAGTCCTCCGGGAGGACCAGGGACCACGAAATTCATGCCAAACCATGGCATGGTTCACGCCGGTGTTCATCAGGAAGATCAGTTCAGACATGTGGTTTAGCAGTCGACCTCGAATCGCTTCCAGCAGAAGGAGGTAACCTGTGTCACGTGAAGCAGAGAGAATGAGAGATCGATCGATCCATCACACTTCACTCCTCTCACTTTCACCCAGCAGCATTTTCAGTAGGCGGTGTAGTCCCAGGAAAATGATCCAAACCGCTTTACTGTACTGCTAGCGCTACTACCACGGTACCGCACGTGAGACACGCGAACAATTCATCATCATGCTCCTGTGCCATTCCTGCAATTTCCGCCAACTTCCAGTGGTTGATCCCGTGCCCCGGCGCTATATATTCCCATCCCGTCCCGCTCTCTCCCACGACTCAATTCGCAAGTTCAACTCAGAGAGCAGGAGAGCAAAGATAGATCGTTGCTTCAGCATTCAGTCCGCTTCGTCAAGCATCATGTGCAGGGTCATCAGCACGGTCCCGTCGCTCGTCTGGCTGCGTCGCGCCGTGCGGCGGTGGCGCTCCCGCTCCCGGGCCGCGGCCTCCGTGCACCCCGACAAGGACGCTGCCGCATCGGCGGTGCCGGCGGGGCATGTGGCGGTGCGCGTGGAGGGCCGCGCCGGGGACCCGAGACGGTTCGTGGTGCGGCTGGCGCAGCTGAGCCATCCGGCGTTCCGGGAGCTGCTCCGGCAGGCGGAGGAGGAGTACGGCTTCCCGCCCGGCGCCTCCGGGCCCCTCGCGCTCCCCTGCGACGAGGACCGCCTCCGCGACGTCCTCCGACGCGTCTTGCCCGAGGAGGCCAATCCTCCCGCCGCCGACGCGGAGACTCGCGGCCGCTGCTGCAGGGGATGGCCGTGGAGAAGCTCGTCTCGTGAATCGTGGACGATCGATCTTTCCTACGCCTCTGTACATTGTAGAAATGAGATAGCCGTGTGCATTTGTTCCCTTTTCTTGCAAGAACGTACGTACATGCCAGCATCAGCAGAAGCACCCACCCAGCAGCCGGGCGACGCCGTGCCATTCGTTGCGCTCAGTGCCCGCGCTGAAACTGGGCGATACATTGGAGACTGCTGGACAAGACAGAAGACGGACTGAAGTTGCCCGGACAGATCAACCCGACGCATTATTCTGATTCCTGCATCGTCGGTCGAGCTGACATTGAAAAATGTCTATATTCTCGCTCTATTCTCTCATCCGTCAGTGTTTGCAAATCTGCAGCTGTGCGTTGACGGCCAAGTGCAATTGGCCAACTGCTGTTATATCTCGAGTGTTCATACTTTGTTATGCAAATGCAGATTGTGAACTCTTTTCAGCTGTATCGAGCCTCGCCGCTATATATATTCCCATCCAGCTCTCCAGCCATTTCATCCCACGTCTCAATCAGCAAGTTCAACGGAAAGAGCAGCAGAGGAAAGACAGATCGTCTCTTCACTGCTTCAGCTCCTTCAGTACGACCCTATGTTAAATTATCTTGCACAGTCAGTCGAGTAGAATGCCCGCTGTTAAATCTCGGCATATTATATTTCCGATCTATGCGATGTTAGATTTAGGTTCAATTTGTTATAAAACACTCAGACTTCCAAAAAATCTGAAAACTACATGTAGTGAGTAAACCCGGAATGTTTGAGCTCGTTTTGTCAAGGTTGTTCGAACCATTTTACAATATTTTGTCCCTATAATTCAAGCTATATTCAGTGAGTAAACTGGAAATTCATGAACCCATTTGCCTAGCCATTTGGAAACTTCCGCAAATTTTGTAATTTTTGGCCAAAATCCAATCAATAAATGAAGTTAGAAAATGAAAAATATACAATAGGTCTTCCCTTGAGTGAACTAGTACTGAATTATTATAATGTTTGATATTTTCAGACCAGTTTACATTTTTAACAAGTTGTGCCGAAAGTTATACAAAATGCGAAAGAACTGTCAAGCAGTTCAGATCAAGTTTCGATTCGGTCGTGGTTCAGTCCGCGGGAAAATAACAACAACGGAAACAACGACCCGTTCACTACATGGCACGTTACCTGTTGTGGTTGCCGGAAACGGTGTCAAGCTTTACTAAATGGCGAGTCCGAAATTTTTTAGCCAAAAACTTGTGATTTTCTAACGAAATTTTCTTCAGCAATGGTTTTGTGAAATCTAGCCTCAACACTTGTGGTTTTGTGTTCAATTCATCCCATAGGAGTATCTCCACCGTCACCCACCAAATGACCCTCCAAAATCTCATTGGGGTTCGGACCAGAAAAACGACCACATTGACACCCCAAGTGTACAGACCGAGCCGAAATATGTCCTGTACCCCCGAGAGACACTCCAAACTTGGGGGTGTGCTCGAGGGTGCTGGACATTGACTGGGCATGCCCTCTGGACATCGCACATGGTTGTCAAATACTTTCCATTTGCAAATCCCGCCCCACCGCACACGGTTTAGACCGTCTACGATGGAGGACCACATCACCCACCCATGGCAACGGTTGCTATAATCGTGTGCGATTCCATAAATCGACCGTGTGCGTTTGCCTATAACTAATTATACCTGACCATTACTATTAATGATTTCATTCAATACCAAGTAGAGAGCATACACATGTTATCAACATATACTGAATCTATAATAACTCAACAACAAGACACATTTTACCTGAAAAACATTGCTAACAAATCAATTTATGGTCTAGAATTCTCTACAAGTTTATATGCTTAACTAATCATATAAAAAACACATATTAAGATATTTTCTAGATCATATGATTAGAAATATCTGTCATAATATGTACATTAATATATAGTTTATACAAAATAAAAATAAAAATAATGTTACAAAATCAGATATTAAATATAGTGCAATGCAAGTGTATGTTTCATCGATATAGATATACAATAGAATTGTATACCGCGCAAAAATTCTGCAATAGTTAGATTATTACAATGTTAAGTATGTCAAGTAAGTAATAAAAAATATGCTCGATAAGACGGTAGCACGCTACAAATAAGTATGAAGAATATAAAAGTTTAGTATAAAACTAATTCAATTCACAACAAATACTAATTGTGAGGAACGTCCATGATCCATTCGTGGCATGTTTCTTTGGCCGGATGCACAAAAAAGATAAATGAATCCATGATGAGCCTCCTGTTTCCAAGATGAAGGTGTTTCATGGATCACCTCCTTTTCTAATATTTGGCTCAAGATTTGAGTAATTTTCACCATAATCCATTACTTTTGAGGCCAGCGATTTCAATGAACCAAAATCCCACAATTTATTTAGTTTAACACCATTCATCTCAACTCAGGCCCACTAATCTTGTGGCGATTCTCTCAGTTTCTTCTAGTAGACTAGAGTTGAACCGACTTGAAACGAAAGTTTTCGTATTTTTTTAACTTTACGTTGAAATCTGTTTAAAACTCTCAAACTTTAAATAATCCGCACAACCTAGTAACTCAAACTAAATGCAGCGAGTAAACTTGGAAATTTTGAGTTTTTTTAAGATGTTTGAAGAATTTTACATTATTTGTAAGTTCTGTCCAAAATCAGTTAATAATAATAATATTTTTTACAATAATTCTAGCTATAGTCAGTGGGAATTCTGAGCTCATTTGCATAGCGTTAGAAAAAATTCACATATTTGTAAATTCTACCAAAGTAATTCAAAATTTGAAATTAACAAATAAAATGCACTAGTCGTTCCAGGTGAACTTGTATTGAACTACTCGAATGTTCTAAGTTTTTTAGATTTGTTTGAATTTTGAACAACTTGTGCCAACAGTTTAAAAAATACAAAAGAACCTCCTAAAAGTTTGGATTAAATTTGGTCAAGTTACCGCCTCCTCTACCACGTGGCACGTTACTTGTGGTTCTGGGTTGTCGGAAACCATGTCAAACTTTACTAAATGGATAGTCCAAAACTATTTGACCCAAAAAATGTGATTTTCTAATGAAGTTTTCTACGGCCGTGGTTTCGTGAAATCTGAATTGAACATTTGTGGTCTTGTGATTTGCTCAGTTAATCTCATAAGGTGTTTACTGGCCACTCGGCAGAAAAAATGAACAACGGTCGTTGCCTTGATGCTGTTTTTGCATGACATTCAAATGATGGGAACATGCAAGTATGATTTCGCAATTATCATGAGGAACATACAGGAGAGGGAGCATGCATGGCGCCAAGGAAATAAAAAACTCCACGATGGAAACCATGTTTCCTTGCACGGCAAAGGAATTACGTGCCTGCTGCGTATACTGCAATTCCGATGTGCAGCATATGGAAATTGATCCCTTTATAATTTTCTCAAAATTCAGCAAGGGCAATGTAGGTTTAAAAGTTTCTGGAAGGTTAGGATCCCTCTTAGAATTTAAGTGTTCTAGTGGCTTACTTTTAAGAGAAGCATCCTTACTAAGGATAATTTAGTTCGCCGAGGTTGGTCTGGTGATGAACGGTGTAGGTTTTGTTCATGTAATGAGACAATTGACCATCTTTTCTTTCAATGTGGAGTGGCTCGTTATGTTTGGAATGTGGTAGCTTGTGCTTTAGATTGTGATAAGCTTCCTTCTAAAGTACAGGATATTTATGACTGGATTTTATCTTTTAAAGGAACTGGGGTGAGGCAGGTTGTTGCGTCTGGAGTTGCAGCGGTTTTGTGGGGCTTGTGGAAGACAAGGAACAAAGCCTACTTCCAGAACGTAACGCCTGTGGATCCTATTAGTATTATGGCACTGATTTCTCAGCTTTTGCTTTCGTGGTCTGTTATGCAGAAGAAAAGCTCAGAAAATTCTTCTGTTACGGAGCCAAGCTGCTGCTGGTAGTGGCATCTGATTTCTTCAACAAGTGTAGAGGGTGGGAGCCGATGGTGAGGAGGCTGGAATGAAAAAGATGTTGTTCTCCTTCTTTAAGGGTAGTTGTCCCTGGTGTTGCTTCGGTGTTGGAAACAGACTTTTGCTGGTGTAGTCTGGTTTAGAATGTTTAGCATGTGTTCTGTCGTGGCTGTGGTAGAGCTTTTGGACTTGTAGTTGGTAGTTTCTGGTGACTGGTGTGGAGTCCAAAAGTTGAGCTTTTGGAGAATGCTGTAAGATTTTGCAGTTTTTCAGCTTCTTAATTGAAGTTGGGGGCTGTGCCCCTTAAGTCGAAAAAAAAATAGTGGAGCTAATTTCTTTGCTGTCATGCATGAGCTCAGCAGGCACGAACTGATTAATCGCGCGAGTTAAGGGCTGCTCTTGTGTTCGGTGCTCAGAGAGATGGCTACTGCCCGGCCTAATCGGGGGCAGGAGTCAGGACCCGACGCGTGCAAGCTGCACGGACTACTGTGCACGGAGGTTGGCTTCAACTTGAGATTCAGGCCAGGGTGGATACATGACATGCCTCGGCTCGCCGTCGACTGTCCCTGCAATTAGCAATTTGCGCCAAACCACGCTATATATATCCCGCCCCCTCCTGCTCTACCACTCCACCCACATCAGAGCCGAGAGCAGCAGTAGCAAGCAAGGCAAACGCCTTCGTTCTGTCGTCGATCGGAGCCAAGCAGAGGGCAGCATGTGTAACGGCCTCACGACCCCGTCGGTCGCCTGGCTGCGCCGCGCCGTGCGGCGGTGGCGCGCCCGCGGTTCCGGTTCCCACTTCGCAACGGTGGTGCCGGCGGGGCACGTGGCGGTCTGCGCGGAGGGCGTACGGTTCGTGGTGCGGCTGGCGCACCAGGCGCACCCCGCGTTCCTGGAGCTGCTCAGGCAGGCGGAGGAGGAGTTCGGCTTCCCGGCCGGCGCGTCCGGCTCCGTCGCGCTCCCCAGCGAGGAGCACCGCCTCCGCGACGTCCTTCGCCGTGTTTCGTCCTCCTCGCCCGCCCGATCCTTCTGCTCCCGACGCCGCAGTGGGGACTCGCGGCCGCTGCTGCAGGGTGTGAACGTGGAGAAGCTTGTCTCGTGAGCGATCGAAGCATCGAGGACGCAACACTCCGTCACTGCAAGATCGCGTGCACAACTAAGGACTCGCCGGCGGCGCCATCAAACTGGCTGCACGGTCTGGATCGGACGGACGCGGGAAAAAGGCGATAGCTGGAGACACGCTCCGCGCTCGCCCCGGCCGAGAAGACCGTGCTTGTTAGTCTGTGTAGTAATTGGTCGACTGGAGTAGGCGACGATTTTTTTTCGGATTGTTTTCTTTCTCAGTTACTCGATTACTGGGTTGTGCAAAATTGCAAATCACTGCCGAGAAACAAGAACGCACGAATTGCTAAGTACTAGTTCTATTGATTAATGGAGTCCTTAATTAATTGATTCGGCGGCAGGGAGTCAAAGACTTGTCTTGGCCCTTGATGGACGTCATTAGCCATTACTTTGCCGGAAATCCTTATTTGGCCGGTCCCGCAAAAATAGATAAAGAAAAAGACAGATTTAGTAGATGAACATGTCGATAATGTGCGGTATGGTCATGAAGTTGAATAAAAGAAAGTAGTTTGTTTTTATACAAACAAACTATTTTTTACAAATCCCAAACCCCCCTAAAGTTTTTTTTTACAAATCCCCCTAAAAAGGCAAACCAAACAATAGTTGAGAAGGACCTAACAATTAAAATAAAATATAAATTAAATTACAATTTGCAAAAAAAAAAAACAGTCCGTCACACGAGCAAACTTACAGCCGTCAGGGAGTGAACAAAACGCTCGCGCATCGCAAATTGGTGACCCGATTTTCACTTTCTTCAACTTCTTGAGCAAACCACACATTCCTGGCTCGGCTGGGGCTAGTCACCCGGTTGTCCTGCTCTTTTCACGTTCTTCAACTTCGTGAACAAACCGCACATACTCAACTTCGTGTCTCAAATAGATAAAACCCTTACTAACAAAATACACCGGGCTGAGTGAGCTAGCTAGTGGCTTTAATTTTAAGGGGTGCAATTGGAACACGCAATCATCATGATTATCCAGGGATCTAATGTTGAAACATCCACTATTAATTAAACCATGAAACGACTTGCTGGCAGGGTTTAATTTAGCTGCAAGGTGTGTCATGCATACCGGTAGTACTACCGATCGATCTTGCAATGACGAAAGGTGTAACTGTACTTCAGCTCGAGTTTGGAAGTTCGGTAAAGACTTTGTGTTACTTTTTTTTGAAACCCGGCAAGAGGCTTGCCTTTTCGATTATATAGAAGAAGAGACTTTGTGTTACTTCAGTCATGCTGTGACTTGCGTCTTGCGGAGAGTTGGCAGCAGGAGAGATTGCTTGCACGGCCGCGGCAGGTTGCATGCCTTTTGGCAGTTTCATGCGTGCACACCCAACAAAACAGGACATGCAACGGCGAGTGTTCATTTCATATTCTGAACCCCTCTCTCATGCTTGCAGGGCGACCAGGTGACTTGACTGACCGATTATGGTTCAGGTTCAGATCCACGCGCCGACCCCGATTTGTTTTCGTCTGATCCCGGTTCAGTGTCCGAGCAAATGAGCCATCGCCACGTCGCGAGGTAACCACGATGAAACATAAACTGTTGGCCTGAAGACCAGATCAGAGACAGTCAGGTGGACTCTGTTCTACTTGTATCTGCCTGCACCTGCTCATTCTCAGTCCAATCCAAAGACATTTTGTCGTCAGAAATTATGTTTGGAGGGCTAGCGTCAGTACGTTCGAGTGAAACAAAACATGACCTGACGATTCTGAAACTTAAAACCGGCCCCTGTCTCCCTTGGTGCGCATGTGTGCGTGGGGATTAAAACAGGACAAAGAGCAGGACAGCCGGGTGACTAGCCACGGCCATTAATTCCCGGCCCATCCTGAATCGTCTCACAAGCTAGCCACGGCCACGGCCACGTAGCGAGCCCGACGGCCGGAGAAGAGAAACATTAAGCAAAACGAATCGGTTCTCAGCTTCGCCATCCACGGTGGATCAGTTCGCACTCAGCTACACCGCACTAAGCTTTCAGGTTAATTGTCCTTAGCTCATGATCTCCAATCATATCAGCTATGGCTAATCCGTTTCCGTTTAAAGTTTTGGCCGCATGCATCGTCCAGCTAGGGATGTAAAAAGGGACCAAAATTGTGCACTAGCTATGCACAAAATGAGGGAAAAGTGGGATGAACAGGTCCCGTTTTCGTATCCTACGTGCGGCATCAGTGAGATGTTTGCACGACGTCTCGGCTCTCAGCTAAGAACTAAAACCTCGCCGGCACGGTGCCGGGGCCCGTCGCACATGGGCGTAATCGTCTCGGCGGGGGCGATGATGGTGTCCCGTAGATCGAGCATAACCGTTGCCACTCGATTTCGTCTATGGTTGAGAGATCACATCATCTATTCTATTTCCTTCTACACCATAAAAGTACCACTACAAATACAAATCCGTAAACAATGCATTGGACAGGGAAGAAAGGATCTGTCAACACTATTTGAGTCCTACAATTAAGTATAACTTTGGTATAGTTTGTTTCAACACTATTTGGTATAGTTTGTTTCGGTATAGTGGTATACGGGTAGTATACAGTGAATACGTGCGTGACCGGCCGTTCGGTGCATGCACGCATGACGCATCGGCATCATTCCTTCCTGGTGCTCGGTTGTACTATCCGTGACCATCGAGTAGTAGCCGTACTACTGCTTCATCTAATCATTGGCGCCGTTCCATGCACTGTCACTAACCCATGTGTTCTCGGTAGGGATTGTCAACAGAAATACGGAGTATAACTCAACTGTCAAATAGTATATTTATATTCAAGGTATCAAGTCGTGCCATGCTTAGTGTCATGGTGGTATCACGGCAGATGCCATGGGATGGCTTATGTTGGGGCCGATGGACGCTGGTTGACATGGGTATGCCTATCGGGTACCCTACCATGAGGGTACCTGGTGCACGTATCGACTAGTCCCAACTATCAGAGCCTACATGAAGCCCATGAAGGGAGGCCCACGAACCTCCAAGTTTGGCGAAACAATAGTCGGTTTAGAGTTTCCTTACTTGTAAATCGAGTTGGTTACGAACACCCGAGACCCAGCCTATTATTTAAGGACTGGGAGGACCATCGAACCAGACCACGTACTTTCAGAGACACCAAAACCCTAGCGAGGTCAACATCTCGCCGGGACCCTTGTAACTATCATATTCACAAAGCAATAACAGACAGGCAGGACGTAGGGGTGTTACCTCCACACGAGGGTCCTGAACCTGGGTAAAATCTTTGCCCTGCTTGTCAGCCGACGATACTTCCAGCTCTACCACGTTCTCTCCCCCATATTCATAACCTAGGGACCTTAACCATGGGTCTTGATGAGTCTACCCCTCGTCAAGTGGCGCCGTCTGTGGGAAAGAATAGCGGTGGACTCGAAGTTTCGCCGGTCCCAACAGCAAACGGCAAATGGCCGATCACACCAACAAACGGCAACTCGCCGATCTCATCTGCAAACGGCAACTCGCCGGCCATGTCAGCAAACAGCAACTCGCCGATCCAGGCGACACACGGCGACTCGCCGACCTACTCGAAAAGCGGCGGCCTGCCCGCTTCACCCGCAAAAAGCGCATCTGCTCTTCCAATGAATTTCAATCCGCACTCGCCAGAGCTTCAGGAGGCGTTTTCTGGCCTTGAATCAGGTTTAAGCTTAACTGTTGGAGCATTCAATTTTTTCGTAAACAATCTTGGTACGCAGGACTCGACAGATCCGCAACAACCGGTGCTGGGCGCACTCGAGGCTCCGTCGACTGCGCTCGCCCCGTCATCGATTCCTGAAGCCTGCTCGCCCGCAACAACCATGTCGACCGGCGAGCTCGACAGGTTCATGATGACGGAAATCCAAGGCGAGGAGGCAGAATCAACATACCGCGCAAGCAACGTCGACTTCAACCTACCACTCGACGAAAGTTTTGACTGCGGGATCTCCCTCGACGACTTCTACGAGCCCGCGATTCATAACGACAGCAACGTCGACTCGGTGATCTTCACCAACTCCAACCTCGGCTCAGACATCCATAATGGCCTCGCCAACACCGAGATGAGCATAGGCGATGAACACGCTGACAACGAAATTCGCCTCGAAGATCTACTCGATGAACATACTGGTTCTGACATGAGCCTCGACGGCAACGTCGAGTCATGACTGGAATCGACAGCACATACACCTGTCCTCGGGTCACGCCCCATCAGGTCTACGTGGCCTTCACCGCAGAATCATCCGCAGACGCAGCCGCTCGCAGGCTTGCACAATTCCCATGCACGGTAACCATGCCGGATGGGGTCACAACCTTAACAATCACGGAGGAGATGGCAGCAAAAGCAGATAAAGTCATAAAGGAGTGCACAATGATGCCACCAAATTCCACCCCAGAGGAGATGTTGACCTTCCAGTACTTCAACTGGCAGGAGTCAATTCGACTGCAAAACTACCGAGCGACGCTCGAGGAGCGAAAAAGGCAAGCCAGCCTCTCGAGTGCCCGAAGAAGGGAGCAATCCCTCGGGTCCACAATGCAACCAACCCCACGACCCAGGTCGCGGTTGGCAAGCCTTCCAGAACATGAAAGGGTAGCAATCACTCGTAACCTGTCATTCATGACAGAGGACGCTAATAGAATCCCAGTGCCCATCCGTGAGACGCGGATGCCCAAACGGTTCAAGTTGACAGGCGAACAACCCAAGTACAACGGTCGCCAAGAACCTTCTGGGTGGTTAGAAGATTACAGACTCGCCGTGGCATGCCAGCGTGGCACGAACACCACGGCGATGCAGTACATACGACTTATGCTCGAAGGAACTGCCCGCGACTGGCTCAAGTCGCTCCCTCCATCATCATACGACTCGTGGGACGATTTCCGCAGAGACTTCATCAAAAACTTCGAGCCTCTGTGTGAGCGCCCGAAGACATTCGAGGAATTAAGGACATGCACTCAACGATCAGACGAGTCGTTGAGATCATACATACGGCGGTGGACCGAAATACGCAATTCGGTTGGCAAAGTGTCAGAAGACAGGGCCATGGATGCCTTCATACAAGGTCTCGCCAGGAAGGACTTCAAAGAGGCACTTGGTCGTGAAAAGCCAACCTCCCTGGCTGACCTCATCAAAGTTGCGACTGAGTGGGCAGATGGAGAGGATTCTGTACGCAGATCCCGTGCTTCCCCACACGCGACAACTACGAAAGCGGCAGTCGAGGCCGCAGAGATTCATACAGAGAAGATCGCAGGCGCAAACGTTCCAAACGTCCTTACGACGATAACAGACCCGAGTTCATGGCGGCTGGATACACACAACCCCGGGAAGACCAAGATAGAAGCAATCGACGCTCGGATGATCGACGGGACAGTCGAGATCGCGAGCAGCGGAGCGACAGCTACAAAAGGCAAGAATGGCGCAAACGCAGCGACGCAAAACCCGAGCGGTCATTCGAGGAAAAGATGGACGACTGGTGCAGATTCCACCTCTTCAAGGGGGACGACGGAAAACTACGCTCCAATCACACCCTAAGGAACTGCAGGGAATTCGACCAAATGGCGACTGACTACATGATACGACTCAAAAGGTACGGCCCAGCACCTGCTCAGCCCACGCCTGCACCCGCACCACAGCCGAACGCTGTGCCCGCTCTCATGGCGCCACAGCCGCCACCGCAACCACCACCACAGCCTGCTCCAGGCGCAAACCTCGCAGGTGCCATACAACCCGTACTACGGGCGGAAGATGATCAATATCCACAGCCCCACGGGCAGATGTACATGATACAAAAGGGTCGCCCCTCCAACAGGCAGCAAAAGCTAATCACTCGACAGTGAACATGGCTGTCATGGCACCTCCTGCCGTGCCGAATTTCTGAAGGGATCGGAAACCATCATAAGCTTCAGTCGAGAGGATCATCCCCCAGCTGTAGTTCGACCAGGGCACGCGGCTCTGGTACTCGACGCGCAAATAGGAGGCTACGCCATGACCAAGGTCTTCATGGATGGAGGCAGCGGCATAAACATCATCTTCGCGGACACGCTCCGCAAAATGAACAGGTCAGTCGAAAACCTCCCAAAATCTTCAAATACCTTCCACGGTATTGTTCCTGGCAAAGCAATTAGCCCAGAAGGCACCATACAACTCGACGTTACGTTCGGGGACAAAAGCCACTTCAGGACAGAGTCGATTGAGTTCGAGGTCGTCGACTGGAAATCACAATACCATGCTATTCTTGGTCGCCCGACGTTTGCTCGATTCATGGCGGTGCCACACTACGCGTACCTCACGCTGAAGATGCCAGGACCAAAGGGAGTCATTACTGTCCGTGGAAACTTTCAAAGGTCCGATGCTTGCGACCGCGAGTTCAGCAAAATCTCCGAGATGTTCGGGGTGGAAGAATCACTCGCCGACTTGGCGATTTCCAACGACCGCACACTCCTTCCGGAGCATAAGAAGTTGGCAGTCGACAGATCCTTCAATGCTACAAATGACACAAGGTCGCATCAGGTGCACCCGACCGATCCGTCCAAGACAGTCAACGTATCTTCGAGCCTGCCTATCGCATAGGAAGGCGCGCTCGTCGAATTCCTCCGTGAGAACTGGGAAATATTTGCGTGGTGTCCAGCCGACATGCCAGGTATTCCCAGGGAATTCGCCGAGCACTCTCTCCAATTGTTTCCAGATGCAAAGCCAGTCAAGCAAACGATGCGTCGAATCTCCGGCCCAAAGCGAACCGCAGTCGAATCTGAAGTCGACCGGTTACTCGCAGCAGGATTCATTAGGGAAATCAAGAAATCACAATGGGTGGCCAACCCCGTACTCGTAGAGAAGAAGCATACAGACATCCTTCGGATGTGCGTGGACTTCACAGCGCTGAACAAGTGCTGTCCAAAGGATCACTTCCCGCTACCCCGAATCGACCAGATCGTCGACTCCACCGCCGGATGCGCACGACTCTCCTTTCTGGATGCTTACTCAGGTTATCACCAGATAAGGATGAAGCAAGAAGACGAAGAAAAAACGGCGTTCATAACCCCACTCGGGGTCTACTGCTACACAACTATGCCCTTTGGGCTCAAAAACGCGGGTGCAACATACCAGCGCATGATGCAGGACTGCCTCAAAAAGCAAATCGGACGCAACGTCCAGGTCTACGTGGATGACATTGTCATTACCACAAGGGAAGAACACACACTACTCGACGATTTGAGGGAGACGTTCGCAAACCTCAAACGCTTCCATATCAAGCTCAATCCTAAGAAGTGCACGTTCGGCGTTCCAGCCGGGCAGCTCCTAGGGTACCTAGTCTCTGCCCGTGGAATCGAAGCAGACCCGGAGAAAATACAGGCCATCCTCACAATGCAAAGGCCTTCAAAGCTTCATGATGTGCAGAAACTAGCAGGACGAGTAGCAGCGCTCAGTCGATTCATCAGCAAACTGGGTGAAAAGGCTTACCATTCTATCGACTGATGAAGAAGGCGGACAAGTTCGAGTGGACGCCAGAAGCTGAAGCAGCCTTCACAGATCTCAAGCGGATCCTCACAAGCCCTCCGATCCTCGTCGCACCTAAGGAACGGGAACCACTCTACCTGTATGTCTCGGCTACAAACAGGGTGGTGAGCACCGTACTGGTAGTCGAACGCATGGAGGAGGGGCACATCCAAAGCATACAACGTCCAGTCTACTACCTGAGCGAGGTTCTCTCCATATCAAAACAGCGGTACCCGCACTATCAAAAGCTGGCATACGCTGTATTCATGTCCTCAAGGAAGTTGACACACTACTTCACCGAGCACCCGATCACCGTGGTAAGTAACTCAGCAATCGGTGATATCCTCACAAACCCCAATGCAACGGGTCGAGTCGCAAAATGGCTCATCGAGCTGGCTCCAAGAGACATCAAGTACGAGCACCCGAAGGCTATCAAAGCACAAGTCCTACCCGACTTCACAACCGAGTGGATAGAGGCCCAATTACCTGGAGCACCAGACGTGTCCAATTCCTGGACCATGTACTTCGATGGGTCCAAGAAACACGAAGGCGCAGGCGCAGGCGTCATCCTCATATCACCAAAAGGGGACAAGCTACGTTATGTTTTGCAGATGGGATTCAAACTACCCTCCAATAACGAGGCTGAATACGAGGCCTGATCCATGGCATGCGGATGGCAAAAGCACTTGGGTGCACTCGATTGATGATCTACGGCGACTCCAATCTCGTGGTGCAGCAAACAATGAAGGCCTGCGACGCAATCGCGGACAACATGATCGCTTATCGCGACCTGTACAACACACTGGAGGGCAGCTTCGAGGGCTGTGAGTTGAGGCACATAGGAAGGGAAAGTAACGAAGAAGCAGACATGCTAGCCAATCTTGGCTCAACTGGCGCACAAATTCCACCTGGTGTCTTCCTCGAGCGCATCGAACACAGATCTATCAAGGAGAAACGAGAGCCTCCTCCGTCGACTACGCCACCAAAAGCAAAGTGCCTAGCACAGAGGACCCCCCAGTCGAGGTATTTCTCATTGAGCCAACTGGACTCAACCTTTTCTGGCTTACATACTCCGTGGCGAGCTACCAGATGACATAACCGAGTCCCGACGCGTGACTCGAAGATCAAAAGCATACACCGTTATCAACGGCGAGTTATACAAGCGCAGCATATCAGGTATGTTCCAAAGATGCATCGCATTCGAAGATGGCCAAGCCATACTTCGAGACATTCATGCAGGTACCTGTGGGCATCACGCCAGCAGTCGATCACTCGTAGCCAAAGCCTTTCGCGCAGGGTTTTACTGGCCTACAGCACTCAAAGACGCGGAGGACATAGTCAAAAGGTGCGTCGGCTGCCAGAAATTCGCAACAAGGCCGCACGCACCCGCATCGGCGTTGAAGACTATACCGCTGGCCTGGCCTTTCGCCCAATGGGGGCTCGATATGGTTGGGCCACTCAAAAAATCATCGCATGGCGGGCATACTCACCTACTGGTGGCAGTCGACAAGTTCACAAAGTGGATCGAGGCGGTCCCCATCACAAATTCGACTGCTACTACGGCAGTCAACTTCATAAAGAGCATCATCTACCGCTTCGGTGTCCCAAACAGTATCATCACTGATAACGGCACAAACTTCACGGCTGAGGAGTTCAAAACCTTCTGCAAAGAGCAGGACATTACGCTCAACTACGCATCCGTGGCACATCCACAATCCAATGGCCAAGTCGAAAAGGCCAACGGACTTGTGACGAGTGGGATCAAGAAGCGCCTCCTGGTGCCACTCAAAAGAGCTGCGGGTGCTTGGGTCGAAGAACTACCATCTGTGCTATGGAGCCTACGCACAACTCCCAACACTTCTACGCAGTTCACCCCATTCTTCATGGTCTATGGTGCAGAGGCAATCTGCCATCAGATGTAAGGTTCAATGCGCCACGAGTTGAAGCATACAATGAAGAAGACGCGGAAGAAGCACTCGAAGACGCAGTCGACTTGCTCGATGAGGCGCGAGACACGGCCTTGGCCCGCACAGCTGTTTACCAGCAGATCTCCGCAACTACCATAGCCGTCGACTGCGAACCAGGTCCTTTGTTGTGGGCGACCTGGTTCTTCGACTGAAGCAAAAGAAGGTGCACAAGCTCGCTTCCCCATGGGAAGGTCCCTTCATCATCACGGAGGTCCTTGGTGGAGGCGCATATCGACTGAAGCACGCGAAGACAGGCGAACTCTCTCATAATCCTTGGAACGTTGCGCATCTGCGCCGTTTCTACGCATAAAGTGCTCACAGTCATACAATGTAATAGGCTATATGTCGGATGGCTGCAGGTTTCAGACGCGCTCTTTTCCTTACCAGGGTACCTAAGGGGACTGGAAGGTTTTTAATGAGGCGGCCTGCAGCCTAACATTCAAAAGAGGAATAAAATCAATGTTCCTTCGACTTCTTTGTGACTACTACCCGCATAATTCATACCTTAACCGCACCCGAAACCCTCGGGGGCTGTGTTATCGATCAAATGAGCTCTCGCTCTTGCAGAAACACAATGCCTTAGCCGCACCCGAATGCTCGGGGGCTGCGTAACAAGGATCCAAACAAAGAACACAAAAACTCTGCAGCCGCACTCGAATACTCGGGGGCTGCACAGTCATTGGTTCACAACCAACCATATTTCACAAACCCCGCTCGACTGACTCGGGGGCTCGACAAAAAATCAAAGTATACAAACTATACAATATACAAAGAGTCAAAAATTACACTCGGGGGCTGCCCCCTATACAAAAATTGCACTCGCAAACTATTCTAATCCTCAGGCTCGTCCTTTACGGGCAGCTCGGGACCGCAAAGCTGTTCGCGAGTGCACTCGATTAGTGTCTCCGCAGCTCGGATCGTGTCATCCAGGTCTTTTGTTCGAGAACCTCTCCGGCTGCAGGTGTCCGCAACACCAACCTTGGTTTTCGACTACGCATATACGCCATTGCAGCGTTGGCTCCAATCACAAGTCTCTGAGACAGCAACTCTCGAATGGGATTTGTTTGACGGAAGATGTTCAACAAAGCACGAATCCCTTGTGGTTGTGGCCCCGCAGGAAAAAGAGTCTCGTTCAGGCGAATAAACGCTGCCCGGCATAACTCCAGCAGTTCAGCACTTCGCCAGACGCGATCCTTCAGGGTGGCGAGTATGCGGGCATGGTACCTATCAAGCCAAAAGTGTTGACGCCCAGTCGTAGGGTCGTCAACCACGCTATCCAGACGCCCTTCCACGCGAATCTTTTCAGCCTGGAAGTTGTCGACAAAGCCTACAAAACGGGCGCACCAGTCAGATCAAAAGGACAATAGCTACGCAAAAAGCTTGTAAACAGAGCAAGATTCGAACTTACACTCGAGTTGCCTGTTCACAAGATCCATCTCCCCGAGCACATATTCCTCGCGTTGGGTGGCCAACGCGGGTCTCGCCCTCAATCGATTCAGCTCAGCCTGGGCGTCCTTCAGATCTTGCTCCATTCTCACAAATTTGGCCTTCATATACTCCATCACCTTGGCATCATTTACCAATTGACCCTGGGATCGGGTGGTGATTGGAGCCTGCGAGGAACTAGTCGCAGTAGCAGGTTCTCGTGACTATTCAAAGAGCATAATCACAAACACAGAAGTGTCACGTCCCATCAGTCTTACCAGGCACGCCACCGCTTGTCAGAGATGGCAGTCGCAAAATGCGTCATGGCTGACGTTATTCATATTGCACAACTGGCACAAAAGTCACTCGATGACTCATTCGAATGATGTCACACCATAAACTCGATGGGTTTTCCAGCAAAAGGTCGTAGATGCCAGTCGAAGGACTTTCGATTGCAACATCATACTCCCATCGGGAGCATATCAAAAATTTCTTTGACTAATATGTGCAGGGTAAAAAGATTTTGAGATTATCCTCCAATGCAAGCAATAAAGCACAATCTCGGGGGCTACTCCCATCGGGAGCGCTGTCGCGCACCCGATAGAATAATGACAAAAGTGTCAGTAGACCAAACATTCGACTAAGTTCATAAGCAAAATCACACTCAAAATATTCCTGACTTGATCCGACGATCCTTGGATGCTGCATGCATAGTGCAAAGGTAAGACCCACCGATCAGTCGAGCTAGGCTAAGGACCGCTCCAACAGCGTTATCCTTAAATTTTCCGTGTCAGCAGACATGATGAATTATCCCCGACGGACGCGTTGGGTTGATTCAAAATTATACTGGAGTTCGATTCCGTAAGACCTCAACGGCTGTTTCGAGTCTGTCCAGTTTGTTCCAGATTCGAGTCCGGGGACTCGAGTTTGATTGAAAGCTAGTATGGTTTTGCCACAAATGGTAGTTAACTGGCCCCGATCCATCGTGTGTGCCGGGCCTGCTAAGCTAATATCCCTTGACTATCATAAGCAAAAACTCATAGTCGATGAAACACTCGACATAGCCAACATGTGCTATTTCATAAGAATTCTAAATACAGATGTAAAAAATATAACGTGCATGATGTATGAGTCCATGCCCGACTCTTCGAATCAGACAAGTACTCGGGGGTACTGACATGGGTATGCCTATCGGGTACCCTACCATGAGGGTACCTGGTGCACGTATCGACTAGGCCCAACTATCAGAGCCTACATGAAGCCCATGAAGGGAGACCCACGAAGATGAAGTATCCTCCAAGTTTGGCGAAACAATAGTCGGTTTAGAGTTTCCTTACTTGTAAATCGAGTCGGTTACGAACACCCGAGACCCAGCCTATTATTTAAGGACTGGGAGGGCCATCGAACTAGACCACGCACTTTCAGAGACACCAAAACCCTAACGAGATCGACATCTCGCCGGGACCCTTGTAACCATCATATTCACAAAGCAATAACAGACAGGCAGGACGTAGGGGTGTTACCTCCACACGAGGGCCCTGAACCTGGGTAAAATCTTTGCCCTGCTTGTCAGCCGACGATACTTCCAGCTCTACCACGTTCTCTCCCCCATATTCATAACCTAGGGACCTTAACCATGGGTCTTGATGAGTCTACCCCTCGTCACTGGTGGAACCGGGGAGGGCTAGCGCGCTAAGGAGCGCACACGGAAAACACCGAAACACGCACGATCTACCTAGGTTCAGGGCCGTCGTGAAGAGGTAAATCCCCTACTCCTGTCTGTCTCTCTGTATATGTCGGTATATCACAAGTACAATGGTGCTCCTTGAGCTGTATATCTGCAGCTATGGCAATGAGCTCTAAGGAAGAAGATGAAGCTAAGGGGGGCAATGTCTCTTTCTCTTGGCGTAGCCTCCGACCGTGGTCGTCCCTCACGCAGGAGGGCCTGGGGCACCTTATATACTGGTACCCCGGGTCACCGGAGTGGTGCCGTACTCTACGCTGTAGCCACGCTCCTCTGTATCAGCAACTCGGTCATGATTGTACCCTCTGCAGGAGACACGACGTGGCTTGCCCATACTCTGTCCCATGTCTCTGCTCCCACGTACGCCCGTGGTCAGCAATGGACATGACCCGCCATGCCTGGTACTCCTGTTCCCACGTACACTCGTGGTCAGCGGAGGTGAGCCCGCTCACTTCAGACATGCGCCATACCGCACGCCACGCTCCCATGTCAGACGGGATGTGACAGCGGCGCTGACCTCCGTCCGACATAAGATGCCTCCTCTCTATAACCCGGCATGGATATGCCGGATTCCCTTTCCTGAATAGCCTCCCCTGCACATAAGAAAACATAAAGGATACCGACATATGTCGGTCATTATACGTCGGTCATAATATGTCGGCTAGGTACGTCGACCACCGTCTCTCGACCACCGTATCTCGGTCACCACATGTCGGTTTTTACCAACACCATAACCCGGCCCCTCCTTGGCCCGGGTATGTCGGTTTTTTGTACCTCGGTCCAGACTTGGACACAACTTATACCATATCATGACCCTACCCGGGGGTAGCCCCCGACACTTAGGATAACTATGCATGGGATCAAACATTTTTAGTACTCTAATTTTAAAGTATGTTTCTCTGCGTAAGCATCGTTTACTCTTGTTCTTTCGAGTATATATATTGGATTCCGATCCGGCCGGCTAATGTTTTTCGAAAGCTTTCCAAATTTGATTGAATTTTGATGAGCAGTTTAGAAAACTATGAAAAATTCAAACCAGCTATGAAAAATGACATGGAAATTTCCCTGCTTTACTCACTACATGTGGTTGGAATTAGTATTTTTTTGTAGAATGTCTATAAGTTTGAATTTTGAATTGATTTTCTCTAAGTACAAATTTTCGTAGACTTCAAAACGGTCAAGCAAAATGAGCTAAAAAAATTCCAATTTACTCACGACATGTAGTTTAAATTAGTCAACTTTCTCATTTGTTTCTTAATAATTTTTGAAATAACTCGGTCAAAGTTAAAAAAAATATGAAAACTTCCTAACCGAGAGAACCACCTCCTATGCCACGTGAAACTTGAACGGTGGACCCGAGTTGTCATTAAGAGTGCCAAAGTGACTAAATCTCTTTATTTGGGTATGGTGAAAAAGGTCATCCCAATAGTTGATGTTTTTTGACAAAATTTCTTTCAATTATGGTATTTTAAACTGTAGCTCAAATAGTTGATGTATAAAAAGCGCACAAACTTTTTGTTTAGCGATATTTGCTAAAAAAATGGAAACTATTTGACTAAGGGTAAGGTGCTTAGAAAAAGAAACCGGGTTTTAGTTAAGCACCCGTGGTTATTTACACAAGAGAAATGCTTAAGTAGCCACTTCTCCTATAGAAATAAGCATTGATGCTTATTAACATGATTGGTTCACTAAACACTATTCAACGTACATGGCCTTAGAAGCTGTTCTCGCATGGTGTTCTTTTCGCTAGGAAAACTTGCTAATTGTTTTTTTGCCATAGTATTATTAATAAATGGAAATTCAAACGTGTGCAGTTTCAACAACGCATGTTTCGTCGCGTGGCATGCGAAACTTGTGTTGCGTATATGTTACATCGCAGTTCAGATGTGCCATATATGGATATCGATCAATCTGTGGCAGTAGTGGAGCTAATCCCTTATTTGCTGGCAGTAACCAACCGACATGCTCTATTAATCCCGCGAGTTAGGGGGGCTGCTATTAATCACGCGTGCAAGCTGCACGGACTACCCAGGTTGGCAGCACGCTGGCGGGGCGGATGCCTGCCGATCTCGGCGTCGACTGTCGTGTCGCGCGCAGCAACACACAGTTTGCGCCAACCCCTAGCCCCAGCGCTATATATACCCCGCTCTACTCCATGTCTCCACCCAAGATCACACAGCTCTCCCAACCAGCAGATAGCAAACGCGCTAGCTCTCTCCTCCGTCTCCGGCTAGTTCACCATGTGCAACATCATCACCATCCCATCGGTCGCCTGGCTGCGCCGTGCCGTGCGACGGTGGCGCGCCCGCGTATCCGGGTACGCGGCGGCGGTGCCGGCGGGGCACGTGGCGGTCTGCGCGGAGGGCGCGCGGTTCGTGGTGCGGCTGGCGCACCTCGGCCACCCGGCGTTTCTGGAGCTGCTCCGGCAGGCGGAGGCAGAGTACGGCTTTCCAGCCGGCGCATCCGGACCCGTCGAGCTCCCCTGCGACAAGGACCGCCTCCGCGACGTCCTCCGTCGTGTCTCGTCTTCGTCAGACTCCATGGAGCGCCGCCGCTCCTGCCACCGCGGCGGCGACTCGCTGCTGCTTCTCCAGGGAGTGGCCGGGGATATGCTCGTCTCGTGATCGATTGAGGACCAACAGGCACAACACTCCGTTCCTGCAAGGACGCAGGCAGCGGCGGCGATATGCATCCACAGGTGACACGGTCGCGGCAAAAAGAGAGGCGAAGGCACGACGCGCGCCTGCCGCCGCCGAGAAGACCGTGCAAGCGCCAAGCCGTTCAATCGAAGGCCGGGCGTGCTCCCGTACGTGTGCCAGATGTGCCGTTGATCGGGAACGTAATGTAGTGTAGGTAGTACTGTAAGTGATAGTAGTAGAAATTGGTTGACGATTTTTCGGATCATTTTCTATATAAATTCGCTATTTGGTTGTGTAAGATTAAAAATTGGTTGATTGATACGTTGTTCTTGTTGTACATAGTACAAATTTCTTGTGTTGGCCTTTCACGGATGCCATTAGCCGTTACTCGCTGCAGCGC
This sequence comes from Poa pratensis, assembly GCA_947311845.1. Classification (NCBI taxonomy): domain Eukaryota; kingdom Viridiplantae; phylum Streptophyta; class Magnoliopsida; order Poales; family Poaceae; genus Poa; species Poa pratensis. The sequence goes on along the minus strand of CAMZMU010000128.1, from coordinate 106,237,141 downwards.
CGGTAGAAGAGTTCGTCGTGCCGCTATGTATGAAAGAGGTCATGGGCATGACGTGCCGTGGGCGCGATTCACACAGATATCTTTAGAGCTACACTGACTAGTGTATCAAAACCTTGATACAGTACACTCCTCTGAAGATTTTTTACCAATGATATATCTTACAAGTATGTGTAGCTACACAAAAATTCGAAAAGATTGAAGATTGTTTTTGCCAATGATATATTTTACAAGTTTGGAAAATCACCATGTATTATGGCTACACTAAAATGAATTTTTTTTGATAAAATTTAGAGATTAAAAAATATGCATACTTATATCCACACTTTTATCATTTTTGTGTAGCTCAGGGTATGAAGTACTTGAAATTTATATTTTGCACTTTTCTGGGATACATCGGCTACATCCGGATTGTTTCCAATTTTTCTGACACTCATAGATATGGTATTCAAATTTTAACAATATCAGGATCACAAAACTCGGGAGTCAGAAATCCTTACCCGAGACGATTAAGATCGACCCACTTGTGAAAACATAGAGAACGAGCACAAGGTTTGAAACTAATTGTCTTTTTTTATTTTCAAAAAGACATAAAAATTATCATATTTACTTTGAAAAGTTTCAACTAAGTATATATGTGTGCGATGATTTTCAATATTATATAAATGCTAAAAATACATCCTACAAGGTGTTACACTAATAGGACTCGATTTAGCATAATACAGTACTCCATGTCTCCACGCCGTTGGACACCTGGTGCCTTTCTTTTCAGTTTCTCCAGGAGCTTATATGAGAAGGCTCTCCCCAACAGTTCCTCTCAGAAATCCGGACCCTGAATGTTCTGCGGACACATTTATGATCCGGACATCCGAGAGAAACGGGTGGTGAGAAGCTTCTCCCATTAGCCGCTGGAAAGCCCAAAAAGAAGTGTGCCTAATTAGCTGCCGAGTCTTTTTTTTTTTTTTTGATTTTTCATACTTGTATTCATACGAAAAAGGGAGCCTTACACTTCGAAATACAAGCAAAGAAAGAAACGAGAAGAAAACAAGAACAGCAGCGATGGCACCGTCCATCTTCAACCTCCAGGTCGCCCGGCACGCCACCCCTCCACCGTCGAAGACGCCGAAGAAGGCAGCCACCAGGAACACCCGCCGCGGGAGCAGAAGAGCTCCTAGCCCGAAGGCGTTGACGAGCCGCAGTAACCACCAGCTCCGTGGAGCTGGATCTGATGCCGACGAAGCAACATCGGCCGGGGGGCCTCCCCAAGCTTGATCTGCCCTAGATCTGAGGCCTGCGCCTCAGATCCTCCACCTTCACGCCACCAGCCCGCACCTCCGCCGTCTTGAATCTCCTCCACCAGCCACCTGTACACACGCCACGATCCCGCCGTCGCCGCTGGAGAAAGCAACGGGGAGAAGGTGACTCACCCGCGAGTCTATTTGCACGGTTGGGCCGCGGCGGTAAGCAGCGGATAGGTCATTTTGGCAGTTTCATGCGTGTACTCGATCACAATACACAAGACTTGTCGATTAGGAAGTCCCACACGTGTGCACGCACTACGGGAGAGTTGAACGTTGCCATGTGCCCAATGCACACGGCAAAGCCCGAAAAACACACGGCGAAGGATTTGCCGTGTGCCACACACGACACAGACCACACGCCGACATTTGGCACGGCAAAGATCTCTTTGCCGTGTGTCGGATATCGCGCACACGGTAAAGACCACATGTGGGTCCCATTGACACTTGACGCGGACGGACGGATGGTGACGGCGAGTTCTGACACGTGGGGCCCACGACCTTGCTCTTTCCCGTGTGTTGTCGCTGGCACACGGCAAAGAAGAAGAATGTCATTAAAAAAACATCACGGGGCCCCAGGGCGCCGGCCCGCTCCCGGGCTGCATCGGCGGCGGCTGGCCCGCGCTGGAGCTCCGGCGAGGTTGAGCCGGCAGGGCGAAGTAGCTCCGGCGAGCTGCCTAGGAGAAAGAGGAGGAGACAGGGGCCATCGCCGGCGAGCGCGCGGTGGAGCAGGAGGGCGAGGTGCTGGCTACTGACGAGTTCTGACACATGGGGCTGCATCGGCGGCGGCTGGCCCGCGCTGGAGCTCCGGCGAGGTTGAGACGGCAGGGCGAAGTAGCTCCGGCGAGCTGCTCAGGAGAAAGAGGAGGAGACATGGGCCATCGCTGGCGAGCTCGCGGTGGAGCAGGAGGGCGAGGTGATGGCTCCCGTGCGATGCAGACGTACTCGATGGAGGCGAAGACGTAGCCGGCGGCTGCCACACGGCGAGCACGAGCGAGGTCACGCAGACGAAGACGGCGATGCGGTGAGAGCAGACGGCGGCGACGTGCTCCTGGGGACTATGGCGCAGCGTGCTCCTGGCGTCGGGCCGTGCTCCAGGCGACTAGCTCGGGCCAGCGGCTGGAGGGATTTGAGGATCTGGATCGAACGAAGAAGGACTTTTTTTTGAAGGAAAACGAACGAAGAAGGACTTGAGGAGCAGGGGATCACGTGCCTGCAGCGTTCACGCCTCCACCAATCAGAAGCGGCACACACGGATTGTGTGCTTTCGTAAAGGGCTTGGCACCGTTGGATGGTACAGATCAATCATCTAACGGCTTAGAGCCGCGATCCGCGTGAACTCCTCTTGACCAATCAACAAGCACAGTTTCTTTGCCGTGTGTCGGCACACGGCAAAGATTTTTTTTAGGTTATTCTTTTCTTATTTTCTTTGATTATCTATTCGTGACTATTGCATAGTGTACTCAAGTTTATTATTTTTCCTACCAAACTAGTACACATAAAATGACTCAATGCCAAATGATTTTTTAAGTATTTTTCACTTTCTTTTATTTTTTCGAAAAAATGGTCAAAATGGCCACCGTGGTAATTTATTGAAAGTGGTCGAATTTTTCAAAAATATTAACGGTTCTGTGATATAAACACTACTTGTGTATCTTAAAAAGATTTTGTAAAAATAATTTGAAAAAACTCAGTTCTACAACATTGTTTGCCATACCAAGACACACATGTGTATCAAATATGGGCACATTATTACAAACTATGCCACGGGAATGATCATATCTATGTCATTTGACTCGAAACTTATGCATGTTTGTAGATGATACCTTTTTGTGAAGAATAGTTTTGGAAACTTGGTCAAAACTCAAGTTTATTATTTTTGCTAGCAACTTGTACACATAAAAAGCCTACATGTAAAATGATTTCTTTTTTTGAGTAATTTTTCATTTTCTTTGATTTTTTTTTAAAAATGGTCAAAATGGCCACCGTGGTTATTTATTGAAAGTGGTCGAATTTTTCAAAACTATTGACGGTTCTGTGATATAACCACTACTTGTGTACCATAAAATGATTTTCGTAAAAAAATAGAGCAAACTATCACACACTTGTAGTTCAAGTTTGAATTAATTTCGGAAAATCGGCATAAAGGTGTTTAAATAGGCGAAATTAGATAGAAACCAAGAAAATTCCTAGTATTTCTGGATTATCCATAAAATATGGAGTACTTTGTGTAGAAATTGGATGGATACCATTTTGCACCATATTTTTGGTACTTGCTTTACAAGAAATGTCATTTTTGACACTGAAAAAATGAAAAAAGATATTTATAAACATAATTTGAAAAAACTCAGTTCTTCAACATTTTTCGCCATACAAAGACACACATGTGTATCAAATATGGGCACATTATCACAAACTATGCCACGGGAATGATCATATCTAGGTCATCTGACTCGAAACTTGTACATGTTTGTAGATGATTGACCTTTTTGTGAAGAATAGTTTTGAAAACTTTGTCAAAACTCAAGTTTATTATTTTTGCTAGCAACTAGTACACATAAAAGGCCTACATGTCAAAGGATTTCTTTGTTTGAGTAATTTTTTCACTTTCTTTGATTTTTGTTTTTAAAATGGTCAAAATGGCCACCGTGGTTATTTATTGAAAGTGGTCGAATTTTTCAAAACTATTGACGGTTCTATGATATAAGCACTACTTGTGTACCTTAAATGATTTTTGTAAAAAAATTAGAGCAAACTATCACACACTTGTAGTTCAAATTTGAATTAATTTCAGAAAATCGGCATAAAGGTGTTTAAATAGGCGAAATTAGATAGAAACCAAGAAAATTCCTAATATTTCTGGATTATCCATAAAATATGGAGTACTTTGTGTAGAAATTGGATGGATACCATTTTGCACCATATTTTTGGTACTTGCTTTACAAAAAATGTCATTTTTGACACTTAAAAAATGAAAAATGATATTTATAAACATAATTTGAAAAAACTCTGTTCTACAACATTGTTTGCCATACCAAGACACACATGTATATCAAATATGGGCACATTATCACAAACTATGCCACGAGAATGATCATATCTAGGTCATTTGATTCAAAACTTATACATGTTTGTAGATGATTGACCTTTTTGTGAAGAATAGTTTTGAAAACTTTGTCAAAACTCAAGTTTATTAGTTTTGCTAGCAACTAGTACACATAAAAGGCCTACATGTCAAAAGATTTCTTTTTTTGAGTAATTTTTCACTTTCTTTGATTTTTTTTTTAAAATGGTCAAAATGGCCACCGTGGTTATTTATTGAAAGTGGTCGAATTTTTCAAAACTATTGACGGTTCTGTGATATAACCACTAATTTTGTAACTTAAAATGATTTTTGTAAAAAAATTAGAGCAAACTATCACACACTTGGAGTTCAAATTGAATTACTCTAAAAAATCGGCATAAATAAATTTAAATAAGCGGAATTAGGTAAAAAGCGAGAAAAACTGTAATACTTTTGGATTATCCATCAAATATGGATTACTTTGTGTAGAAATTAGATGAGTGTAAATAGTCTTAGATAATATGGATTATACCACGGGAATGGCTATTAGTGTTAGAAAATGGAAAAAAATGATAAATATCAAACACACGGCAAATGATTCATGCATGCAACGGCCACAATGCAGGTATGACAAAGAACAGAAAAACAGGCGTTTCAGACGACAAACCACATGCAGATCAACCTGCAGGTGACTTCCCTCGCCGAATGTCCTCAACGCCGACCATCTTCCGTCCAGCCGATGCGGGTTCTTTCGCAGATCGATCGATCGATCGCCACGTAGCGAGACGGCCCGTAGAAGAGAAAGAAGCAGACAAATGGGTGTCCAGATCGGCCGGCAGGATCGATCCACGACGGATGAGTTCGGGCCTAGCTACACTGCACTTCCAGGTTACTTAGCTCATCATCTCCAATCATATCCGCAGCCCGTAGCTAATAGCTAATCCGTTCCCGATTAAAGTTTTTGGTCTCATGCATCGTCCGACATCGGCGAGACTGTGCTCGTGCGCACGACGTCTCAGCTAAGAATGGAAACCTCGCCGGCGGGTACGTGTCACGGCCGGAGCTGGGGCCGCTCGCACATCCCGTTGGATTGAGCCACCGTTCCAACCCATATTCGTGCGTCCGCTGCGTCGCCGCTTCCTCTCTGTTGCAGGTGTCCTCCGGAGACCGCGACGGCGCGCTCGTCTAGCTGGAGCTCGCGGATCTACGGATCCCTCGAGGTTCCAGGCCCCTGCGCCCAGATGGCGGGTCGGCGCCGCGAATCTGGTGCGCCGGGTTTTTGGTCCCTGAGCTGTTTCGCCGCTGCGTCGCCGCTTGCTCCGGCGGTGGTGCAGAGCTCGGGTGGCGGTGTGGTGGAGCTAGAAGCGTGGGAGTGTGTAGGAACGGAGCTCTCCCTCGTCGACGATCTTGGTGGGCTGGCGGAAGATGGACGGAGCTGCCTTCTTCGTCTCCGGCGCGAGGCGTTGGTGGTGGCCTGGCGGAGGCTCAGCGCCGATGCTCTTTCAGCGGTTAGATTCCGGCGAGTTCGTCTGCGTCGGATGGATCTTGCGGCTCTACAACTGGTTTGGCTGAGCTTCTCCCTCGGGTGTGTGGTGTGCGTGGTGGTGCTAGGATCGCCGGGTGTGGAGTGTTGTGTTCTTGTGTTCGTGCGTGAGTGTTCTTCAGTTTCTTGATCCTATACACGGCTCCCTTTCAAAAAAAAAAAATATTCGTGCGTCCGCTTCCCCGTCGGGCTGCGAGGTCGCATCATCTTGTCTACACCGTAGCAGTACCAGTACATGTGCGTAAACAATGCTAGGGTATATATAGTACTCCCTCCGTTCTAAATTAGATGACTTTCATTTATCTACGTATGGATGTATATAGATGTATAACAAGTCTAGATACATCCGTATCTAGACAAATCTAAGTCATCTATTTTGGAACGGAGGGAGTACATTTCAGTATGGTACTAGAATACAAGAGTATACACTATACTAGCAAGAACTGCTAAAGATCAAGTAGCTTGCTGGAAACATCTTTGCGCGCTTCGTGGCGATTTGCTTTCTGATGGATGCTTCTACCTCTACCCGGATTCAGTCGAGCGAGTCGCAACGATATATATGCTCCTGTTGCGCAAGAGAATCTCGGAGGGAGAATAACTGATAATACGGACACACATCATTATAATGTATTGTTGTGGGCTTGTTTGTTTATAATGGAATTTCTCTTACGCTCTTCTGAGTTTAGAGTAACTAAATTTTTATTAATGGTGATAGAGCTTTAAGCAATAGAGTTTATTCAAAACTTAAATCATGTTAGGTTTTTTTTGTGGTGCGCCAAAAAGTCCAAAAAATAAAAACTAAACATGTAGTAGTAAGTAAGCTGTTAGAAGATTTTCTAATGCATAAGGTAGAGCACTTTTCCAACTCGACCCTCCTTTCCCGGCCTACGAGCCCGACCGAGATCGACCCGATGCACAAGTGGGGGATAGCGGGTGGATGGGAAAAAACAAGGAGGGGGTCATGGCCATGGTGGAGGGGGCAGCAGGAAGGATGTCCTAGCCATGGGTTGGGGATTGTGTGGGAGAGGAATTGGAGAGCTGCTGATAAGAGGGGGCAATCTGCATCATCGGATCTAGGATTCTGAGAAATGGGTCTATTTTTTCTTGAGTTTAAATTGTTAGATTCTAAATGACACAAACCAATTTAAGCATTTATGGTTCTCTGGTCTTTAGGATTCCAACTGTTATGAAGAGATGTTAGTTATGTGTTTTAGATACTTAAGTTGTGACACAAAGTAGAGTTCTAAATCATGCTATTGGTAATGTTTCTCCAAATCATTTTTGAAAGTTTTTTCTTGATGTGAGTTGGAATAGATTATACAGCCAATAACGAGAACTTTGTGCGAATCTGCAACGCAGGTTTTTGCGCTCCCGTTGCAACGCCCGGGCATGCTTGGTAGTCAAATTAGAAAACCAAAACTTGTGCAATGTTGCAATTATTAATAGATTAGTACAAACAAATATGATAAAATATACCAAATATCATGTATAATAGCATAATAAATTACAAGTTTGAGGACATTTTTTATGTATAATTGGGGGGGGGGGGGGGGCATATGCCCCCCATCCAGACAAACAATTGAAAACAAATTCATCGCGACCTTCTGTGCTAACCTGACCTCGTCAACCGATGTGAACTACCCGTCGTTCATCGTGACCTTCGGCGCCAACGCCACCTCTGGTGAAATGCGCTTCAAGAGGACGGTGACCATCCTCGGGCAAGTCCGAAAACGTACATGTGTTTGGGTCCATGATGTCGTGGACGATGGAGTTTTTCGGAGCAGGGCAAAAGGTCAAGTTTGAGATGGTCATCCGGCTCATCGTGTCCACCACCTCCGAGCCGGCCTTCGATGCTCTGGTTTGGGCCGACGTCTGCAGCAAGTATAGGGTCACGACTCCCTACGTCGTGCTCTGAATTTTGCGTTGTTTCACTCTGGTGCCTACGTCACGTTTAATAATGTTCGCGAACTCTTTATATTGGCTAGCTTGGAAAGATGTTGTGTTTGACTTGGGTTAATCAAAATAAGTGTTCATGGAATATAGGTGGGGATCTTCTGTTTGTACCGTGTGATTGCTATTATATTCCATATTTTAACTCTTTATGTTGGCTAGCTTGGACAAATGATGTGTTTCACTTTGGTTAATCGGAAGGACAAGTGTTGATGGAATATGGGTTGGGATCTTCTGTTTGTACAGTTGTTTGTTGAATAATGTTCATGAACTCTTGAGTTGGCCTGGACAGATGATGTAACAGTTTGACTTGGGTTAATCGGAAGCAGAAGTGTTGATGGGAATATGGTGATCTTGTGTTTGTACCTTTTGATTGCTATTATATTCCATATTTGAACATATGAATAACCCGGTGGTTCAAAACTCGATAACGCACAAAGATATTATGACAAGAATTAAAAATTTATTACAAATTCACTAACCATTCACAATACTTTCCATTGCCTCCGGAGCTTATGCACCAATCTTCATAATTCCTGGCGAATAAGGATCATCAAACCAAACAAAAGTACGTCTTTATATAGTTATGATAGTTGCTGAAAAGAAAAACAGATAGTTTTTCCAACTGCTAAATACAAGCTTTAATGCTAGGTATACATAAAAAATTATCCAATTATGATAACATTATTTTTTGCGTCTAGCATGTACTAAAAGTTTCATGAATAAAAAAATGTCGCATGCTAAGCACAGAAGACAAACCTTGGTGCTCTAAAACCAGTTTTCATACGTCACAAACCTTGGTGCATGCACGTATCCGCGTCGTTCCTTCCTAGTGAATTATTGTACAACTTTTTTTTTTGAAAGCCCACGTATATTCAACAAGATACCACGTACAGAGTACACAATACAAATACGAAGAACAGCAAATACGTAGGGGAGTCAGAGCCTAAGCAAACCACAACAGCGCCACCGGCGTCGACGACGAAGATCATCGTCCTCCTTCTCACCACGCCCCGAGAGCTCCTTCCTTGTTGAAGATCGCCGCAAGAGCCGTCCGCCCGGCGGCGACGGAACCTTTGCCGATGAACGGGCACGGCGAAAGCCCTCCCGCACCATCTCATCCACCTTGCCGCAGCCACCGTCAGCGTCGAAGCAGAGAAGAGCCGCCGGGCAAGCCCAGCCCTGGATTCCAGCCGCCAGATCCTCCGCCAGCACGGATCCAACGGGAGGCCGCCGGACTCGAGCACCACGCCGGGCCTCGAGCCCTCCCAAGTCGGGCGCGACGACGACGAGCTCCAGAGAGCACCTCCACCGGAGAAGAACGCCCCGACACCAAAACGCCTGCTGCCAGCACCACCTCCTCTCACGCAGCGCCGGCGAGGCCTCTGCCCTACCCTACCATATATACAAGCCGGAGCCGGGATCCCCCACCCTCCCGCCGCCGAGGCGGCCGACGGAGAGGTGGAATCCCCCGGCTCAGCTGCGAGCACGGGTGGATCGGCCGAGATCGCCCAAAAATCGCCTTCCTCTTGCTACAGTGGCCGGAGAGGATAAGGTCAGGGACGGCCTTGTGTCGCGTTGTGAAATTATTGTACAACTTGTACTCTCCGTGACCATCAAGTAGTAGCCCGTACTACTGCTTCTTCCAATCATTGGCGCCGTCCCATGCACGTCACAAACCCATGTTCTTCGATCGGTAGGGTTTGCTAAAAGAAAACTTTGATGGTACTCCGTACCATCTAGGGAAGAATAAGAAGTCAACCGTCAAATAGTATAACTGCATTCAAGGTATAAAGTCGTGCCATGCTTGGGATAATTATCAAATTGCATTGTCCATCTGTTATTTCACGGTCAGAGCCCATTTATCGGAGTCTTATCCTGCTGTTTTTTTCCTTGGCAAAATATCCCTATATGAGATTTTCTTTTTTCTACAGCCCTAGCGATTTCCTGTGGAAAGCTCCGGAGCCACACCTCAGTTCTTGGCTGCAACCTGCCCATCCTAGCTAGCTCATGACTTGCCCTATACGAGATTTTCGTTTGTTGCTGAACTACAAACTAGAGAGCAATATCACAAAACAAAAACTACTGGGTTATTGTATTACAAATCACAACCGAAAGAACATTTGTTGGAAAATCACAATTATTGTGGTAGGTTGGTTCGAACAACGGAACTATCAAGATTAATTTAGTTCATTTGAAAACGTTGCTGATAGTCCAATCCCACCAGGTAGTTTACAGTAAAAAAGTGGTCAGGTTCTCTATGTTTTTCTTTTTTTTGAAATAATGGGCCGGATTTGAGCCAAGCCGTTAAGTTTTCAATTTTCTTAACTTAATGCAAAAATTAGTTCAAATTCTCAAATTAAAAAATTAATCTTAAAAAAATCATAGTAGTTCGTTCCATGAGTGAATTGGATTAATTAACTTTAACTTTTCAAGAGTTTTATCTGAATTTTTCTAAATTTGGTCCTATTTTTACTTGGGTTTCAAAAACAATGAAAATTAAAATTAGCTGCAAAAAACGAGATGAAAATTTCCCAATGAACTAGATTTGTTTTATAATTTTTAAAATTTGGACTTCTGAAGAGACTTTAGCTAAGTTATAAAAGATGCCAACATTTCAAAACAGTCGGCCAAAATGAGCTAAAAACTCACTACATGTAGGTTGAATTAATCGTTCTTCATAGTTTTTATAATACCTTTTGAACTAATTTGGTGGGAACTTAAAGATACGAAGCTTCCGAACAATACGACCAAGTTCGGGTCGGCCGCCTATAGGAGAGAGAACCGCCTCCTATAACACAAGAAACCTGACAGGTGGGCCCGAGTTGTCATAAACACCGCTAGACCAACTAAATCTCATGATTTGGGTTATGTGAAACTGGTCACCCCAAATGTTGATGTTTTTTTTCTAACAAATATTGCTCCAGTTGTGGTCCTGTAAAACTCTAGGTCAAACAGTTTCTCATAGTATATGGGTTTCGTATTATTTGCTCAAAATGGGAATTAGTAGTGTCCTTTTTTCGCCAACAAAGATGTTTCTTGAGATCAATCATCCCGCGAGAGTATGCGTATGTGCTATTTTTGTTTTTGCGCCACATATGTAACTGTCTAAACTTTGTTTTCTCCCTAATTAATGAAAATGCGGCAAAGCTTTTGCCCGGTTTAAAAAAAGGGAACTAGTTGACTTAGAGGCTATTCTAGCATAGTATTCGATTCACTATGAACACATGCTAATTTTGTGCGATACCATTAGGCACATATTATTAAGCAAAAGAACTAAAAGTCTAAAAACGTTGAGTTTCAGCTACGGAACACCATCTTTAGTCGCGTGGAACACGAAACTCGTGCTGCGTACATATGTGCAACGCATGGAAATCGATCAATCAGCGGGAGTTGTGGAGCTGATCTCTTTGCTGGCAGGCATGAACTCAGCATGCATATGATTAATCCCGTGAGTTAGGGGGTTTGCTTTTAGTGTTCGGTGTGCGGAGAGATGGATAATGCCCGGTCTGATCGGGCCATGACTGACGCGTGCAAGCTGCACGGACTACCCCCAGGTTGGCAGCACGCTGGCCGGGGCGGATGCATGCATGCATGCCGATCTCGGCGTCCGACTGTCGTGTCGCGCGCAGCAGCACTCAGTTCGCGCCAACCCCAGCGCTATATATTTGCCGTTCCTCTTCACCCAAAATCACACACCTCCCAATTCATAACAAGAGAACCGCAGCCAGCAAACGCGGTAGCTCGTTCAGTCCTCCGGCTAGTTCACCATGTGCAACGTCATCACGATCCCGTCGGTCGCCTGGCTGCGCCGCGCAGTGCGGCGGTGGTGCACCCGAGGATCCAGGGCTGCGGCAGTGCCGGCGGACCATGTCGCAGTCTGCGCGGAAGGCGCGCGGTTCGTGGTGCGGCTGGCGTACCTCGGCCACCCTGCGTTCCTAGAGCTTCTCCGGCAGGCCGAGGAGGAGTACGGCTTCCCGGCCGGCGCCTCCGGCCCCGTTGCACTACCCTGCGACGAGGACAGCCTCCGAGATGTCCTGCGCCGTGTATCATCCTCGTCCGGCTCAGTGGAGCGCCGCCACTCACGCCGCCGCGGTGTAGACTCGCGGCCGCTGCTGCAGGCGGTGGCCGGGGAGAAGCTCATCTCGTGAGCTATCGACCAATTCGCCCGCGCGCGCCGTGGCAGCGGAACCGATCGAAGCAACTGGTGAGTGGTGACAGTCTTCCGTCCAAACGCAGAGAAAAGAAAAGGCGGAAGCAGCAGGATGCACGCCTGCCTCAGCCGAGAAGACCGTGCTGGCGCAATCAAAGGACGGCGTGCTCCCGTTCCCGTGCCGGGCGTAATGCCGGCGATCGGGCACGTACTGTAGGGTAGGTAGTATATGTGACAATGTGTAGTGGTAATTGGATGAAGAAGGCGATGATTTTTGGGATTGTTTTCTGTAACTCTCCTACGACGTACTACTCGATCCTTGCCGAGAAATACGTACGAGTGACTTTATAAAGATTAATTGATTTGCACTTGCAATTTTTTATGGCTTGTCATGTCAATATGGCCGTGCTGTTGATGTTGAATGGATAACCTGTATCGACTCTGAAAGTCTGAAAGGCGGCGGTCCTAGTGTTCATCTTGCGCCAAGACGGAGATCTGCCTCACGCCTGTCCTACTCGATTTGACCGGACTGTCGGATTCGGGAAGGCTCCACCGGTGAACTCCCATGGCCATGTTATGCCTGAAGATTGCTGGATCGGATGAGATTCGATTGTGCCCATTGGGTTCTCCGTTAAGGAGGGAGCGGTGCGAAGCTCTGCTATTTGTTGCTATTATGGGATATGTTTACCTCCATAGTGAAGTTAGAGCCGGACAATATCATGAAAGCCGTCGGGAATTAGTAATGGTGATTGGACTACGGGGATGAGAAACTTGCTTTGAGTTTCGGGATTCGTAACAACCATATGTAAGTGGCGAGACATGTAAAGTTCAAAGTCTATCTAAAGTCTGATTTTAATTGGTTGTGCCTGACAATGACCTTGTTGAAAGCATTGTTTTGAGAGCAGGTACCATCTACAGGTGAAAACTTAAGATCTAGGGTCGGGCGATGACGGCGCTCGTGCACTGTTTCTTCCTTTGACGTGTTGCTTTTGGAGAATTTGTACATCGAATGTTGTCTTGGTGGTGGTTGTGCATGCGTAATGACATTAGGGTATTGCGTTGAGAAGCTAGGTGTAATTGCTATTTTCACGATATTAATATATTCTCTTTTAGAAAACAAATGTAAGGGATAAACCGAGAGAACAAACTTCGTCTTAGTGGTTATAATAAGGTGCTTAGGGTTGGCGATGTCCACGGAAGGAAGGAGAATGTAACTTTCAGTTTTATACATTACAGGATAGCTCCCGTGACCAACCTGGCGACCGCGCGGCCTCCGCCGCCGCCGCCGCCACCGTCCTCCTGTACATGCCCCATGGCCTCCCCAACCACTGAAGTCTCCCCCTCAGTCCCTATCCCACCTCCTCGCCCCATCTCCCATGCGGCCAGCCCTGATCCTGATCCATTTCGAGCCAACTCTCCGGTGGTGGTCTCCGGTGCAGGGGATTTGGAGTCTGATGCGCTCTCCGCGGGCCTCCAGCAGCTCTCCCCGGCTGCGCCGGAGGCGCAGGTGCCTGGGTCCTCACCCGAGCTGCTGGGCTTCGCCGCTGGCGGGGTGCTCGTGGAGGCTGGAGCTGCCTCTGTTGCTGCGGTTGGAGGACTAGGAGCTGCGACTCCTGCCGCCTCCATTGCTGTGGTTGGAGGTGTTGGAGCCTCCGGGGTCCTCCTGCCACCTCCCCCTGCTCGGCTCCCTCCGGATTTCACACCGGTGCACATCTCTGAGGTCCTCTCGGCGCTGGCGGAGCGGGGATGGGAGGAGGTTGGGGGTCGCCGCCGACCTAGAATGTAGAAGACGCCACCGCCCAGGAAGGAGATGGGTATCTCCCCTGCCTTCAAGCGGAGGACCTTCGGCCTCTGCTTCTGATGCTTGGCGCTGGATCACTTCGTCGCCGACTGCCATGGACCTGTTCGGTGCCTAAGATGTCGCTGTCCCGGCCATGGTGAGCGGGATTGCCAAGGCCCGGTCCCCTCGCCTGCACCCTCCGTTGGAGGAGCTGGAGCTCTCAGCCGCTCGCCTGCACCGCCTCCTAGTCGCTCGAGGGACGCGCATGTTGGTGGCCACTCGCCTACAGCCCCTCGTCCTCAGCGTTCTTGGGCTTCCGTGGTCGCCGACCGGGACACGCCCAGTCTGGAAGCTGCATGGGGCGGGAGACCCTGCGGCTGGTTCTGGCACTGCTGCTATTGCCTTGGAGACGTTGCAGCCCCTCCTTGTGACTCAGGCGGAGGCACTAGGTGTTGAGCCGCAAGCCATGTTCGCGGCCCATTTGGAGGAGGTGTTCTAGCCCCTTCGGGATCTTGTCGCTATTGTGCAGGGTTGGACTGAACAGGTCTCTGGCATGTGGGAGCTAATGGAGGCTATCGGCGAAAGGCTTGCTCATACTAGTTAGGCTGTTGGAGTCTGCTGCTTGTCAGAGATGGCCATGGATGATCCTCCTGACTCTGACATTGCCCTCCCCGCGACGGAGCTTCAGGGCGTGGAGGAGCAAGACCAAGGTGAACAAGCTGTGATCTCTTGCAAGGGCGTTGAGCTGGCTGCGCGTCGCGAGAGGGTTAGGTCGCGAGAGGGTGTGGAGCTGGCTGAGGAGATTTTGGTCGAAAACTCTGTTGGGGAGGTGCCCCTGGAGCTGACATCGCTGGTAGATTCTCTCAGCTTGAAGGTCTTTGACCCCGACATCTCAGTTGGTGGCAATGGAGGGCCGCTTTCCCAGTCTTCGCCCACCTTACTGGATGAGATTCTAAACAACTTCAGCTGCACTGCGTCGCTATCCTTGTTCGATGCACCGATTAGCTTGCAGATCAAAGGCGGCTCCCCTTGGGTCGGGAGGCGAAGTTGCATATTGGAAGAGAAAAACAAAGACTGCACCATCCCCACTGCCAAGTGAGCTGAACATAGATTGGCTGAGCCTTTCGGAGAACTGCCAAAGGACACGAGCTCAAAGAAAGGCTCCGAGGAAGAGGTGCAAGAGAAGATGAAGCCTTTTCTAAGGATGTGCAAGCAACCTCCTTCGCCGACGGCGCTCCAGGCAATTCGTGAGTTGGTACAAGTTAATGATTAGTTTTTGTCTTAATGAGGCAAGGTGCGAGCTCTCCCTTTGTCGTGTGAGTGCTCTCCGGGTGGTGTCGCTTGGTTTTGCCGAATACAACGTGTTTCCGACGGACTTGGGCCTAGGGACTCTTGTTTCCGGCTCCGATGATGTGCCTTAATTCCTTTTAGAGTGTTTGAGTGGTTTTGCCGGTTTCCGTAATTAACCGTGCAATGTATGGGTTTGGGTCCGGTTTCCTTTTCTAAACTGGACCAATTATTTTCTTCTAATAATGCAATGGCAAAACTCTTGCCGGTTACAGTCAAAAAAGAAACCGCCGAAAATGTTGAGTCAGACAGAGCTAGGTAAAACTTAGACTGGAGAGAAGACAAGGGTGATGAGTACGTGGAAGAGTAGTTAGTTAAATTCGATCCGGCCGGTCTGTATACTTGGGTTGGCGGCAGCGATCGAGCAGCGGACAGGTGGACTAGCCTTTTGGCAGTTTCATTCGTGCACTCACAACAAAACTGCACAACACCTGTTGCAACGGCGAGCATGTATGTATGTCGTCGTCAGATTCTGAACCTCCGTTGCAGTGTGATCAGCTGGTGACTTGACTGATCCGAATACGATTCAGATCCACACACTGTGACACTGGCCACATATATTTCCCGGCCGGCCGGTTCAGAGAAGAGGACGATCGAACAAATGAGCCACATGCATCGCCACGCGTCATGACGACAGGTGGAGCGGTATACCTGCCTGCATCAGTACATCTGCATGCACTTGCACTTTTTTGTCGTCAGGCATTATGTTTGACGACCGTCGTATGTGTCCGAGTGAAACAGAACAGGACCTGATTATTTTGAAACTTAGGCGGTCCTCCACGCCGACCATCTTCCGCCGCGTAGCGAGACGGCCCGGAGATCGAAGAGTAAGAAGTCGAGAAATCGGCGGCGGCATCCATCCATCCACGACGGATTAGTTCGGGCCCAGCTACACCGCACTTCCAGGTTAATCAGCTCATGATGCCCATCATCATACCTAAATATATAAAGGACGCTGAGATCCGCCTACAGTGCCCGGTTGCCTCCGTGCCGTGGATCATCGATCCGACGGTCCGGCCGACGTTCGCGCCGTTTTTTTCATTAAAGTCCTCGCTCTTTCCAAAAAATGTGACTTGGTCCTCGGACGTCGCTTGCTTGCAGTAAAGTCCTCGCACTTTCCAAAAAATGTGGCTCCGTCCTCCGGACGCCGCTTGCTTGCAGTAAAGTCCTCGCACTTTCCAAAAAATGTGACTCGGTCCTTCGGCCGCCGTTTTCTTGCAAAAAAGTCCTCGCACTTTCAAAAAATGTGCCTCGGTCCTACGGACGCCTCTTTCTTGCAGTAAAGTCCTCGCACTTTCTAAAAAATGTAACTCGGTCCTCCGAAATAAAACATTTTTGTATAAGAGTCTTTTGTTTAAACAATTTCCAGAAAATGATTAATGTTGTAAAATCAACAACTTTAAGTCTGTCCATCAGAAAAATAAGAATAATATATCAAAATGCTCAGAACGACAAATGCTAACTATTTATGACAAAGTACAAACATATTTGAACATTTCAATTTGGTAGATACTTGGAGATAATCTAAATGCATTTTTTCTAAGTATGAAGTTAAATTAAATAAATGCATCGTTTGCAATTAGGCTCTCGGACGGAGCCGCCGCCGGCGCCGACGCGGACCGCCGCCGTTGCAAGCCTCCCCCGACGAATAGAAGGCGGCCACTTATTCCAATCGTTCCCACAAATTTCATAAAAATGTCCAAATTATGCACGATCAAAAAATGCAAAGATATTTTAAACGGGAAGATTCATCTCAGTGGTCCTGCTCCAAACAAAATGTTCGGACTTTCCAACATTCTCCCACTCACACGCAAGTAAAGACGTTTATTCAGAAATTAAACATGCATTTCGTACCTAATGGCAAAATTAATATTTCGAGCTGCCGTCTTTTTATTCACCTCTACACGCACGCTGAAATCAGCCAAAATTCCATAAAAACTGCATCTTGATCAACAAAAACAGCGATACAGTACATACTTACATGACTTGGTTTTAATTCTAAAATTCCTCTTAAAGGGCGCGGCGTGTCGTCGCGCCGAATTTCATTAGTATATATCTAGGCTGCGGCTTTAGCTATTCCGCGCTTGCCGTCCGGCATCGGTGAGACTGTGCTCGTGCGCACGACGTCTCAGCTAAAAACGACTGTATGATCGTGGCGTCGACCGGCGGCGGGGTACGTACGTGTCACGGGGCCGGCGGAGGCGGCGCACATGCAGCCGGGCCGGGGAATCATTTGCGGCGGGGACGATGATGGCGCCCTCTGGATTGAGCCACCGTTCGATTTCCCGTCTGGCCGAATGCGAGATCGGCAGCATCTGGTCTACACCGTATAACAGTACCGGTGCATGTGCGTAAACAACGCACTCGAGAGGGAATACAACTAGTAGTAGTATACACTATACGTACTGTACGTGACGGGCGTGGGTCCGTGACCATCGGCATCGGTCCTTCCTGATCGATGTACTCCCTCCGTTCGGAAAAGGATGTCACAAAAATGGTCTATCTATAGTTCATTTTTGTGACATCCTTTTGCGAACGGAGGGAGTATATGGTTTGCTACACTGCTAATCTGAAAATGAAAGTCCTATGGATGATGAAGCAACTGGGGGTACACATCAGTGGGGTACGCCCCTCTCTCCCCACCCCCGCCCTTCCCCCGCATCGCCGCCGCCTGAGGTGGCGCCGGCAAAGCCGGCCGCGCCCGAGGAAGGTGGCGGCGGGCGATTTCCTGCAAGCTTGCGGCTCTACCGCGAAGACGACTCTTGATGGCGACAGAGGCAAGGATGGGCGCGACTGCGACGCAGAGGCACGGGCCGGCGGCGCTGGGCACGACGCAGGCGTCTGGGATGCGAGGCGGAGAGATGACCGGGGCAGCCGGTGACATTGGCGTCCTGCGGGATGCGGAGTGTGGCGATGGATCGGTTCCAGCGCGGCAACAAGGGGTGGCATCTCGTGCTGCTATTCTCCGGCACCCGGGCAGCAAGGAAGCCAGGGCAGCGGCCCCGGACTAATGGCCGCCCACTAGTAGAAGCCATGCCTTTGGTCCAGAGCCCCATTTGGCTCTAGTCCAAGATTGAGTTTGAACCGGGACTAGAGGAGGGAACTAGTCCCGGTTCAACGGCTACGAGGCCGCACAGAACTAATCCCGGTTCGAACGGGACCTCTAGTCTCGGTTCGTAATACGGACCGGGACTAGAGGTGTCTCGCCCGGCAGAGCCACGTGCGGGAACCTCTAGTCCCGGGTGGAATCACGAACCGGGACTAGAGGTCCTCTGTTTTCCTATAAAAGCATTGCCCTGCTCACCCCTCTACTCTGTTTTTTTTTCCATTTTATAAGGTGGGAGGTGTGTGCTAGTTTGTTGTTCCTTCCTATGTACTAGAGGTGTTCGATGAAATGCCCGAGCTAGCCAGCTTCCTTCTCCTCTGTTCTTCACCACCGAGATCGAGTTCATCCCCATTTTCTCCACGATTTGTCAAGATTTGGCGGCGCCCCTTCTATTGAAGTGTTTCAAGAGGTTAGCAACTAAACCCTTTCATCTTTCATTGATAATTTTAGCATCGTGATTGTGTTTGACATACTTATATAATGCAGATGAGCCATCCAGGGATGTACGCTGACCGACGCTCTAACGAGTACATTCAAGGCGTGCGTTTTTTTCTCACTGTGGCTGAGGCAAACACACGGAATGGTTTTATGTGTTGTCCATGCCGTGCCTGTCGGAATGAGAAGGATTACTCTTCCTCAAAAATCTTTCACATCCACCTGATTCAGTTCGGTTTCATGTCCGGCTATAATTGTTGGACCAAACACGGAGAAAGAGGGGTTATGATGGAAGACAACGAAGAAGAAGAAAACGATGACAACTATCCTATGTTCCCTGAATACGGTGGTAATGCAAGGGGGAAGCTGAAGATGAAGAGGTACCAGATGAGCCCATCTTAGATGATGATTTTCGGGTCATCGTTGATGCACAGACAGAAGCAGAAAGTGCAAATGAGAATTGAAGTTGGAGCACATGTTAGAGGATCACAAAAAAAAGTTGTACCCAACTTGCGAAGATGGCAACACAAAGCTCGGTACCACACTGGAATTGCTGCAATGGAAGACAGAGAATGGTTTATCTGACAAGTGATTTGAGAAGTTACTGAAAATAATGAAGAAAAAGCTTTCAAAGGATAACGAATTGCCTGACAGTACGTACGAAGCAAAGAAAGTTCTCTGCCCTCCAGGATTAGATGTGCAGAAGATACATGTATACATTAATGACTGCATCCTCTACCGCGGTGAGGAGTACGGGAATAAGAATGAATACCCGGTATGCGGTGCATTGCGGTATAAGATCAGACGAGATGACCCTGGTGATGTTGAGGGCCAGCCCCCAGGAAGAGGGTTCCTGCCAAGGTGATGTGGTATGCTCCTATAATACACGGTTGAAACATTTGTTCAGAAACAAAGAGCATGCCAAGTTGTTGCGATGGCACAAAGAAGACCGCAAGAACGACGAGATGTCGAGACACCCCGCTGATGGGTCGCAGTGGAGAAAAATCGATAGAGAGTTCAAGGACTTTGCAGGTGACGCAAGGAACTTAAGGTTTGGTCTAAGTACGGATGACTTTAATCCTTTTGGGGAGCAGAGCAGCAGTCATAGCACCTGGCATGTGACTCTATGTATCTATAACCTTCCTCCTTGGTTGTGCATGAAGCATAAGTTCATTATGATGCCAGTGCTCATCCAAGACCCGAAGCAACCCAGCAACGACATTGATGTGTACCTGACGCCATTAGTTAAAAAACTTTTACAGTTGTGGCGTGATGAAGGGGTACGTGAGCACAAACATGAGCCATTTGACCTACGAGCATTGTTGTTTGTAACCATCAATGATTGGCCTGCTCTTAGTAACATTTCAGGACAGTCAAACAAGGGATACAATGCATGCACACACTGTTTAGGTGAGACTGAAAGTATATATTTAGGTAACAAGAATGTGTACCCGCATCGTCGATTTCTTCCAAGTCAGCATCCCTTAAAAAAGAAAGGCAAGCATTTCAAAGGTAAGGCAGATCACCAGACGAAGCCTACCCCCCTACTGGTGATGTTATATGGTCAAGGATTTAGAAGTAATCTTTGGAAAGGGTCCTGGCGGATAGTCTGTTCCGAATGACGCTAACGGACACGTACCCATGTGGAAGAAGTCTATATTTTGGGAGCTACCCTATTGGAAAGTCCTAGAGGTCCACTCTACAATCGACGTGATGCACGTGACGAAGAATCTTTGCGTGAACCTGCTATGCTTCTTGGGTGTGTATGGGAAGACAAAAGATACGCCGGAAGCACGGCAGGACCAGCAACGTATGAAAGACCCAGACGACCTGCATCCAATGAAGACGGATAAAGGACGTCTAAGTCCTGCTAGCTACGCTCTTACCAAAGAAGAGAAGGAAATATTTTTTGAAGTCCTGAGCAGTATGAAGGTCCCGTCTGGCTTCTCGTCGAATATAAAGGGAATAATAAATATGGCAGAGAAAAAATTCCAGAACCTAAAGTCTCATGACTGCCACGTGTTTATGACTCAATTGCTTCCGATTGCATTGCGGGGGATTCTACCGGAAAATGTTCGACTACCCATTGTTCAGCTATGTGCATTCCTCAATGCAATTTCTCGGAAGGTAATCGATCCACAAATTCTACCAAGGTTACAGAAGGATGTGGTTCAATGTCTCGTTAGTTTTGAGTTGGTGTTCCCACCATCCTTCTTCAATATTATGACGCATCTCCTAGTACACCTAGTCGAAGAGATTACCATTCTGGGTCCTGTATTTCTACACAATATGTTCCCCTTTGAGAGGTTCATGGGAGTCTTGAAGAAATATGTTCATAACCATGCTAGGCCAGAAGGAAGCATCTCCAAAGGCTATGGAACAAAGGAGGTCATTGAGTTTTGTGTTGACTTTATTCTTGACACTAAGCCGATTGGTCTTCCTTAATCACGACATTTGGGGAGACTGAGTGGAAAAGACATTCTAGGAAGGAAATCAATAATATATAGGGACGGGCATTCTTTCACTCAATCACACTACATAGTTCTACAAAACTCCACCTTGGCGGAACCGTATATCCAGGAACACAAGAATATTGTACGCTCCAACAACCCGGGGATGCCTGACTCCTTGATTACAAAGGAACACATGGATAATTTCGGCGGTTGGTTGCAAACACATCTCAACAATAACAACACTGTCTCAGATCAGCTGTACTTATTGTCCAGGTCACCATCTTCGACTATATGGACTTTCCAAGGGTACGAGATAAATGGGAATACATTTTACACGATCGCCCAAGATAAAAAGAGCACCAACCAATACAGTGGTGTCCGCTTTGATGCAAAAACAACAATGGGCGAAAGGATACATATTATGGTTACATAGAGCAAATATGGGAACTTGACTATGGACCTTCTTTTGAGGTCCCTTTGTTCTGGTGCAAATGGTTCAACCTGAAAGGCGGGGTACAGGTAGACCCGCAGTACGGAATGACTACAGTGGATCTCAAGAATCTTGCGTACGACACCGAACCATTCGTGCTAGCCAATGATGTGGCTCAGGTTTTCTATGTGAAGGACATGTCTACCAAACGAAAAAAAGAAAAGATAAGCAAGCGAATACATCAGCCGATGAGCCAAAGCGCCACATAGTTCTTTTAGGGAAAAGAAACATCGTGGGAGTGGAGGACAAGACACACATGTCAGAAGATTACAATACGTTTCATGAAATTCCGCCCTTCAAAATGAACATTGACCCAAGCATCAAGTTAAATGATGAAGATTGTCCATGGTTACGGCGCGATCAGAAGAAAGGGACACCCACGAAGAAAAAGTGAACACTAGATAGGGATGTTGTTAGTGATGTGTAATAATATATTAAATCTTTTATGTAACTGTGTTCTGGAAACTCAGAAGAAAACTCTAAACACTGATTTTTGGTTCTAAAAACTCCAACGGCTTACAAGCACTTGAAAAAGCTGGAACAAAACACACGGTTTCCCCTGCATACAGCCCGACGGTGCCTCCTGAGTGCCCGCATATCAAATGCACTGTCGAATGTATGCAGGGAATCCGAATGATTTGTATTCGGTCGATGAACTGAAGGATTTTGTAGATAGAACAAAACACACGGTTTTCCCTGCATACAGCCCAACGGTGGCTCATGAGTGCCCGCATATCAAATGCACTGTTGCACGTATGCAGGGAATCCGAATGCTTTGTATACCAAAATGAACTACAATGAGTACACACTGAGTGCCGAACATGTTCGAGAGGGGGCTATATATAGGGTCATGTGGCTCACGAAGTGGTCATGATAGTGCTGATCCAACAGCTCACAAAGCCCTCAAAAGAAACACACCCCTGATCCAACGACTCACAAGCGCTTAAAAGAAACACACAATCCGTGTGCTTCTTTAGTCCCGGTTGGTGTTAACAACCGGGACTAAAGGCGGGTTTTGCGGTCACGACTCGCGTCAGTCACGTGTCCTTCCCCAGCCTATCCCACCGTATGCTCACGAGCCCGACGTGGAGAGGAATGCCCAGCTACCGGCCTCCTGCTCCGGTGCCGGATCCGGTGCGGAGGGCGTATGAGCGCACGTGGTCCGACGTCCCCGGTCCCGACGAGGATGCGTACGCCGTTTATGTAGTAATTTAACTAGTAGTGATGTGTAATAATGTATTAAACCTTTTATGTAACTGTATGGGATTTTGTTAAGGATGTTTTTAAATGAAGAGATGATTATTACAAATTTTCAGACAATTAGATATTTGAAGAAATCAGAAAATATATGATTTTCAATTTCAAACAATATTAGTTAATGCATTTTAAATTGAAAATGGTAAAATGGTTAATAGTTTGAATAGTTAGAATAATTATTTTAGAAAACAGAAAATGGTTTTGGATTAGTTATTCAAATTCAAACATTTTTCATGTTGAAATTTATGTCAGATTCAAATGTATGCAGAAGTTATTCAAATTAAGATTTAAACACTTTTGAAATTCACTTTCAAACACATATCACAGGAAATTTGGGCTTTGGCGTGCAGAAAAAATACCTCTAGTCCCGGTTGGTGGCTCCAACCGGGACTAAAGGTCCCTTTGCGCGCGCGCACTGAAAACACCTCTAGTCCCTGTTGGAGCCACGAACCGGGACTAGAGGTACCCCTTTAGTCGCGGGTGGTGGCTCAAACCGGGACTAGAGGTCCCTGGGTAATAAATACCCACAACCTTATCCCGGTTCGAGCTACGAACTGGGAACACAGAGGAGGAGGAGGCCGCCGCGATGAATGACGCCGTCAGGCTGCCGAATCGCCACCGCCGCCCCACGCCTCTCACCGTCGCTCGCCGTCGCCTCCACCGCGCCATCGCCTCGCCTCCCCTGCCGCCGCGAGGCCCTTCACCGCACCGTCGTCGCCGCGAGGCCCTCCGCCCCGCGCGTCGCCCTCACCGTCGCCCCTTCTTCCCCCGCACGCCTGATAACCCCCAAGAGCAGGGGATCACTGTAGCACCTCTCAATGTGGAAGTAAGGTATCGATCCGCAGGAGCAAGAAGGAAAAGTTATCTATTCCCTACAACTAAAGTGTCACAAGTTTTAGTTGATTATGCACTAAACAAGTTTGAAGAACAAGATGGTTGATTTAACGGATGGAAGTTTAACGTAACAAAACAAGAATGTAAAAGTGTCCCAATCCTCTTCAATGCAAGAGGACAAGACAAAGGTTTTCTCTTATAGGAACAATGGACATGGGTTCATGGGTTCACTTAATCCTCTCTCTCTCATGTACAGTGATTATCATGTTATAGATAAAGTACACACAATTGTCATGTTTAATGGTTACTTTTATGACGGCTATATGTCCTAAAACACATAGTTGAAAGAAGTACTCATTTGTGTTGCTAGCTCACCCTCGCAAGGCTAGCGTGGTTGCTGTCACTCCCGCATCATACTCTTCATTTTTACCCCAGATAAAGGATGTTGGGCTGTATTTCACGTGTCACATCGGCCATCCCGTACCCATACATCATACTTCATAATGGACAATATTCTAAACACTAGTGCAATGATTCATAATTCGTGTGCATGACCACATCTCTCTCATCTATCCACACTTGGTGGTGTCAATCACCTCATGACAAGGATAAACAAGGCATTATGCATAAATCAAACCATCACATGCATCATAAAATATCTCCAAAGTATGACAAATCATAAAAGCTCCAACACAACGGTAAATGTATAACAAATCATCTCATACCACAATATCCACCATAAGAATTACATAGATAGATCCATACTTATGCAAGGCACATCATATGGACTCCAACAATGATCATACATAGAGAGATTAGATCAAGTTACCATCACAAACCCAAGGTCCATGGGTGGACTACTCCCCCTTCATCATGGAGACGGTGGAGAAGTCGTTGGAGAAGATGGAGACCACCCCGGCAGCGCCCCCCCGGAGTTTACCCCCTCCAATCTCCAGCTCCAGATCTCTGTTTCGTGGTTTCTGTGTTTCGGCGGCGCTCCTTCCAGAGAACGTCGGGGACTATTTTTATAGACGGTTTTAGGTCAAAACGGAGTCGGTGGAGGAAAGATCAACGACAACGGAGCTCCGAGGCCCAAAAGGAGGGGTCCCACGCGGTCAGGTACATGGGCCGCGTGGGCCCACCTAATTTGGCCCTCGGGTCTCCGCTTGTTTGCTTCCTTCGCCCCAAGTCTTCTTCCTTCCAAATATTGACGCACGTAAATTTGCAGGTCATTTGGACGTCGTTTGGGTCCTGAAACATTAAAATAAAGAAATAGGGTTTTCTGCATGCGCAGGGTTAATTACATAAAAATAGGAAATAAATATAATATTCCCAAAAATTATTATAAAACATTGATATAACCCTTATATGATGCAAATATGATTGGAATACAAGTAATATAGTGCAAAGTTCATGTATACATTTTACATGCATCTACGCCGCAGCGCCGCCTCCGTCCGTGCTGCTCCGATCCGCCGCCGCCCCCTTCTTCCCGGCCCGCAAGAGGTAGTTTTTTTTGTAGTTTAGTTGTTTTTTTGTGTTATATTTTTAGTGTTACGAATTTTAGTTTTAGTGTTACAAATTGTGTACTTGTTAGAGGTTAGGAATTTTAGTGTTACAAATTTTAGTGTTACAAATTTTAGTTTTAGTGTTAGGAATTTTGTGTTAGGAAATTACTTGTTAGATGTTAGATATGCAATATTTTTGTATGTGAGGTGTATAAATTGTTTGTATGCAAATTTTTTTTTTAATTGTGTTGGAAATTTAGTGTTAGTGTTAGGAATTTTGCTAAGTGCAAGTATTACTTAGGTAAATTTAATTGTGTTGGAAATTTTGCTAAGTGTAAGTATTACTTAGGTAGATTTAATTGTGTTGGAGATTTAATTGTGTTGGAAATTTTGCTAAGTGTAAGTATTACTTAGGTAGATTTAATTTTGCTAAGTGTAAATTTGTTTGTTTTATAAAAATTGTGTTTTTAGTTTATTGTTCTTGGCGACGATGTCCCTGTTGGACCAGAGGGGCGATGTCCGGGACTGGGCTCCGCCGGGTTGGCGCTGGGAGGTGCTACCTTCCAGGACGCGTAGCTTGGTGAGTAATCCGGGTGACGTCGTCGACCCGGATCTTCTTTGGTGGCAGTCGCGTGGGCCACACTCGGTGCAGAGGGAGCCGGCCCCCGAGGAGGTGGTACGTCGCCGTATCAGGGAGGAGGACGAGCACGTCCGTCGCTACATGTATTTGTTGGATAGGCAGTATAACAGTAGCTGGTCGTTTCTTCAGAGGGTTCCTCCTCACGTGAGTTATGACCCTGTGAGGGTTCCTTATCTTTGGGTGCGCAGCGCCCGCGGCTCAGCACCCCGCGGCTCAGCACCCGATCGAAGTTAGTTTGAGAGGTTCATGCATGGGAGAGAAGATGTATTGGTGATATTTATTCGTGATGTGTTAGAGTTAAATAAAATAGGATTGGTTAAGCAATGGATACCTTCAACAATGTATTGGTGATATTTATTCATGATAATTATTCGTAAAGTACGTGAGGAAAATAATGTTCCCTACTTTCAATTATACTGCTAATGCTAACATTGTTTTATCTTTCTTTTGTATTAGTTAAGCAATGGATAACTTCAACATCAGAGACGGGGAAGAGGACATTTTCGCCATTATGCGGCAACCCGGGGGTGGAGCTGAAGACAGTGGAGCAGAAGATGGCTCACAGTTTTTGAACGAGTCCGGTACGGGGATGGAGCTGGAAAGAAGGGACGAAGTGCAAACGAGCACCGAGTGCGATGATGACTCGCAAATTGGCCGACCCCCACAGTCTAGTGAGGTATATTAAGCCTCTGTTGATCAGATGCAATAATTGATTTGTATATATATGTATTAACAAATGTTTCTTATTTTTAGACCTCCGCATCGACCCAATCTAGTAAACGAGGCCATGCCAAAGGGATGGCCGCATATGCGCATCTCCGAATTGAGCTCGTCTCTCTAGAGGGCAAACCGTTGGAACCCATGGCGAACGTAAATAAGTTTGTGCATCAATGCGGAGTATTGTTAGGGACAATGTCCCGATCAGTGTTCAGGAATGGAATAAGCCAGCAAAGGTAGAGGGAGTTAGTTATGTCGACAACAGAACCAAAGGTGTGCTTTGGGACAAGCTCATTCACATTTCACCCTACCAGTCTTGGATTCAAAGGCAAGGACAAAAGTCATGACGGACAAAGTCAAACATTTCGCTCTTAAGAAGATGGCTGAACAATTCAATAAGTACAAGAACAGATTATACCGTGCGTGAGTCGCAGATAAGAAAGCTCCAGATTTCACTGTCACACTAGAGAGGCAGCGGGCTCACTGGGACTCATTTCTGGAGTACAAGAATTCGGAACAAGCTAAGCAAAGGTCGAAAAAGAATAAGGATAATGCAGTGAAAAAGAAATATCACCATAAGATGGGGCAGGTGGCTACAGAAGTGCCGATCCTAAGTGGAATCAAGTTGAGGCCGACATGCGCGGAAAAGGGATCACTCCAGCTACAGAGGCGTGGCCCCATAGGGTAAGAAATTGGGTACTTGGGGATGGGACGGAGTATGACATGGAAACAGGGGAGTTAATAGTTCATGAAAAGAAAGAAATTCATATACCCAGAAAGCAATTGTTGAAGTAATCGCCGAGGTTCAAGAGGGAAAGTTTATTCCCAACAGAGAGAACGATGAGCTGTCAAGGCCCTCAGGAACAAAGAAAAAGGGGGACGAACACGAGGCTATGGACCTAGTGTGTCGTGGGAGAGTGGGTTTCCCGAGGACCGTGATTCTTATAGAAGTCGAGCGAGAGCAAAGAGGAGGAAGGAGCAGGATGAATCAGACTAGTTGAAGAACCTAGAAAGAAAGAACGACGAGTTAGTTGCTCTCTTTGCGGAACAGCAGAAGCAAACAGATGAAATGCGTGGGCAAAGGCCAACTCATCAGCTGCAGCAAGATAGTCAAGGCGGCACATCTCAGCGGAGAAGCAGCGTGGCTTCCACGGGGGTCGGTGCTGAAGAGGCACCGACGGATCGCTACGCCATGGATTATATCACGGAGAAGACAAGTTGTGAGCTACATGTGGCAGTGAGGAACTTATCCGTGAAGGCGGCAGACGGCTATGCTTTAACTTGTGAATCTACAGCATTGTGGCTTGGCAATGAGATTCCAGATGGCTATGGTCGTGTCGGCGTGGATCAAATTTTACCAGGATATAAATCACCGGACCTTGACATCCCTGGAGCTGATGATGAGACGACACTAGGAGACGTCAGGGGTGGTACCATTCTATGGCGCAAGAAATACATCGTGTTTCCAGGCTGGGCGCCACGGCCACCATCGTCTCCTCCGAGTTGCGATTCACCACCTCCAAGTCCACATTATGACGAGAGGAACGACCACCACAGCACGAGTCCATCTCGATCTCTGCCGCCGCATCAGCCGACTCCGTCACCGCATCAGCCGACTTCTGAGCCGACTCCGCCCACTAAGGCTCAGGGCCAAAAGGGGAAGCGCGCCGGTTCGTCGATGGGTTACCGAAGCGGACCTCGACAGGAGCCCCTCCCAAAAGTACCGTCGGCTCCTCCCATTAGAGCTTACGACAGGACTAAAGAGGAAACCGCCGCAATTGTGGCTGACGACGTGAAAAGATAGCTTGCACTGAGAAAGACTGAGCCAAAGCAAATATTTGCTCCGGAATCCATAAAGTGGGCTAAGAACTTTCTTGAGCATCCATCGCAAATTGAGATAAAAAGGCCAGATGACTATTTACGCTGTTTGAGGAGAGCTAGCTCCCACACGACGAGAATTAGTAGTGCCAGCGGGAAAAGAGACGTTGCCCAACTCAGAGAACATGCAAAACAGTCGATCTCCCCGCTCAAGGTACCCACTTATCAGGGCTCCGCGGCGGACATTGCTTTATCCTACAAGGCGGAATTTGCTGCAGAAGCTGGTATTACTCTTTCTCAACTGGAAAGCGAAGACATCCCCATTTCGGATGTAGAATTATGGAAATGGGAATATAGGAAGCCTCAGCTGCCACCTGATCAGATCGAGCTTCTACCAACACGAATGCGAAAACTGCATGACTGGTACTTGCAAGTCACAAAGGTAGACCAAAAAATTATCCTTGTGAAAGTTACAGAAGAGCATTACATAGGTCAAGACCAGGTACAAATTTATCTTCAAGAACTCTCTTTCTTATACAAGCTTGACGCCCTCGACTTGAGTCTCGTCAGTACCTATTGTCTGTAAGTGATTCAATTCATTTATTTCTAAAATAAAGTCTCTAGCTCAGCTCGGTCATTGCCTGTCTTAATTATGCTCACTACGCTATTATACAGAATGAAGAGTGATGAATGTGACAAAAAATGAATCTTTGACATTGGGTTCATTGACCCAAAACGAGTTAATGAGAGCTTGCTACTGGACTTCGCCAAGGAAACGGAGGCCAACTTGCCAACGAAAAGAAGATACTGTTTCCTTACAACTTCGGGTAAGAGTGTTACTGTTTTGTACAAATTAATTTTTGCTTACTCGATGTTAAGTGTAACTGATGAGTTACTGACGTATATAAACATGCGCAGCTTCCATTACATTCTACTAATCATTGAAGTTGACTCTGTAAGAGTTGAAATCTATGGCTCATTGGCGTATCCCGAAGAGAAGTACCAAAGCATTCTGGATGCGCTCGAAAGGTAATTTCAATCATTATCGCACTATATCAGTCTCTTTTGTTCATTTCCTCATTTATTCATTTTTTTTTCAGGCAGGGTTTGGAAAAAATTCAGAAAGAGGACACTAGCTAGGTTCGCGCATCTCTTTAATTCTAATTTCAATACCACTATATCTTGATTATTATTTGATTGAATTCTATTCTCGTAAAGTACGTCGAGAGGCAGCCATCGGGCACCAATTTGTGTGGATACTACGTTTGCGAGTGGATTCGCCGGGAGGTCAGTGAGCGGAACGCAGGGACATTTATAGAAGTACGTGAACAAATATA
The DNA here is from genome assembly GCA_947311845.1 of Poa pratensis. Taxonomy (NCBI): domain Eukaryota; kingdom Viridiplantae; phylum Streptophyta; class Magnoliopsida; order Poales; family Poaceae; genus Poa; species Poa pratensis. The sequence goes on along the minus strand of CAMZMU010000128.1, from coordinate 106,207,414 downwards.
TTCACAATTTTATTTTATTATCATCAATTGTCTTGAGTGTCATTCATAATTTTTATTAGGATGACTGATATTCATATTGATCTCCTTCTTTTATAGTTGGATAGAATGCGGAGGAATCTGCCACTAAAGGAGCGCTTTCTACCAATTCAAGAGGAAATTGCGGGATTTTTGGTGGACCATGTCATAAAACCAAAGGGAAAATACAATGGCACCGAATAGACGGGCTCTAGTCCCGGTTATGATCTCCATGTAATCGAATAGACGGGTTCTAGTCCCGGTTATGATCTCCATGTAATCGAAGAGACGTGAATAGATATTTCTTTTATGAACATTTTGATATGCTATATGTAGTTTTCTGATTTGTAATTAATTAACCATATATTTTGCAACATTTAAATATTAAAATAAGGCGGGAATACAAAAAAGCCGGAGGCTGCCACGTGGGTGATCTTTTGTCCCAGGTCGTATTATGAACCGGGACAAAAGGTCCTCGACCACGCGCTCAGGCCAGTGGCCACGTGGGTGATCTTTTGTCCCGGGTCGTATTGCGAACCGGGACAAAAGGTCCTCGACCACGCGCTCAGGCCAACGGCCACGTGGGAGATCTTTTGTCCCGGGTCGTAACTGAGCCGAGACTAGGGGGGACCTCTAGTCCCGATTATGTTGTCCCGGGTGCCAAGCCGGGACTAGAGGGCCTCCCGACCCAGGACTAATAGCCCTGTTTCCACTAGTGGCCTCGGCGGCAGGCAGCGTGGTTGTCGCGGCTGATGCGTGTAAAGTCACATGTCCGTTGTTAACCCCAAGAGGAAGGTATGATGAGTGCAGCAGCAAGTTTTCCCTCAGTATGAAACCGAGGTTATCAATCCAGTAGGAAGTCAGCGTTGCTCCGAAGGTGTTGGTGGAGGAATGTAGTGCGGCGCAACACCAGAGATTCCGGTGCCAACGTGGAACCTGCACAACACAATCAAACTACTTTGCCCCAACGAAACAGTGAGGTTGTCAATCTCACCGGCTTGCTGAAAACAAAGGATTAGGCGTATAGTGTGGAAAATGATGTTTGTTTGCAGAGAATATAAAAGAACAATGATTGCAGTAGGTTGTATTTCAGATGTAAAAGAATGGACCGGGGTCCACAGTTCACTAGTGGTGTCTCTCCATAATAAAATACTAACATGTTGGGTGAACAAATTACAGTTGGGCAATTGACAAATATAGAGGGCATAACAATGCACATACATATCATGATGATCACTATGAGATTTATTTGGGCATTACGACAAAGTACACAGACCGCCATCCAGCATGCATCTGTGTCTAAATAGTCCACCTTCAGGTTAGCATCCGCACCCCTTCCAGTATTAAGTTGCAAGCAACAGACAATTGCATTAAGTATGGTGCATAATGTAAACAACACTAATATCCTTAGACAAAGCATTGCTGTTTTACCCCTAGTAGCAACAGCACATCCACAACCTTAGAACTTTCTGTCACTGTCCCAGATTAAATGGAGGCATGAACCCACTATCTAGCATAAATACTCCCTCTTGGAGTTACAAGCATAAACTTGGCCAAAGCCTACACTAATAACGGAGAGCATGCAAGATCATAAACAACACATATATGATAGATCAATAATCAACTTGACATAGTATTCAATATCCATCGGATCCCAACAAACACAACATGTAGCATTACAATAAGATGATCTTGATCATGATAGGCAGCTCACAAGATCTAAACATGATGGCACAAAAGGAGAAGACAACCATCTAGCTACTGTATGGACCCGTAGTCCAGGATGAACTACTCACGCATCACTCCGGAGGCAGGCATGGCGATGTAGAGCCCTCCGGTGATGATTCCCCTCTCCGGCAGGGTGCCGGAGGAGAACTTCTGAACCCCCCGAGTTAGGGTTGACGGCGGCGGCAGCGGATGTTTTCTGGAATAATGGCTCGGTGTTTTAGGGTTTTCGCGTCTGGAGGAATAAATAGGCGAAGGGGCGACGTCGGTGGAGGCGCGGGGCCCGCCCACGCCGCCATGGGTGAGGGCGCCCTGCTGCCCCCCTTCGTCTCCTCTTCGGACTTCTGGAACGTGTCGGGAAAAATAGGCATCTGGATTTTGTTTCGTCCGATTCCGAGAATATTTCCAGAACAGCTTTTCTGAAACCAAAAACAGCAGAAAACAGGAACTGGCACTGTGGCATCTTGTTAATAGGTTAGTCCAGAAAATGCATAAAAATGCTATGAAGTGTGAATAAAACATGTAGCTATTGGTATAAAACTAGCATGGAACATAAGAAATTATAGATACGTTGGAGACGTATCAAGCATCCCCAAGCTTAGTTCTACTCGTCCTCGAGTAGGTAAACGATAACAACAATAATTTCTGAAGTGACATGCTACCAACATAATCTTGATCAATAATATTGTAAAGCATATGAGCTGAGATCAAATCATTCAAAGCAAAAGTCTATAATGATATAAAAGACAACAAAACAAGTTAGTTAAACAAGCTAAAAGTTTTCATGAATGATTGCTTTAAAGACATGAAACCGTACAAGGTTCATTAAAGATGTGTTAAGTATCCAATGTAGGAGTTCTATCCTTCAATTCCAAGCATCAAGTAATCTTTCACAACATAGAAGGATTCAGCCAAGTAAAAATAAACATGAACATCATGAATCAACTGTTTCGAAGTCTACTCAACCGGTGAGCGTAAGCATTTGGTTTGGCACCAGGATGTTATGGCTAAAAGAACATTGATGGGGGTTTGGAAGGCCAAAGGAAGAAAGTCTCACAAAGCTATAAGTGATCATTAGACAAGAGGAAGTCTTATAATCGAAGCTATGTAAGGAGTAGTGATTGCCATGCAACGGATGCACATAGAGCTATATGTGTATGAAAGCTCTCCAATGGAACTAGTGGGGGTGCATCCAACTTGGTTGCTCATGAAGACCTAGAGCATTTTGAGGAAGCTCATCATTGGAATATACAACCCAAGTTCTATAGTGTAAATTCCCCACATAGTTATACTAGTAAACATGAAAACTCTCTCACATGGAGTACAGGTGCTAAACATGAGCACAAATGATGACTATGAATAATGCAGGTGCTTCAACATGAGCACAAGTGTGGATAAAGGATAGTAATGTTGCCCCCTTTTTCTTTATTCTTTTTTTTTTTTTTTTTTTTTTTTTTTCTTTTTCTGTTTCTCTTTTCGATGGCCTCCATGGCTCTTTTCACTTTCAGGGGCAACACTCTAATATGACAACACACTTTTTGTTACAAATAACTCACAACGAACTAAAACATGATGTAAACTGTATGCCTCTGCCAGTGTAGCAGGATATGCAATGATCTAGCGTAACATGGGTAAACCGCACATCAGCTGTATAGAATCATGCAAAGCAATATGTATATGATGAATGACAGCAAGTCATGTAATGTAAGATGGAAGTTGCATGGCAATATATCTCGGAACAGCTATGGAAATGCTGTAGTAGGTAGGTATGGTGGCTGTTTTGAGGAAGATGTATGGGTTTATGTGTAGGAGAACAAGAGAAAGTTCTCCCACGGGTTTGGATGTACTGGCGAAGTATGCACAACTCTCAATGTGAGCAGAAGGCAATGCACACACCGAAGAGGCTAGCAAATATGGATGGTGGAAGTGCCAAAAACCGTAGCTCAACATTAGTCAAAAAGAACTCACAAGCTTATTGCAAACATCTAGCAGGTTCAACATTAAGAACATGATTAAAGTTTACTCCAAGAAGGGCCGTTCACGGCGGCACAAGTACCCCGTTAGATCCCTCGACCTTCAGCACAACTTAGTTATTACGAATCACTTTTAGACATGGAAAGCTATCAAGTCCAACTACACCTTCAACAATTTAAATAGAGTTTGTAGTACGGTACAAGCTTAAAGACAACTATCCACTCATAATTTTAACTTAATTAACCAGCAAGCTTTACCATCTAAATACCTCAAAACATTTGCAAAGAATCAAGTCATCAAAGTTCAATGATCTACAAGACTATGCAAGTTATTACTATACCACTACCACATGCAGCATTTTCTGAACCAACACATCAACCAAGCAACTAAACAAAAACTCTCCAAATGATTTACAAATGAAACAAGAGAGTACTACTCCTCAAGAATTAACAGCTCTAAAAGAGATGCATGAAAAACAGGAGCTAAAAACATACAGTAGCTAGATAAGAATACTCAAAAGATATAAGTGAAGAATATGAGTATTCACATGAAAAAGCGGAGCGTGTCTCTCTCCCACACAAGAATGCTAGGATCCAACTTTATTCAGAAAAATAAAAACAACAACAAAAATAAAAGCAAACAGACGCTCCAAGTAAAATACATAAAATGTGGAAGAATTAAAATATAGTTTCACTAGAGATGACCTGATAAATTGTTGATGAAGAAGGGGATGCCTTGGGCATCCCCAAGCTTAGACGCTTGAGTCTTCTTGAATATTGCAGGGATGACCCACGGGGGCATCCCCAAGCTTAGGCTTTTCACTCTTCTTGATCACATCATATCATCCTTCTCTCTTGCTCCTTGAAAACTTCCGCCACACCAAACTCAGGTAACTCGTTAGAGGGTTAGTGCATAATCAAAAATTCTCATATTCTACTGTGACACAATCATTACCAAAGCTTCTGGACATTACTTACAGCCACTGATGTTTAATGGAGCAAAGAAATCCAATCAAACATAGTAAAAGAGGCAATGCAAAATAAAAGGCAGAATCTGTCAAAAACAGAACAGTCTGGAAAGACGAATTTTTTCGAGGCACTTAACTTGCTCAGATGGAAGAAGCCCAAACTAATGAAAGTTGCGTACATATATAAGGATCATGCGTGATTTTTTTCAGAATTTTTCGAATTTTCTGTAGCGCATACAGCTCAAAACGGTGGACAGCAAAAATCTGTCACTGCGCAGAAATCCAATTTTAGCAACAACTTTCAACTAGAGACTTTACTTGGCACAACAATGCAATAAAATAAAGATACAAAGGAGTTGCTACAGAAGTAAACAACACCTTGACTCAAAATAAAATAAAATGACAGAAAATAAAAAGATGGGTTGTCTCCCACAAGCGCTTTTCTTTAACGCCTTTCAGCTAGGCGCAGAAAGTGAAAATCAAGTGTTATCAAGAGAAGATGCATCAACATCATAATTTGTTCTAATAATAGAATCAAAAGGCATCTTCATTCTCTTTCTAGGGAAGTGTTCCATACCTTTCTTGAAGAGGAAATTGATACTTAATATTCCCCTCTTTCATATCAATAACAACACCAACAGTTCGAAGAAAGGGTCTTCCCAAAACAATAGGACAAGATGCATTGCATTCAATATCCAAAACAACAAAATCAACGGGGACAAGGTTATTGTTAACCGTAATATGAACATTGTCAATTCTCCCCAAAGGTTTCTTCATAGAGTTATCAGCAGATGAACATCCAAATAACAGCATTCCAAAGGTGGCAAGTCAAGCATATCATAAAGTTTCTTAGGCATAACAGAAATACTTGCACCAAGGTCACATAAAGCATTACAATCAAAATCATTCACCTTCATTTTAATGATGGGTCCCAACCATCTTCCAACTTCCTAGGGATAGAAGCTTCAAGTTTTAATTTCTCTTCCCTAGCTTTTATGAGGGCATTTGTAATATGTTTTGTAAAAGCCATGTTCATAGCACTAGCATTAGGACTTCTAGCTAGCTTTTGCAAGAACTTAATAACTTCAGAGATGTTACAACTATCAAAATCAAAATCATTATGATCAAAAGTAATGGGACCATTGCTTTCAATACTTCGAAAAATTTCAGCACCTTTATCAGAAACAGTTTTAGCAGTTTTAGGAAATTTTGCATGCTTTATAGTAGAAGTAGAAACATTGAGGAAAAAATTAATCCTGCATAAAAGGTTTGGATGATCATCCAAGCAGTTAGTCCATGGGTAGGGCAATTCTTTATCATAGATTTCATTCTCTTCCATGCTTGAGCAACATGTTCATTATCAAATTGCTTGAAATTCATAATGCTACTTCTCAAAGATATAATTTTTGCAGGAGGATAATATTTTCCAATGAAAGCATCTTTGCATTTTGTCCTTGAATCAATACTATTTCTAGGCAAAGATAGCAACCATTCTTTAGCTCTTCCTCTTAAGGAGAAAGGAAATAGTTTCAGTTTTACAATATCCCCATCTATATCCTTATACTTCTGCATCTCACAAAGATAGCAACCATTGCCAACATCAATAGCATTACCATTGATAGTAGGAGGTTTATCAACATGTGAAGCTTCAGCATTACTAGTGGTGGTAATAGTACAAACTCGATCTATACTATTCTTTCTATCAATTTCAGCTTCTCTTTCCCACCTAGCATGCAACTCAGCCAACATCCTAATATTGTTGTCAATTTTAACTTGGATGGCATTTGCTGTAGCAAAAGATTTAGTATCTTTAACCTCATTAGGCATAACTTTCAGTTTCAAAAGATCAACATCTAGAGCAAGACTATCAACCTTAGAAGTAAGAACATCAATTTTACCAAACTTTTCCTCAACAGATTTGTTAAAAGCAGTTTGTGTATTAATAAATTCTTTAAGCATGACTTCAAGATCAGAGGGTACACTCCTACTATTGTTGTAAGAATTACCATAAGAATTACCATAACCACTACCATTATTAGAAGGATATGGCTTATAGTTGTTATTACCAAAATTATTCCTATAGGCATTGTTGTTGAAATTATTATTTTTAATGAAGTTCACATCAACATGCTCTTCTTGAGCAACCAATGAAGCTAAAGGAACATTGTTAGGATCAATATGCGATTTACCACTCACAAGCATAGACATAATGATATCAATCTTTTCATTCTAGGAAGAGGTTTCTTCAACAGAATTTACCTTCTTACCTTGAGGAGTCCTTTCGGCGTGCCATTCGGAGTAGTTGATTATCATATCATCAAGAAGTTTTGTTGCTGCACCTAAAGTGATGGACATAAAGGTTCCTCCAGCAACTGAATCCAGCAGGTTCCTTGAGGAAAAAATTAATCCTGCATAAAAGGTTTCGATGATCATCCAAGCAGTCAGTCCATGGGTAGGGCAATTCTTTATCATAGATTTCATTCTCTCCCATGCTTGAGCAACATGTTCATTATCAAATTGCTTGAAATTCATAATGTTCCTTCTCAAAGATATAATTTTAGTAGGAGGATAATATTTTCCAATGAAAGCATCTTTGCATTTTGTCCTTGAATCAATACTATTTCTAGTCAAAGATAGCAACCATTCTTTAGCTCTTCCTCTTAAGGAGAAAGGAAATAGTTTCAGTTTTACAATATCCCCATCTATATCCTTATACTTTTGCATCTCACAAAGTTCAATAAAATTATTAAGATGGGCAGGAGCATCATCAGTACTAACACCAGAAAATTGCTCTTTCATAACAAGATTTAATAGAGCAGGTTTAATTTCATAAAAGTCTGCTTTAGAAGCAGGTGGAGCAATAGGAGTGCATATGAAATCATTATTATTTGTGCTAGTGAAGTCACACAACTTGGTGTTCTCAGGAGTACTCATTATAGCAAAAATAAAAACAAAACCAAAATAACAAAATAAAAACAAGTAACTAATGTTTTTGTGTTTTTGATATAAAGAAAGCAAACAAGACAATAATAAAAATAAAGTAAGCAAGACAAAAACAAAGTAAAGAGATTGGGTGTGAGAGACTCCCCTTGCAAGAAAAGTCAGAAAATACTGGTGCCTAGGTGAGGCAGAAATCTTCTGAATCCAAAGCAACTCGACTTCCCCGGCATCGGCGCCAGAAAATATGCTTGATGCGTGTAAAGTCACACGTCCGTTGGAAACCCCAAAAGGAAGGTATGATGAGTGCAGCAGCAAGTTTTCCCTCAGTATGAAACCGAGGTTATCAATCCAGTAGGAAGTCAACGTTGCTCCGAAGGTGTTGGTGGCGGAATGTAGTGCGGCGCAACACCAGAGATTCCGGTGCCAATGTAGAACCTGCACAACACAATCAAACTACTTTGCCCCAACGAAACAGTGAGGTTGTCAATCTCACCGGCTTGCTGAAAACAAAGGATTAGGCGTATAGTGTGGAAAAGGATGTTTGTTTGCAGAGAATGTAAAAGAACAATGATTGCACTAGGTTGTATTTCAGATGTAAAAGAATGGACCGGGGTCCACAGTTCACTAGTGGTGTCTCTCCATAATAAAATACTAAACATGTTGGGTGAACAAATTACAGTTGGGCAATTGACAAATAGAGAGGGCATAACAATGCACATACATATCATGATGACCACTATGAGATTTATTTCGGCATTACGACAAAGTACACAGACCGCCATCCAGCATGCATCTGTGTCTAAATAGTCCACCTTCAGATTAGCATCCGCACCCCTTCCAGTATTAAGTTGTAAGCAACAGACAATTGCATTAAGTATGGTGCATAATGTAAACAACACTAATATCCTTAGACAAAGCATTGCTGTTTTACCCCTAGTAGCAACAGCACATCCACAACCTTAGACCTTTCTGTCACTGTCCCAGATTAAATGGAGGCATGAACCCACTATCTAGCATAAATACTCTCTCTTGGAGTTACAAGCATAAACTTGGCCAAAGTCTACACTAATAACGGAGAGCATGCAAGATCATAAACAACACATATATGATAGATCAATAATCAACTTGACATAGTATTCAATATCCATCGGATCCCAACAAACACAACATGTAGCATTATAATAAGATGATCTTGATCATGATAGGCAGCTCACAAGATCTAAACATGATGGCACAAAAGGAGAAGACAACCATCTAACTACTGCTATGGACCCGTAGTCCAAGGATGAACTACTCACGCATCACTCCGGAGGCAGGCATGGCGATGTAGAGCCCTCCGGTGATGATTCCCCTCTCCGGCAGGGTGCCGGAGGAGAACTTCTGAACCCCCCGAGTTAGGGTTGACGGCGGCGGCAGCGGATGTTTTCTGGAAATATGGCTCGGTGTTTAAGGGTTTTCGCGTCTGGAGGAATAAATAGGCGAAGGGGCAACATCGGTGGAGGCGTGGGGCCCGCTCCCCATAGGGTGGCGCGGCAGGGGGCCCACCCGCGCCGCCATAGGGTGAGGGCGCCCTGCTGCCCCCCCTTCGTCTCCTCTTCGGACTTCTGGAACGTGTCAGAAAAAATTGGCATCTGAGATTTTGTTTCGTCCGATTCCGAGAATATTTTCAGAACAGCTTTTTCTGAAACCAAAAACAGCAGAAAACAGGAATTGGCACTGTGGCATCTTGTTAATAGGTTAGTTCCAGAAAATGCATAAAAATGCTATGAAGTGTGAATAAAACATGTAGCTATTGGTATAAAACTAGCATGGAACATAAGAAATTATAGATACGTTGGAGACGTATCAGCGGCTTGAGGTGTCGCGACCGTCATGGCTGCGGAGGAGCTCGACGGTTGGCGGCAAGGCTCGAGAACTCGACTCGTTGCTCCTATCGCTTCACGGTTGAATCGATCTCTCTTGGCAAATGCCTTGCACAGACTTCGGTCGATGCCGACGACGGCGGCGCCCCTGGGCGTCGTTCCCCATCTTGATGGCGTCGTTGTGGAGTCTTGACATTTGACCGACACGAGTGGTCCTAGGACATCCGGGTGAAAACCTAAACTCCTTCGGAGCGGGCGATGACGGCGGACACGTCGCTACCTTCCTGAAGGCATCGCTGTAACAACCCAAAGTTGAGAACCTAAAAAGATGAATAAAATTTTCGCTTTTGTGTTGCATTGCATCATGGCATCCAATTTAAACTTGCTAAACAACACACAAATGGTTTTGGCACCATTTAAAAACAAATGCCAAACTTGCTTCAACCAATTTCAAAACAACGAAGGCACTCAATCTTGCAAAACAAAATCACTTTGACATCTCATAATTGTCAAGGAAGTTCCAAGAGCTCACATCAATATTTTGACTTGCTTCAAAAATTCTAAAAGAGTATTATTTTGGAAATTCTCAAAAATGCCTATAAGCCATTCCTATTTTGTTTACCTATCAAATGATTTCCAAATAAGCTGTAAAAATTAGGGGAACCTAATATTAATATAAGGAGACTCCACAAAAATTGGCATAATTTTTGGAGGTGTTTAAGTTGCCCTTTTAATTCGAAAGCAGTGCACACAGTACTGGGAAGGACCTGATCGTGATGATTTTAAAACCTCCAGGGACTTCTTTGCAAAATCATCTTCCCTTCTCTGTAGCGACCGAGCGCGCTACGCTCGCGCCGCACCGCCGCGTCGATGCCACGCCGGGCCCCTCTTCTCCGTCCTTTCCCTGCGAGGAGAGGAAGAGCGCACGCCCACGAGCCTCTGCTCCCCATCCCCACCTGCCCCGCTCCCCTTTTTCTCTCTTTCCCCGAGCTCCCGCGAGCCGCCATGGCCGCCATGCTCGCCGTGCTCGTCGCCGGTGTTGGAGGAGCTCCCGAGCAAATCGCCGACCACCACCATTTCCGCTGTGCCTTGCTCCGCCTCCCTGCCAAAGGAATCGACCCGGGGCGCCGAGAATCGACGCCGCCGTCGTCGTCTTCTCCGCCTCTGGCCGCCGAGCTCCGAGCAACCGCGCCGCCGATGTGGTGCTCCTGCGACCTCGCCGAGCAACTCCACGTGCGTGTGGTGAGCTCTCTGTCCTCCGGGACATCCCCATCTTTTCTCCCCTGCTCTGTGCATCGCCGTCGCGCGAGATGAAGCACGGCCAGCCGCCGCGACCGCGCCGGTGTCGCGCACGGATACGTCGCCGTGCGGTCTCGTACTCCACCACCCAGCACGCACCCAAGCACCCACACGTTGCCCGCCGGGATGCACACCCACGCGCGCGAAGGCGCCGCCGCTGGAGGTCGTCGCCGGCCGTTGTCCTCCGTCGAGCACCGCCACTACCCTATATTTCAGTTTCATCAGTGGTTCCCCAGTGGACTTAAAACCAACCGGATATTCCGGCCCCGGACCAAATGTCCGGCTTGAATATTCCGGCTGAGTCCAGTGGCTCGCACCTTGAGTCCTTAGCCGTTTTCACGTGTGGCCAAGCCTTGAGACCGGATATTCCGGTCTGGCACGACCCGGATTATCCGGCCTCTGGGAGCTTGTCGCCTATTGGGCTAAGTTGCACATGGTCTCCTCACAACTTAAAGCTTGCATCTTCTCATGAGCATGACATTCATAGGCAAGTTAACCCTAGGGTTCATCGATATTGATCAACTAGTAAAGTTGTTGTAACCCTTAAACCCCACGGTATAGTCGCGATGCACCGTGATGCATCCAACCTCCGTTTAAATTGTTTAGTTGAATCATCCTCGTCTCAGGGATTTAAAATGTCATATCATCATTTTTGTATGCATTGCACAATTGCCATGTGTTGATTGTTGTTCTTGCTTTCCGGTGTTGTTCGCTCTACGGTAGATCACGAGTTCGGAGTTGAGCATCATGACTCCGACGACCAGTTTGACTCCTCCGCTCAACAAGGCAAGCGTAATCCCCCCTCTGAGCATGTCTTATCCTATATTTCCGCAAATATTTTCTCCACTATAATATTGCATGCGGTTCCAAATGTCAATTTTATTGGATTAGAGTATCCTATAGTTGCATTAAGATTCCGATGCCAATACCTGTTTTCCCTCCTAATATCCATAGGATTGTATTGTTGGCCGAGATACTTACTATGCTATGTTGATGCTTAGCCATGCTTAGTTTAATTGCATAGCTATATGATGGATGGTTTGTGGTGGAAACATGTGATGAGATAAATGGTTGATGGTGGAGGAAATTGTGGAGATGGATAATAAAATGCTAAAAGGTGGGGATGAGAGGCCACTGTGGTTGTGGTGTTTTGTCTCGTTCTCGCCGCCTAGGTGCGAGTTCTGTACCTCCTGAACCAAGACTGAGCGTGCAACCATGCGTGAGGCCTATGCATTCGCAGTGCAGGAACCCTCATAGACTAAATAACTCGAGCGGGGCTAGCCAGGATCCTCTAGTTCGGGCTTCCATTTGCGCGTGCGTGATGATGGTGGTATGTAATGGGATGAGGATGGTGGTGTTAGGAAAATGAGTGGCTATGGGGCGAGGTGTTGTGATCCTGGCAGTCGTACCGCCACTGATGATCCTGGAAAGTCCTTAACGAGGAAGAAGTCGACACCGCTCCCACCCAGCCGGCTTTCCAAGGAAGAGAGCTAATTGTACAAGTAATGGGCCGGACGGTACGCGTGGCGAAGGAGCTGGAGCCCCTCGGGGCTCCGGGGACTTCCACTTTGTACACCCCTGCAGGGATAAATCTTTTCGAAAAGCCGTGTCCGCGGTTATGGACGACTTCGGAATGGACGATGATCATAGAATAACTGGAACGGAATGATTAAAAATTTGAGTACTAAAGGTACTACTAATAACCAAGGTTGTCTTCCTCGAGGGTGATTCGGGGAGGTGCCTAGTAGATAGGTGATGAGAATGGTGATGGTTATGATGGAAATGGTTACCAAAAAAAGAGGTTACTTCTTACCCCTTTTCAAAATAATCTGATTAGTCCATGCCATGGAGTTATGTCTTTTAAAATAAAATCAGCTTTATGCAAAACAGCCATAAAACCTTGAAAGCCAATCATCGAGCATATATTAGCCCTTAATCTTGCGAGTTCGTCGAACTCAACGTCGTTTGCTTATTTTCAGGAGAGGACGTCACCGCCCTCGAAGGTGGGTTCTTTGTGGACGTCGACGAGTAGTCTGGGGTTCCCAGGTGGCAGCTTGGGACATCCCGGAACAGCTGGCACTGGATGTTTATTTGTAGGCCTCTTAGGCCCTAATCTGGATCTTGTTGTTTAGAACAACTTAATTTGCTTCCGCTTGTTGCAATGTTGGGTCGGTGACCTCTGGTTGTCTTTTGCTATCTTTCTCTATTATAAGAGTTGAACTATATGATTTGTGTCGTAGAGTCTGTGATGTGCCAGTTATTCCACAAGTCTTGATCTCTCTATTATGTTTTGATAGTGTGTCTGGTGGTAACGGATAACCGGGGACACAGTATCACTGTATAACAGTCGGGTCGGGGCGCCACAGTCACCTTGGAATTCCTGGCCCTCACGTGCGACTGGTTTGTGGCCCTCATGGGAGGTGGATGCTGGGGCAGCGGCCCCGGACAGTGGCGGTACGTCGAGGCGGCGGCCTCGAGCTCCCACGCGGCGAGGGCCCTATGGGGCAGGATCATGGCCATGTGCGGGTTGGGTGGCGTCCTGATGCTGTGCGGACAGCATGTTCGTTGACCCGACTGGTTTGACTTCGGGCAATGCGAAGTTTCATCATGGTTGCTACGTCGGGGCGGCAGCCCCGGAGCAGGTGGGCTTCGGTGGCGTCCTGGTGCTGTGCGGACAGCAGGCTCGTCGACCCTGACTGGTCCGACTTTGGGCTATGCGAGGCTTCGTCCTGGTTGCGACATCTGGGCGGCGGCCTCGGAGCATGTGGTGTGTGGTTCTGGTGTTTGGGTGACTTGTGTCGTGTGGGCGGCGGGTCGCCTCACCTGTGTGGTTTTTTGGCCCTGTTTTCCTTACAAACAGGGCATTGTACAGTTTGAATGGTTTTTGGGCCTGATTTTCCTTATAAACTGGGCCATCTCTTTTATCTATTCGGGTACACACCGGTATAGATCGCGTTATTTGAACCCCTCCAATCGCACACGATGAAGTTCACTATAGCTGTCAGCGATCAGGTCCACTGTTCTGAAACGGATCTGGCCCGGAGGGAAGATGTAAATTATGTTTTACCCAAGTTCAGTCCGTCTATGTAGAGGGGCTCACCTAGACTCCTTATTTGCATATTGTGTCGAGAACTTGTCTGGTCGAATCATTCCGAGATGAATCCCAAGCCATGAATTATAAAGTTGCCTTGGCTGGTTTACATATGATGGTTATAATGCCCGATAATACTCGATATCGTACTGATAATGGCTAGTTAATCCATTATCCATAGTGCCACCGGCTAGTAACGCTATGCCTATGCTTGATTTTCTTGTAATGCAATTCTTCATTAGGTTTATCGACACAGATTATGTCCTTCCCTGATGCATGACGAGGCTGCTTGTTCAACTCCTCGCCGGAGTAAGCATCTCCTAACCGTGACGTGTACTACACTCTGTCCTGGGTGGCCTCTTCACTCTTTTTCGTGGGCTTCTTGGGCTCTTGGAACTTTCAACTTGGTCCTTCAATAGACCTAGTGGGCCTACCTGATATTTGTCCCACTACCAAGTAGCATACTTTTTTTACTGTAATTTTGGCGGGCGTTTGCCAGCCTGAACTTTTATTACAAAAATAACGATTCATCTAAAATATCGTCACGAGAAACATAAATTCGTCCATAGATCGATCAAAAAATTTATACCCCTCATGCATATGAAGGACTATAGCCAAGAAAACTATATTTCAGAAAGGAACTAAAGTTTGAGGGCATTGTACTTGCACTGACTAGGACAACAAGGAGCCAACAATGTGCAGGAAGGAATAATTGGGTTGGACCTTTAGAAGGCAATGAAGAGGCGTGTCTTTGTTAATAACAGGAGCTGCATGTGATTAATAAGATAATATGCATTGAGAAAAGCTACATCTCAAAAGCGTAAAGGGACTGAGGAGTGCAAAACATGTCTCTACTAGGTGGCGGAGGAATTACCGCTTTGTTGAGACGCACCAGGACAATATACTTAGTGGGATAGGCGTGTTGCTCCAATCAGACTAAAATGTCTTGATTTCAGTGTAGAGAAGGCGTACAACATGATCATAGAAAGCATAAAAAACCATTAAACACCAAGATTTGTGCTTAAGAAGATATATATAGCAAAAAACGGGAATAGTCGTCAACAAACTAGCATAATATTTCTAACCGCCCGAGGAAGCACAAGTGGGCCGGGACCCAAACATAAAAATGATAAATAAAGAGGCATAGAATAAACACGACGAGATGCATTGTAGGGTAATTGACTGACTCTTAGCATGTTGACAAGCATCACAAATAGAAAAATTAATGTATATGGAAGAACAAAAATATTTTTTTTAACAATGAATTGCACTATAGTATTAAAGTGATGACCGCGACGCTGATGCCACTGGGAGGGCGTGATTTCGAAATTCAAGGCTGAACCATTCCCATTGGTGATATTCACTGGGTTATCCGCTCGTTCAGGCTAGCCTTTCAGCAGCCTTTCTTCATGGAGGTGTTCATTCTAACTCTTTGGTCTATTTGGATAACTCGGAATCACCATGTTTTCAATGGCATCATGGCAAGCTTCTTTCGTTGTCTCAAGAAATTCAAAGAAGAGCTTGATTGGGTTGCCTATATATAGAGCAAACCGTGCTAGTCTTGCTGGGTTTAAGGTTTGGATCCACAACTTCGGAGTGGCCTAGGCTCTTTAACCTGTTGTATATGTACAGTTAGATGGCTTTTTTTTGGTTTTCCCGGTTTGTACATACATTATTCAAAAATTAATAAAAAACAGCAGAACACTGCTGTTCCCTCAAAAAAAAAAAAACTCTGAAATAGGAAAGTCACAACCGTTCGACAGGGACGTTTGCTGCAGTGATGCAGCAGTACATCACACAATGTTTATCTGTACTCTGGTTTTCCCTGGCCTAGTTTCAACCTTCAAATAACAGGTGCGAAGAATATCGAAGTAATCTTGACTTGTAGTTGCTGAGAAAACGAATGGTGCAAGGTAATCTCTGATACAAAATTTGAGATGCTAGGATTTAAGGTCGCGTAATCTCACACATCATCTCGTCATGACTTTATAGCTCAGCTGTTAGAAATACGTACATGTGTACAGTTGGGCTCAGCTTACAATACACGCTATACGCATATACATGACCTACCGGTTTTAACAAAAAATCATGAAAATAGCAAGGAATTTCTCAATACTTCAAAATTTTCAACCAACTCATAAGAAAATTCTCAACTGCTGAATGTTCAAGACTGTTTTCGTTGTACAACTCAAAAATTACAAAATGTTTGTGATGTTTTACAGCACACTACTCTGAAATAGGAAACTCACAACCGTTCGACAGGGACGGGTGTGATGCAGCAGTACATCACACAATGTTTATCTGTAGTACTCTGGTTTCCTTGGCCTAGTTTCAACTTCCGAATAACATGTGCGAGGAATATCGATGTAATCTTGACTTGTAGTTCCCGGGAAAAACGAATGGTACGTAAGCACGAGAACGATAGTCAAAATAACTAGGAGGGCAAAGCACGTGCCTTTCCTACGGCCTTTGGAGTATATATATGCTTATCGGTGGACGCGAGGCACACTTTAGGCTGACTAATATGCTCACAGATCAATGGAAGAATGTGTGTTTGCCTTTTGAACGTTCTTCGACGTTAGAGAGTGGGAGTCAACGACTGAGCAATCGGATGTAACCAGATGCTCCAACTCCACGTGTGGCTGGTTTCCCACTGTTCAAAAATAACGGCCGGTAAATAGTCAACAGCTAAAAGCGATAAATCGGTCGATAAGCTAAATTATCTCTTATCTTGATTTGACCGATAATTAACGAGAAGCGGTATCTCGAACTTTTGGAGCCATGCACGCACATTGTCATGCGTTGGAGACCCAACCATAAATACATCCATACTCTCGATACCCTTGTAATAGCGCAACTGCTCTTCCCTCGTCGGCCTAGCTTGTCTGGTTGGACCCTCCGGTCTGACCGCCCGACCGCACCTCGTCGCTTCGGTTAGTACAAGCTACTCGCAACTTGCGAATGACGCAAATCCAACTGACGGTGCTGCTTTATTAGATTAGATGCATCTCACAACCTCCTATAATCACCTGTTCTAACGACCAGTTTCGATCGTCCATCGTGAGATCTCACGGGATGAATGTCCTACGCAGTCAGACCCGTTTATCTATGTCGTTGCTTGTCAATGGTGCTCTGTCACCATAAACGAGCAAGCTCAAGCCATCGCTCGATCCGGTCACAGCTTCAACAAAAGCATGTTTTCTTCCATATTTACGTCATGTAATCACCTTTGATTAGATTATCCGCACTATCATGTATATGGGACATGGGTACCCTTACACGTAGGCCAAGAGGGTAGGCCCACATGGGAGAAGGAATCAACGTGCTCATGGCAGCTCAAGACTAGACTAGCTCAATGCTGGGGTGACTCAAGGATGGGCTGAGTTTGATGGACGACTCAAGGATGGACTGAGCTGACGGACGACTCAAGGATGAGCCAAGCTGACGGACGACTCATGATCCATAACGACTCAAGGCCTGTGACGACTTAAAACCCTAGACAGAGACTCCAATACATATTCAACTAGTCCTCATGTAAACCCTGACCTGGCCACCTATATACAGCAGGCAGGGACTCCCCTTGAGGGACAAGTAAGTTAATTAGAAGATAGACAACCAAGCTTGATAAGCTGTAAGACGTCCAGAGGGATGCTCATAGACTCAATAGGCACGATCTAGATAGAAGAAGAGGATCCGCCACATCCGACGACTACGTACAGAACATCCGGTGACTCCAAAGCATACAAAATAAGACCTAGCCACAAATAGCATGTAGGGCTATTACCAGATGATATTTGTCGGAGCCTGAATCTGTATAAATATTTCTCTTATATGCAAACTCGCTCCGGAAGGTCCAAGTCACCTAAGTTCTACAATCTCACAAGTTATCCTACAATGAAATCCGCCGTGTTTATCCCACCACACACCATGATTCAATCGAATACCACATTTTTGCATTATACATGATTATATAAATGCAAAAAATTGACTAGTATAGTGGACGAGAAGCCCGGCAAGGCCACTTGGCACATCTCAGACACCAAATCACACGCAGGTCCGATACGGTCACTCCTGTCACATGAGTCCTATTGTCCCATTGCAATCTCGTGTGTAACCTACTAGGTTCGCCTAGTTTATTTTGGATACCCAAAGTGCCTTTGTATATTAGGCTCATGTTGTAAGTTTTCGACTCCAACAACTAGCCCTCCACATAATCAAACTCAAACTAGAACCATATAGACATATTCGACACAATTATAGAATTTTATTTATTTTGTCTTTTAACTTCTTCGTTATATTTCTTATCGGCTGCGTACATCCTAGGTATATGCAGAAGCTAGGCCAATGTTTGTCGGTACATCCTAGGTATATGCGTATAAGAGTGGCACAATGTGGGAGGAGTAGGGAGGGCGGGGGATCAGCGGGGATGGCGGTCGGGTTGCCAATCGGAGTTTCCATGGCGTTCTGACCGGCTGCGGGAGCAGGGGAGGGGGGGGGGGGGGGTTTGGGGGCGTGCGCAGCAGTGAAATCAGCGGCAGTTGGGCTGCGCGCAGGAGGGGAGAAAGTTTTGCGGCAGCCATATCGGGTGATGTGCATCACCAAAGCTAAAGTTTTGCATCACCATATGGAGATAGGTCATATCTTGGAGCTATTTTTTTTGGGATTTGGTGACGTATAAATCAGTTTTTTGGGCATAATCCCTATTTTACATCATCTAATGGAGATGCTCTCATGGGTCCTCAACCACTAGCTTCAATCGTGGTGTGTTGTATGGCTTGGGTATAGATGGGGATCATTGAATTTTTTAGATAAGGAGCATATATTAATATCGCGAAGATACCAAGTACACCCAGCCTCTGCAACAACGTGTTGCCCTAGCGGCCACACGGATGCACACAGCTCAGAAATAGAAGAAGAATTACAAAAAAGAAAAGCCCCGCTACAGTGATCCATTCATTGTAGCAGCAGACCTAACACCACCGAAAACAGTACCAGAAGTCCAGCTTCTCCAAAAGCGACGCCTCCAAGAAGGAAACAATGCTGAAGCGCCGTCGTCGCCCTGATCATAGATCATATGTTTTCACCCTAAAGAAAGTCCACACTCGCAAAAACAATGCCTTCAACAGAGCAATTGTCAGGCACAACCAATTAAGGTCAGACCTTAGGTTTTCACGCTGGAAGTTTAGACTCTGAACTTCTCCTGTGTTGTCGCCCCCTTTTGCCGTTGCCGCTGCTCCAAGTTACGAATCACCAAGCCAATCCCTCATCCCCACCAGGACTTGAACCACCATTGCTAGTTCTCAAATCTCGACTTCCATGTCATTCTCCGCACTCTGACTTCACCATGGAACAAAATACAAGTCTACGATGGCAACAGACTGCAGAGCTTCGCAACGCTTCCTCTGAAACCAAACGGTCAGAAAAACATGGCTGCGCGCGATCGAATCCCACCGATCCGTCAATCTCCAGGCTTGATTTGCGTAATGGAGTTCGCCGGCGGAGCCTTCTGGAACTCGTCACTCCGGCCAGATCAATGAAGACAGATATCTAGTAGATCTTCGTCTTGACGTGAGAGGGATCCAAGGACCGCCACATTTATTCAATCCGAGGCAACGGGACTCGACGGTGGAGAACCAGCCCGCCGCCGCCTGACCGGCCGCCGGCACCGCCACAGTGCCAAGCAACCAGCGCCACCAGGCGTCCCGGCGCCACCTGCCGCCACAACCTCCAGCCATAGGCCCGCACGGACCCAGATGGGTCGTGAAGCCCAGAGCCGTCGACCGCTGCAGCAGGGGCGTCTCCACCGCGCAAGGCCACGCGCCTCCGCCGTCGTCGGCGCCGGGATGCGCTCGCTGCCGGGATGCACTCGCCGCCGGGAACCGCGGCACCTCGCCGCCGAACCGCGCCGAACTCCACGTGCCGCCGCCGCGAGGGAACTCACCGCCACCGCGCGCAGGAGAGGGCCCCGCCGCCGCCGTCCCCCGAGCCCTTGCCCGCGGAGAGCCTAGCGGCGGGGAGAGGGAGCTGGAGAGAGGAGGGGCCTCACGCCGCCGGAGGGAGGCGCCGCCCGAGCAGCCGATGCGGGGGCCGGTGCGTTATGTTTCTCCCTCCGCCTTTCAGCGATCGTTGAATGCTTTAAAAAAAATGAGAGGCTGAAACAAACTTGAAAATCCTAAGCCTAACTTCAAATCCTCGATAGAAATTCCAACCAACTTATAAAAAAATGTTAACAGCCGGAAACTCAAGAGGGCGGAAGTTTCTTCTCGACAGCCTACATGCATCAGCTACGGCCTTTGGAGGCGAAATGCGGAGTATTAAAAAACGCACTCGATGCATATTATATATCCACTTGCTTCAACTAAGTAAGTAAAAGTATTGGCGCCAGTAATGTAAGCGCCTGATCCTCAGGTAGATACAGCGACAGCGGAGTGCTTAGCAGTACCTGAATGTATATTTTTATTTGTGGCTGCCTGGAAGATAGTGGGAGGCAACGAAATTTTTTGCAGGCAGAGATCGTAATCCAGATGGTCCACGTGTGGCACAACGGTTGATTCTATGAAGATAGCAATTTCTATTGAAAAAAAAGAAAGAAAGAAAGGAACCACAAGGACTTGTATAAGCTTGCAGCCTGTAATGTCAAAAAAAAAAAAAAAACTTGCAGGGTGCACGTGTTGTGGACTTTGAACAACGTGCTGTCTGACTTGCTGTCGACTTCAGCGCCACCCAAAGAACTAGTCAAGTGCGCTCAGAAACTGTTGCAATCGGTTATCTCTCTCTATATATATAACTTCAATGTGCATGGTACAGGTACCCAGCCTACCGTTTGAGCTCCCATATCTACTTACAAGCTACCGTAGATCAGAGAATCAAATGGCACCACCACAAAGTGAAGGTTCTGCCGGGAAGCAGCAGCAGGGCACTTTTCACCCGTGCCTGTGGGAAGATTTCTTCCTTACTTATCAGCCGCCGCTTTTGGCACAGGTATACATGATATATGTGAAACTACTAATTGTACTAACATTGTCACTATTATTGTTTGATGGAAGCGATATTACTGTCCATACTACATACAATCCAACTATTCCAAGTATATAGCTTACGTAATTTGTTCGTCGTCGCAAGTTTTCGCCAACAATTAGTCTCTTAGTACAGATTGACATTAGGTTCGTATCTGAAAGTACTTACTTACGATTATGATTTTAGCGTAATCATTGGTGGAAGGCTTTGTGCTAACATAAAAATTAATGCAACCTATTATGGAGCGGAGGACATCGTAGATGTCACCATAATTCTATTAGGAACATTTTTGTTTAACAATGTGGATTAATATCATATTTTGGAAGTTTTAATTTCAGTCGTTGTTGAATTCAAAAATTGTGACCCAAACCACCGCTTTATACGCTTGACTATAATACTTGTATGTTTGTCCTTGCAGCGAGCTGAAATGCAAGAGAGGGCTGGAGTATTAATGGAACAAGTAAGGACGATGATAAAAGATTCAAATGAAATACCCAAAATATTGCATCTTATACTCACGCTAGAACGACTTTGTTTGGACTACCACTACGAGCTTGAGATCAAACAACTACTGGATGTTGTTTCCAGCTCTTATTATGATGATAATGATCTACAGTTGGTCTCAGACCGATTTTATCTTCTCCGGAAGTATAGATATGATGTCTCATCTGGTAAGTCCATATAAATTGACAGTATCAGGGTCGTTATAAAATGGTTAACTTAAATGACCAATATTTGTTGCCAATCAAAA
Organism: Poa pratensis; assembly: GCA_947311845.1. Taxonomy (NCBI): domain Eukaryota; kingdom Viridiplantae; phylum Streptophyta; class Magnoliopsida; order Poales; family Poaceae; genus Poa; species Poa pratensis. The sequence goes on along the minus strand of CAMZMU010000128.1, from coordinate 106,185,773 downwards.
TATGCAGATGTGTTTCGTAAGTTTCAAGACAAAGAAGGCAAATTTGTTAACTGCGATACAAAAGGTCTGCTGAGTTTATATAATGCAGCACAACTGAGGATTCACGGGGAGGAAATACTTGATGAGGCAATCTCTTTCACGACAACATGCCTTCAGGCTGATTTAGAACGTTTGGAATCACCATTAGCAGAGGAGGTGTCTTCTATGCTTGTTACACCACTTTTTAAAAGGGTTGGAATAATAGAAGCAAGAAATTACATACCTTGTTATGAAAAAGAGTCTACACGAAGTGACGTCATACTGGAGCTTTCAAAGCTAAACTTTAACCTTCTGCAATTCATTTTTTGTGAGGAATTAAAGGAGGTCACACGGTAAGTTTACTATATTCTCCATGTTGAAATTTATATAGGAACCTCTTCATTTATTCCAGGCATACCATTGCCAACGGATTTATTTTTAGGCTTATTGCAGGTGGTGGAGAAAGCTCAATGTAAAATCGAATTTGAGTTTTATTAGAGATAGAATGGTGGAAACCTATTACTGGATGAACGGGGGAACCTGCAAACCTGAATATTCTTTTGGACGAGTTATAGCCACTAAGATCACTGGTTTCATTACCATAATAGATGACATATTTGATACATATGGTAGCACTGAAGAGAGCATGCAACTTGCAGCAGCAATTGAAAGGTCACAATCTTCTTTCCCTTATCCTTTTAGTTTTTCTCTAAGAAATTAATATTGTCCTATACACTAAATTTAGTGTTTCCATAAGCAGATGTCGTATGTTGCCAATATGCCTAGGATGTCAGAGATTCTAAGTTAAAATGTTCTGCCAGCTAAGATGGTAAATGTAATGTGCCCTGCATGTTAGTAAAATAGTTTCAATTCATGAAGAAGTGATAATTAATAGATAAACAAGGTTATTGCGTACGAAATATAAAGTTTAGATCACATGAGAAGAGACGATAATTTGTACCAAGATCTAGAATAATTAAGTCCAGTGGGGAAAAGGCAATACTAAATAAAAAATATCCTTGGATATTGTATTTCCGTACATGAATTATCCTCGCATCTGAATGAAAATATGAACCTATGTTGATCTTAATTGAAAATATCATTTTGAATTCTAAAGTGACCATATTAAAAAAATACACTTGTCAAGTTTGCAAAAGTTTTTTTTTCATATATCTTGGATGTTTCTTTAATATAGGCATTAACTTCTGGCATAGAAAAATTTATAAAGATAAGTTCTAACATTGTGAAATGCAGGTGGGATGAAAGTGGAGTAGACTTGCTTCCGGAATACATGAAGGAGTTCTATTTGTATTTATTGGAGACTTGTAACAATTTTGGGGATGACTTGGGTCCTGAGAAGAGTTATCGTGTGTTTTATCTAAAAGAAGCGGCAAGTATTCAATATCATCTCAGCAAACTAGTTAATCCTATAGAAATGTGACCTTATTTTGTTCAGTGTGCATCCCCTTCTATATATCTCATTATTAATGATCTTGTTGTAAACAATTCTAACTTTTATAAATATAACTGTCTAAATAGCATGATGTGAAAACTATATCACATAATTGTTGCCTATCAAATTTGATAATATAAGAGTTGGAAAATTGCATGTTTGTAAGAAGAATGACTGTAAGATCTTTACTGAACCTGGTTTACCTTTATACATATCAATTCACGGAAGTAGAAATAGTGGTAAATCCTATTGTACATCTGAATAAGAACATAAAGTTTAATTCAGCTAGATATGATGGATAAGAACTGCACAACCACATGTTTTTCTAAATTATGTAGGGTAGATAATGTATATTATTTAATAAATTTTGTGAGTAGTTACATCTTATTATTTTCATCTAATGTTCCTCATATATGATACATTTTTCACGAGCATTCACTAGATATCATTCATCCATAGTACTCTACAAACTGAAATTTAGGTAGACTTCTATATGATTTTAACAACTTTGAAGAACATGTAGGTATTTAACCTTTCATGTAAGGCTTTATTACCAAGTTAATATTATCAAATAATTTGACTAAAAGATATTTTAAATGCCAATAAAACTAGTCAATCAAGAATGCACAAGCACAACATATTACAAGCTTGCATATCTTCATTTCTTAATCGATCCTATTTTAAGCAATCAATATTTTTCCGCAACAATACAAACAATTTAAATAATTACTCTCAAATGCAGATGAAGCAATTAGTTCACTGCTATAGTGAGGAAATAAAATGGCGTGATGGAAAAATTGTGCCAACTGTGAGCGACCATCTTAAAGTTTCAATGATAAGCATTGGTAATGTCATGGTTGCAATTGCCTTATTTGTTGGAATGGATGAACTAACATTGGAGACTTACAAGTGGAGTTTGGGTGATTCACGACTTATGAATTCCTTCGGTGTTTTTGTGCGGCTCACCAATGATGTCGTATCAACAAAGGTAGTTATTTATAACTACACACTATTTTTACTTCTTTGTGCATATTTCAATCGATCTTAGCAAGTTTATTTAGGGATCAATCTTAGCAAATTGATGAATAAGTGGGAACGTTTTAATAAACATGTATTATAAACATAAAGAACTAACAAGAATGAATAAAACTTACAACAACTTTTTTTACGCACATATTACATCACTTAGCATGTTTACATCATAAAAAATATATGTCCTTTTATAAACATGTATATTTTTTCTTTCATAACTTGCCTATGTAAACTCTTATGTACACATATAATTTAATCCAAAATTGAAAATTTTGTATTCGTAACTAGTCATTTTGATCTCTAGTAACTTCTTATGACATCACTACTACTTATAAGCTTGAAATGAAGGTAGAATGTACCTTTTCTAATGAAGTGTTTTCTTACCGGCATATGTTGCAGCGTGAGCAAACAGGGGAACACATTGCCTCTACTGTCCAAAGTTACATGAAGGAGCACGGGACTACAAGGGAAGTCGCCATCGAGAAGCTAAAAGAACTTATCGAAGATTCATGGAAGGATATGTTAACAGAGTTCCTTGCACCAACGGATCTGCCCTTGGTCGTGCGACAGATGATATTAAACCTTTCAAAGGCTTCGGATAATATGTACAAGTATACTGATGCGTTCACTACTTCAGAAACTATCAAAGATATGATCACAAAACTTTTTGTGGAGCCCATTGAATAGATGCATGAAGCAGCAACAAACAGAAGTATATATAAGTACCAAGTACATTGTGCTTATACAAAAATAGCATCAAATCAAGTTGAAGAAAGTGGTGATCAGAATCTGCCCACGTAGATGACCTGGATGCAAGAGTGTCTTTTGTAAACTGAATGAACAAGTTGTGCTTTCCCTATAGCATGTAATATTAATATTAAGTAATAATGATATCGGTTCTTCTCATTGTTACTTCTTCAGAATAAAAATGCTTTGTCTTGAGGTTAAGATAGTTGATGGCTAGCTTTAAGGGGTGCATAATCGGGGTGCATTTGTTCCATGATGGATGGAAATGGAGCTCATCTTTCATTATAGCATTTTGTAACACCATTTTCCCACTCACTGAAAATGAGAATATTATTGCTTGAAGCAGGACCTATTATAAACCATATTTTATTCTCGCCACACTTTTAACTACATTCTGCAATCTTTATTCCGCAAAGAACTATATTTTATCAATATTAGTGGTACTAACCAATAGTCACAATTTTGTTTTAAACAACAAAGGTTGACTTGTAGGAGGGAGAGGGATTGGACTTCAAAAATCAACAATTCCAACTTTTTTGTAAACTTCGGCACAATTCCAATTTTTCTGCTAACTTCGGCACAAAATGTCCTCTTCCGAAAAAGTTTAACCGGGTTCGACCTTTTTGCAAAATCCCGCTGTCCCGACGTTTGGATGATGGTGTTCAGGTACTGTAAACTGAAGAACTGAAGAAAGGGTGGAAGAGAATCCGGGGAGCTTACGAGCTTGGGCGCGTGTTTGAGGAGCTCGCACTTGGCGCATATGCTCTTGGGAGTCCTGATCGCCACCATCTTCCGATCGAACCCAAGTCGCGCAAGGGAGGCGACGTTAAACCCTCGACGGAAGCTCGCAAGGGCAAAGAATGGATGGTGGCCGATGGAGCTTTGAGGCCACCGCCAAGGGTTCAGTTGCCGTGGTTTAGGACGGTTACCAGCAGGCCGCGTCGCGCTCTCTACGGGGCCCAGAAGAGGGACCCTCTTTCCCCTAAGGCGAGCAACGGCTCACGGGCTCTTCGGGCCCACTAACACGACTGGGATTATTTGGAGTCAGTCAGTAGTTGCTGGACGTGTGTCAAGATATCCTGCAAAATTTTCAGACAGTAAAGTAAAGGCTAGAGTAGCAAGAACCGTGTTTTGTATGACGAGTTACATCTAGCCAGTTTTATTTAAAAGTTCGAAAATAATACTTCAAAGTTTCAAAACATTTTGAAAATAATCCTAAGTGTAGATACTAATGACTTCGACCAGTGTGTACAAAATCAACGCGGAATATTTTGTATTTTGGTGGTGTAAAAAATACATATTTCTACATCTGATGTGGTGAATAGTGAAAATATATATTTATTTATTGACTTGTCGGGATTTGTCATTTTTATGTAGGCCAAAATACAAAATATTTCGCGTTGAAAATTTGCAGCACCTTAGAATACATCATTGTTAACCTCTGTTATTTTTCTCGGAATTTCTAAAAACTGAAAAATGTTAGTTGCAAAAAATAAGAAAAGTGGGCTACATGTAGCCCGGTCTACAAAGTGAATAACGAGGTTTGATGCTTTGGTTTTCACTAGAGACTCGAATGCTGATGAGGCACCGATGGATCACTACGCCGTGGATTATATCACGGAGAAGACAAGTTGTGAGCTACATGTGGCAGTGAGGAACTTATCGGTGAAGGCGGCAGATGGCTATGCTTTAACTTGTGAATCTACAACATTATGGCTTGGCAATGAGATTCCAGATGGCTATGGTCGTGTCGGCGTGGATCAAATTTTACCAGGATATGAATCACCGGACCTTGACATCCCTGGAGCTGATGATGAGACTACACTAGGAGACGTCAGGGGTGGTATCATTCTATGGCGCAAGAAATACATCGTGTTTCCAGGCTAGGCGCCACGGCCACCATCGTCTCCTCCGAGTTGCGATTCACCACCTCCAAGTCCACATGATGACGAGAGGGATGACCACCACAGCACGAATCCATGTCGATCTCCGCCGTCGCATCAGCCGACTCCGCCGCCGCATCAGCCGACTTCTGAGCCGACTCCGCCCACTAAGGCTCAGGGGCAAAAGGGGAAGCGCGCTGCTTCGTCGATGGGTTACCGAAGCGGACCCCGACAGGAGCCCTTCCCAAAAGTACCGTCGGCTCCTCCCATTAGAGCTTACGACAGGACTAAAGAGGAAACCACCGCGATTGTGGCTGCCGACGTGAAAAGACAGCTTGCACCGAGAAAGACCGAGCCAAAGCAAATATTTGCTCCGGAATCCATAAAGTGGGCTAAGAACTTTCTTGAGCATCCATCGCAAATTGAGATAAATAGGCCATATGACTATTTACGCTGTTTGAGGAGAGCTAGCTCCCACACGACGAGAATTAGTAGTGCCAGCGGGAAAAGAGACGTTGCCCAGCTCGGAGAACATGCAAAAAAGTCGATCTCCCCGCTCAAGATACCCACTCATCAGGGCTCCGCGGCGGACATTGCTTTATCCTACAAGGCGGAATTTGCTGCAGAAGCTGATATTACTCTTTCTCAACTCGAAAGCGAAGACATCCCCATTTTGGATGTAGAATTATGGAAATGGGAATACGGGAAGCCTCAGCTGCCACCTGATCAGATCGAGCTTCTACCAACACGAATGCGAAAACTGCATGACTGGTACTTGCAAGTCACAAAGGTAGACCGAAAAATTATCCTTGTGAAAGTTACAGAAGAGCATTACATAGGTCAAGACCAGGTACAAATTTATCTTCAAGAACTCTCTTTCTTATACAAGCTTGACGCCCTCGAATTGAGTCTCGTCAGTACCTATTGTCTGTAAGTGATTCAATTTATTTATTTCTAAAATAAAGTCTCTAGCTCAGCTCGGTCATTGCCTGTCCTAATTATGCTCACTACGCTATTATGTAGAATGAAGAGTGATGAATGTGACAAAAAAATGAATATTTGACATTGGGTTCGTTGACCCAAAACGAGTTAATGAGAGCTTGCTACTGGACTTCGCCAAGGAAACGGAGGCCAACTTGCTAAGGTTCATACAGAGGTAACATTACGAAAAGAAGATACTGTTTACTTACAACTTCGGGTAAGAGTGTTACTGTCTTGTACAAATTAATTTTTGCTTACTCGATGTTAAGTGTAACTGATGAGTTACTGACGTATATAAACGTGCGTAGCTTTCATTACATTCTGCTAATCATTGAAGTTGACTCTGCAAGAGTTGAAATCTATGACTCATTGGCGTATCCTGAAGAGAAGTACCAAAGCATTCTAGATGCGCTCGAAAGGTAATTTCAATCATTATCGCACTATATCGGTCTCTTTTGTTCATTTCCTCATTTATTCTTTTTTTTCGGGCAGGGTTTGGAAAAATTTCAGAAAGAGGACACTAGCTAGGTTCGCGCATCTCTTTAATTCTAATTTCAATACCACTATATCTTGATTATTATTTGCTTGAATTCTATTCTCGTAAAGTACGTCGAGAGGCAGCCACCGGGTACCAATTTGTGTGGATACTACGTTTGCGAGTGGATTCGCCAGGAGGTCAGTGAGCGGAACGTAGGGACATTTATAGAAGTACGTGAACAAATATATTCACAATTTTATTTTATTATCATCAATTGTCTTGAGTGTCATTCATAATTTTTGTTATGATGATTGATATTCATATTGATCTCCTTCTTTTATAGTTGGATAGAATGCGGAGGAATTTGCCACTAAAGGAGCGCTTTCTACCAATTCAAGAGGAAATTGCGGGATTTTTGGTGGACCATGTCATAAACCCAAAGGGAAAATTCAATGGCGCCGAATAGACGGGCTCTAGTCCCGGTTACGATCTCCATGTAATCGAATAGACTGGTTCTAGTCCTGGTTATGATCTCCATGTAATCGAATAGACGTGAATAGATATTTCTTTTATGAACATTTTGATATGCTATATGTAGTTTTCTGATTTGTAATTAATTAACCATATATTTTGCAACATTTAAATATTAAAATAAGGCGGGAATACAAAAAAGCCGGCCACGTGGGAGATCTTTTGTCCCGGGTCATAACTGAGCCGGGACTAGAGGGGGGGGCCTCTAGTCCCGATTTTGTTGTCCCGGGTGCCAAGCCGGGACTAGAGGGCCTCCCGACCCGCGACTAATAGCCCTGTTTCCACTAGTGGCCTCGGTGGCAGGCAGTGTGGTTGTCGCGGCTTGAGGTGTCGCGACCGTCACTAGTACAGAACGACACATCCGATACCCCTCTATGGAAACGGCACGAGTTAGGCGACGGAGAATCGCGCTTTCCGCGTGAGAAAACCCGCCCCGCCAGGCAAACTGGCCCGCGTCCCGCCTTCATAGGCAACGGTCGCGAATTATTAACCGTTGTCGATATGTTGGTAACGGAGTTTCTTTCGACTCCGTGTGCGATATGTTCTTCAATGGCATCGGACATTTGTATACAACCGTTGGCGAGGTTGCGTATATAAAATTTCTTTTTTAGCACTATCTTGGATATTATAAAAGACTGTCAATTCGCCCTTGTTCCTCCGCTCCAGCTTGTTTTTACTCCGCACTCGTGTCCTCCATGGCCAAGAGCATGAGCTCGTCAGGGAGATCGAATGCGTCCTCCTCCTGTGCCGCCGGGGCCGGGTCAGATCTGCCGCTTGTGAAGTGTGTTTGCTGCCGCTGTCGGAACGCGATTCATCGAGTGTCGCGTTCGGATCTGAACCCAGGCCAGATCTACTTCAAGTGTCCAAATCACAGGGTTAGTTTGACGCTTCAACCAGTTTTGATTGATTCTGTTCTATGTGTGATGCTGATTTGCCTCTGGATTCGATTTACCATTTGGCAGGGGAGGGGCGAAGAGAATTCTGGGAGCTGTGATTATTTTTTTTGGATTGAAGATTAGGTTGAGATGCTGCTTGCTAATGGCGTCGAAGTGGAAGCTGCAGAGCTGGAAAATGTGGCCTTGATAGTCAAGAAGGCGAACATGGAGATGAAGCCGCACACTGCAGCAGCTCTAGCTGGTTTGGCATGGAGCTCAACAAACACTTCTACTAAATCTAACCATGTTGTTGCTGTGCGCAAGGAGCGGCATAAAGGAACAGAAATAGCTCAGTTAAATGTTCTTGTGAGCATTGCTAGAATGATTTTGTGTGTTTCACTAGTACAGAACGACACATCGGATACCCCTCTATGGAAACGGCAGGCGTTAGGCGACGGAGAATCGCCCTTTCCGCGTGGCCGGTGAGTACAAACCTGACCACGCCCGCCTACATTGGCAATGGACCCTTTCCAATCTCCATCACCTATTATATTGGCAACGGTTAATAAAATTGTCCGTTTCCAATATTTGCCTCTATGGTAACGGATAGAATTAATTTTCCAACCGTTGAAAATGTTGATACATGGAGGCTAGCGAATGGGCAGATGGGGAGGTGGGCGGAGCAGACCTGCGAGTATAAATGGCGAGAGGTACCAGCAGCGGTCTCTTTGAAGCCCCAGTCCATCGCCTACAGTTATTCAAACTTCGCCAGATCCCCTCCGTCCAAATCCATGGTGAGAGGTACCAGCAGCGGTCGCGGCCGTGGACGAGGGCAAGGCCGTGGTAGGGGGCGCAGCGGCAATGCCATGCCGTCGGTGTCGCCCTCACTGTCCTCTGAAGACATGTCCCCGGCGAGAGGTACCATCAGCGGTCGCGGCCGTGGACGAGGGCGCGGCCGTGGTAGGGGGCGCAGCCGCAATGCCACGCCGTCGGTGTCGCCCTCACCGTCCTCTGAAGACATGTCCCCGGCGAGAGGTACCATCAGCGGTCGCGGCCGTGGACGAGGGCGCCGCCGTGGTAGGGACGCAGCCGCAATGCCATGCTGTCGGTGTCGCCCTCACCGTCCTCTGAAGACATGTCCCCGGAGCTGCGTGGTTTCGAGTTCTTGGTTATCCTGTACAAGGGCATCGAGAGCCGCCTGAGGCTCCCGAGGGCGTTCGCAGAGAAGCTCCAAGGCATGGTGGCAGCTACCATGCATCTGAAGATGGAGGACTGCGAGAACGGCAGATGGGTGGTGAAGACGGCCGTGAGTGCCGGGGGAATTTGTACCTCAGCCAGGGATGGAAGTCATTCGCCCAAGCGTACAAGCTTGAGCAGGGGCACTTTTTGTGCTTCGAGTTCGACGGCGACAGCGGGTTCTTCATCAAGATCTTCGACGGTACCTTATGCCGGAGGGACGCACTCGTGTACAGCGACGACGAGCCCGAGTCTTCATCAGCAGCTGCTAGTAGTAGCATTAGCTAGTAGTAGCATATATGTAATCGTTTACTTCATTATCAAGTCCGTATGTAGTGGCATTAGCTGCTAAGTGGTCTTTGCGTTCATATGTAATTTAGAGTACCTGTTAGTAAGTTGGGTAGTAAGTTTACTCTCTCGCTGGTGTAAAATCAATGGAAACGGTTATATAAAATGTCTGTTGCCAATGTGGTGCTTATATATACTGCTGGCTCGTTCTCATTATCACTCTCTCACTGTCTCTCTTCCAACCCTAGCCGCCGCACACTATGGCTTTCAACTCTCCTCACTCTCTCTAATAGCTTCCTCTGTCGGCGCTTCTAGATCCGGCCATCGCGGCCGTGACTCTAGCCGCCGCGGCAGCACCATTCTAGCGGTAGCCCTTCGTGAGGGGAGGTCGATCTTGAGGCGGCCATGCGTCCGCTAATCATGCGGCAGTGCCACCATCTGACGCCCTCCTCCTCCGTGATGCCCGGCTTCTTCTGAGTCAGGCCGATGTGGAGGAGGTCATTCATGAGGTGGTGGTGCAGCACCTGCGGCGGATCTACCAGCAGAAACCCATCTGGAGGAGGAAGTGGCCGATCTGGAGGAGGAAGTGGCCGATATGGAGGTGGTGGAGGATCTGTAGGTGGTGTCTGATCTTGAGAAGGAGGAGGAGGTGGATGTTGACGAAGGAGAAGAGGAGGAGGTGATTGCGTCGCAGCGCGCTGGCAGCATCTCAGCGCATCTAGCAGAGGCCTGCACCTCCTCGATCTCCCGCTGGGTGAAAGGTATAAATCTTTCTGTGACCGGCTGTGATGCCGATGAACTAGGTTCTACGTATGAGCATTTCATCACATAAACAAATTCCTAGTGCAAATTCACTCATACATGTTCTGATAATTACAAACACTTATTGTTAAAGCACCAACTGTACAAACTAGTTAAACACCCACATCCAAAGCCTATTGCAATTCACCTAGGCATTCTTGCACCTAGGGCAGAGCATTTCCTGCCATGTTGGACGTAGCCTGTCCTTCAAGGTTAGGATCTTGCGATACAACTCGTAGGTCACGTACCCATCTATTGCTACGTAGTCGATGTTAACTTTGTGCAGCGGCATCCGCTCCCAAAAGCCATGCTGGTGGATGAGAACTCCTTCTTCATGTTGGCGTATAATTTGTCGATGTGGTCTGCCGCTAGATCACCCATTCCGTCCCTCTCGTCTCCACCCTTGATTTTGTATACGAGTTGGATGTCCACGTAGTACTCCGGTGGAATGTGGAAGCCGGCAGAAGAAAGCACCTTGCTGTCGTTGGTGAGGTCCACGCTTGCGAAGGTGATATTCTTGCGTTCAAAGAATTTTCCCAACTCTAGACAATTCTTCTTGGACTTGCACCAGTGGAACATGAGGACATGCTGGCGCATGGCGAGTTGCAGGACAGCCATGTCCCGACGATTACGGGTGTACTCGATGTCAAGGCCGATGAACCGATGCTTCTCCTCTGCTAGCCATTCCTCGTACTTGTCGAGGATCCGCTCCACGGTATGCTCCTCGTTCGTGTACACCACCTCCAGAATGGTACCGTGGGTACGGACGGTAGTTGTCTTTGTTGTTCTCTTGCGGTCGTCCATGGCGGGTGGGGGATTGGGGTGGAACGAGGAAGAAGAGAAGGAAGGAATGCGAACTGTCTGCCACAGAACAGAGTAGTTCCTGGATATTTGCCGTCGATCTTAGCAGTTTCTCGAAAATGGCAACGGAACAAAGCAGTTGCTGGAAAATAGCCACCGGTTTTTTTATCCAGATGTATTTTGTACATTTTGCTAATCTTTTTTTCTTTCACGCAGGAGTTTATTTCGGCAACACTGCATAAAAGTACCAATGTACCATTCTGAGAACCAAAAACCTTAAGGCAAGGAAATTTCGTGGATACTGGTCTCGGAGTGGGTACAGCGACGACCGAGAGCTCATAGAAGGTGAGCTCCAAGTCAAAGATGGAACGCTGGCTTAATTAAGCCAGCCTTCCATCTTGTTAGGTTAGTTGCTTATAGGTTTAGAGTTCATGATTGTAGTCAAAGTGTAATATGTGATATTACATTATGCCAATGTGTGATAGATATGATTGTAGTCAAATTGTAAAAACGGTGACATTATTGTATACCAATGTAATGATGGCATTTGTTCTATGTTATGAATTGAATAATGTTTTAGTGCATTGTGCAATCAGCCTTTCATGTATTATGGCATATAACCGAAATATGAGAAAAGCTCAGTGCAAACGGGTAGATGGAAAACTCTGTATCTGATGTTGGAAAACTAAAGCAACGGAGGTTGCGCACAACCGTTGCCAAATGGGGACCTCATCGGAAACGGTGTTTTGCCTCCGTTACCGATGAAGGCCTTCACATCAGTGACATGGTCGGGGACACGGACCCTTTCTCCGTTGCCGAAGGGGGTTTTTGGCCCATTTCCGATGTGTCGTTCTGTAGTAGTGTTTGTGTGCTGCTGTTAGGTGTGAACTTGTATGCAGCAATGAAAATCAGTAGAATGTATTAGGTTCGTATGCAGCTATGCAAATCAGTACAATGTATTAGGTTTGTATGTACTTTGAAAATCAGTAGAATGTATTATGTTCGTATGCAGCTACGGAAATCAGTAGCACATAGTAGTTGTGAACTTGTATCCAATGGAAACGGTTATATAAAATGTCCGTTGCTAATTGGGTGCTTATAAATGTACTGGCGAAGCAAGCCCCATCAGTCTCATTCTCAATCCCTCACTGTCCATCTTTCAACCCTAGTCGCCGCACATTGTAGCTTTCTACTCTCCTCACTCTCTCATGGCTTCCTCTGCCGGCGCTTCTAGATCTCGCCATCACAGCCGCGGCTCTAGCGGTCGCACCGATCTAGCTGCATCTGTTTGTGATAGGGCAGATCTGGAGGCGGCTGTGATGCGGCAGGTGTGGGAGCGCGTCAGGCTGATCACCTCCGGTGATGCCCGTGTTCTCTGGGCCACGCGGAGCTAGATCAGATCATTCATCGGTGGTGATGCAGCAGTTGTGGCGGATACACCGTCAATGGAGGCCGATCTGGAGGCCGCCGTCGACGGAGGAGGAGGTGGCCGATCTGGAGGCGCCGTCCACGGTGGAGGAGGTGGCCAATCTGGAGGCGCCGTCCACGGAGGAGGAGGTGGCCGATCTGGAGGCGCCGTCCACGGTGGAGGAGGTGGCCGATCTGGAGGCGTCGTCCACGGAGGAGGAGGTGGCCGATCTCGAGGCGCCGTCCACGGAGAAGAAAATACGAGGTCTAAATCGCTCAGCTCATGAACTAGTTCATCAATTGGTTTTATATAGAACTTGTCTAGTATATAGAAAACTCGTCTAGTATGTTGCACTTTATTGTTTCTGTCTAGTTTTCTAGTCTAGCATAGAAAACTTGTCTAGTATATAGAAAACTTGTCTAGTATCTTGCACTATTTTAAAGTCTAGTAGGGTGAATTAATTTCAACTCTTTGTAGTACTACCGATGATGAATAGATCCAGTCACAACTTTTTGTCAATGTGCTAATCCTCGTTATTGTTTTGTGTAGCTAGTGTATGAAGTAATAGTATTTCGGCGACACTATATAAAAATGGTGAGGCTCTTGAAGGAAACATCACCTTCAAATTATGCCTCCAAATCATCTGATCGGACTGCAAGCACACGGATATAGGCGCTTAAAGGTGTGAACTGTTTTCACATTAAATTATATCTATGTCATGTAGCATCATATTTTGGCTATTCTCTAACTATCAATCCATGTATTTTTATCCAGAAGCACCAAGCAGATCCGAACAAACTTTAAATGTGCTACTTATAAAGTGGGATCATATCCGTGAACCGTTGAAGTTGTGACGTTATTATATTTCGGCGACACCGTCCAAGATGGAGTAAGCCTCAGTACGAAGAATTTGGCAATTTGGCTTGGTGTATTTTCTGTTTTTTCAGTTTCTCCGGCTATTTTGTGGATGTGTATTTAGGGAGCAAGCCTTAGCTGTAGTTTAGGGAGGCATGAGAATGATAGGATTAGCGAAGCATGTGTAACTCATCTTTTGATGCTATGTAATGGTGACAATTGTTATATAAGTTATGAACGGTTTTGCTAGCAACTTTGTGCTTCTGCTGTGATATTTTGAATGTCAATTGGCAACTGTATTGCTGTTGTAGGCTTATGAAAAAACCTCAATGCAAACGAGCAAACAGAATCTCCATTTATGATGTCCAGATACATCGGCAACGGAGACTGGATGGCAACCGTAGCCAAAATCAAGCCTCATCGGTGATGGTTTTTTGTGTCCGTTGCCGATGAGAGCCTTCACATCAGTGACAGGGTCGTGGACACGGACCCTTTCTCCGTTTCCGAAGGGGTTTTGGCCCGTTTCCGATGTGTCGTTCTGTACTAGTGCGTCACGGCTGCGGAGGAGCTCGACGGTTGGCGGCAAGGCTCAAGAACTCGACTCGTTGCTCCTATCGCTTCACGGTTGAATCGATCTCTCCGGGCAAATGCCTTGCACAGACTTCGGTCGATGCCGACGACGGCGGTGCCCCCGGGCGTCGTTCCCCATCTTGATGCCGTCGTTGTGGAGTCTTGACATTTGACCGATACGAGTGGTCCTAGGACATCCGGGTGAAAACCTAAGCTCCTTCAGAGCGGGCGATGACGGCGGACACGTCACTACCTTCTTGAAGGCGTCGCCTTGGAGTTCCTGGCCCTCACGTGCGACTGGTTTGTGGCCCTCATGGGAGGTGGATGCCGGGGCAGCGGCCCCGGACGGTGGCGGTACGTCGAGGCGGCGGCCTCGAGCTCCCACGCGGTGAGGGCCCTATGGGGCAGGATCATGGCCATGTGCGGGTTGGGTGGCGTCCTGATGCTGTGCGGACAACATGTTCGTTGACCCGACTGGTTCGACTTCGGGCAATGCGAAGTTTCATCATGGTTGCTACGTCGGGGCGGCAGCCCCGGAGCAGGTGGGCTTCGGTGGCATCCAGGTGCAGTGCGGACAGCAGGCTCGTCGACCCTGACTGGTCCGACTTTGGGCTATGCGAGGCTTCGTCCTAGTTGCGACATCTGGGCGGCGGCCTCGGAGCATGTGGTGTGTGGTTCTGGTGTTTGGGTGACTTGTGTCGTGTGGGTGATGCATGTAAAATGCATACATGAACTTTGCACTTTAATTGTTTATATTCCAATCATATTTGCATCATATAAGGGTTATATCAATGTTTTATCATGATTTTGGAAATATCTTAATGATTTCCTATTTTTATGGAATTAACCTTGCACAGGCAGAAAACCCTAGTTTTGTATTTTAATGTTTCAGGGACCCAAACGTCAACGAAATCACCTGGAAATTTACGGGCGTCAATATTTGGAAGGAAGAAGGACTATGGAAAAAGGAAGCGAGCAAACGGAGGTCCGAGGACCAAACGGGCATGGCCACGTGGCCAGGTACATGGGCCGTGTGGGACCCACCCGTTTGGCCCTCGTGGCTCCGTTGCCGTCGATCTTCGCTCCACCGCCTTCGTCTTGACCTAAAAACACCTATAAAAAAGGTCCCCCGTCGTTCTCTGGAAGGAGTGCCGCACAAACACAGAAACACCGAAACGGAGATCAGGAGCTGCAGATTGGAGGGGCGCTGCCGGCGTGGTCTCCATCTTCTCCATCGACTTCTCCACGTCTCCATGATGAAGAGGGAGTAGTCCACCTCTGGACTATGGGTTTGTGGAAGTAACTTATGTATCTCTCCTCTCTTGAGCTTCACTAATTAGCACCGTATGAGCTGCTGAACATGATTACGGTCATCGTTGTAATACCTTTGTGGTGGATCTTTATGAGTTAATATATGTTTGAGATTGCAATATTTGTTTCAGTTATGAGTATAGATGCATATTATGTACCCCGTTCTTTTCTACTTGTTTTGATCAAGCATGTTTATGAGAGCGTGTGTGGGGGAACGTGTGCATTAGTTGGAGTAACGAGGGGTGGCTAGTGCAGTGAACGTGAGAGAAAGTTCTGCGATCCACTTTGGTATATTTACCTTACTTTGTTACCTCACTAGGGATAAACTAAAATACCATGCTACCGGAGATGTGGGTGTGACCATTGCCACTACTCCATGACTAGATCTAGCATGTTCATATTTTCACTTCATGTCATGATACTTATTGCTATACTCCGAGTTATCTTAATTACTAAGGTGTTATGATTTAGTTCGCATCTTGGTGGAGTATAAGAGAGGTTAATAACCAAAAGACCTCTATGTTAGGACGTGATGCCCATATATCTAAGTAACTTGTTATCAAACCCTGTGTTGCAATCTCATATGTTAACTTTGTGTGTTCCATTGTCTACCACTTTATAAAGAGAGAGTGCATTTGTGAAACCATGAACCCCAGTCCATTTTTAATCATAAGAAACACCTTTCCAACACCATATACCACTTTTCTATTTTCAGCCATCATTAAATCCGAAAATACAAAAATACTTTTCATCTTTCATACATCATTCAAAAACCCAAAAATATCATTTATCATTGCATCCACCATCATTGCATATTTATTTCTTGTTTGCATTGCATAACTATCCTGATATCATTCTTACACCTTGTGCTTGACAACCACAGGTGAGGTTGAGGACCAAAACATCTAACCTTGTTTTGTAGGTAACCAAAAGAAGGATAAGAAGATAAATCTACCACTTCAGATTCCCGAGAGTTCGATATTAAACCCTCGAGTCACCCCTCGGGGGGAAAACTGTCTTCCACTTTACTATACACTCTGCACTTGGAGTCTCAACCTAAATCCCGTTTATTTGTGCAGGCATCAAGACTTGCTCTTCGGGATCATCAAGACGTTTTCTGGCGCCGTTGCCGGGGAATCGTAGCTGAGAGATTTATCCAAGGGTGTGCATCATCGCATTCATCTCACAACAAAGTCAACGTCACCAACTTGTGCTAACACCTAAGCTTGGGGAGGTTGCACCTACGTGAGCACCATCTTATCCATCTTTACTTACAAAGCAATTTATTTGTTTTGTTAGTGTCATTGCATATCATATCATATTTACTTCAGTTTTGCATTAAAAATTAAAAATACCAAAAAAAACTTGCTAAAATGAATCCTACTGCTGAAATGAACAACCTTGGTCAATACTATGGAGAGTCATTGATGGATGCTTGGTATAGAATTAAGGACACTAGTAAAAATGGTGTCATTAAATATACTCCTGCCACTGTGATAAGAAACTTCTATAAAGGTATAGATGGCTGGTCTAAATGTTTTCTAGACTCATTGACTAGGGAATTCAATGAAATAATATCTTCTATGCTGGAACCTTTAGATAGGGATATTAAGAATCATGTTGAAGGGGAGGATGACCTCCTAATAGCCTTGAATCTTGCTTGGAAAGAAGTTGAGGAAGTTAAAATGCTTAATGAAGTCAAGGATCCTTTGCTTGACTTAGAAAATTGTAGCTTGCATGAATTAATATCTATCTTACAAAAATTTGCAAGTGATCCTTCCATCAACACTAACCAAGCAGGTTTTGGTTCTTATATTGCTAATCATGTCTTGAAAGAAAAGATTGCTAGGTACAACCAAGAGGCTATGATACCACCTAAGCTTGGGGATATGTGGATACCTAAGGTACTAGTAACTATTGGAAAAGAGACACACCATGCCATACTTGATCTAGGATCTAGTGTCTCTGTTTTATCTAAAGAACTATATGAAGTGCTTGAATTGAAAAATCTTGAAAAATGCTCTATTGAACTAGCACTTGCTGATGACTCTATTAAACATGCTTTGGGAAAAGTAAGTGATGTTATGGTAGAGTTACATATGACTTTTGTGCCTGTGGATTTTCTAATCATGGATATGGGGAATAAAACCTCTAGTCCTATTATTCTTGGAAGACCTTTTCTTCGTACCACAGGTGCTATCATTGATTCAAAGGAAGGGAATGTAAAGTTTCAGTTTCCACACAAGAAGTGCATGGAACACTTTCCAAGGAAGAGGGAACCACAAAGTTCAAGCTCCCTCATGAGCTTCGTCCACAATAAAACAACAAGTAAGAAGCCTAGCTATATGGCTATAAAGAAAGCGCTTTGCGGGAGGCAACCCGGTTATTTTTATGTGTGATTTTGTGTCTAGTTAGGTTTTGGAGTTTTTAATAAAGTGCCAAGTTTTACCCTTTTTGGTTTGAAAAGTTGCTTATAGCGTTCGGAGATTTTATTCCTGCACGAATCAGTGCACGGTATGATTTTTAATTCTTATTCTGTAACTCCGAATGAGCTCATATTTGAACTGTAGTTGCAACTTTTCATCCTCTGTATGCATGAATTTTTTCGGAATTTTTCGAGAAAGTTTGGTAGGGTAGAAAAATACGTTTTGCTGCTGCTGTTTTTCTGGACAGATTCTGTCCCATTTTGTTTGATGCATGCTTTGAGCTTTTAAGTTGAATCTTTTTGATCCAATTGAGTTTATGAGTAGGCATACAACATTATATACTTTCTGGACATTCATATGAATTTTTGTTCAAGGATTATATGCAGCAAGGAACCTATTTGTTTATCACTATTAATGCACCCCACAGAAAAGAGATGGGAGAAACGGTGTTTTGAAGTTTTTTCACAGGGATTGGAGGAGATGCACCAAGAGCTATCCAAGGATGGTGAAGACCATAAGCTTGGGGATGTGAAGACAACCCCTGGACCTACACACTCTCGGTTTGCACACGTCCAACTTCTGTTTTTCGATCGAAACACTTTATCGCATAAACTTGGAGCGTCGTTTTTTGTTTTTGTTTGAGTCTTGAGAGACCACCACACTATCAATTATATATGAGAGAGCTACTGGAAATATGGGTTGAAATATGTTGGATGCTTTTATAAGATTGGGAAAAGGGATGTTTGACTTGATTTTTAATGATACATATAGTTGCATGATTCATGAGCTTGTTTATGAGTAATAGTTTGCAAATTCTTTTTGTAGAGCTATCACTTATTCATGTTTTGGTGCTGATTGTTATTTTACTTGGTTTAACATGGATTAGTTAGTTCTATGGACACTCATGCATGCATCTAGATGGTCAACTTTCTCCCTTTTGCTAGCCCAAAAACTCCAACAAGCAAAAACTTGTTTCCAACACCTTCAACCAAAGTTATTCCAGTGAGTCCACCATATCTACCTATTGGCTTTATGCTATTCCGAGTATGTTTAACATGTTGTTTGTGTTATCTTACCTCTGAATGAAAATGTTTATGTTATTGATTGCAATGGAAAAAATTGGTTATATAGCTCTCACGAACTTGATGCACAATGTTCTTTTATTTGCATAATAAAACATGACCCATTGTGATTAAGATTATGATGTAGTGGCTTGATAAATGTTCGGGTTGGAAGTTAGCCCATATGTGCTGTCACATGCAAGCTTTCAACATGCTCTTCATCTCATTTAGTTGATATCATGTACTTTTGTCTATGGATGCTATCATGTGAAATGTGGAAATGAAGTAGTTAAATGAGTTTGTATAAATGGTTAGAGAGACGCCTGGGCCGCTAATCTAAGCCATGCATTATTCATGGTGGAAATTTACTTACATACTATGGTGAACCTTCTGTGATACACCTTGCAATAAAAAACTATTCCAAATGGTAAATAAAAAGGGTGTTGAGATTGTTCATTTTGTTTGTTTGTCTTGTCATTTTGATATGGGCTTGTTCCATATCTGGGACAAGAGGTACCCCAGTTGACGCTCTTGATGATACTATTATTACTTACAATGATATTAATTGAACTTGCTTTGTTTCCTAAGTTGAGTAATCATGGTGGCATGAGACATCCAACCTTTCTTTATCAAGCACACTACTCATATTTGCTTTCACTTTAACCTTAATCATTCAAGATGCTATGATAGGGGCAATGAGAGCTTGACACCAATGAATACCTTATTGCAATCATTAACTTAAGTAGAAGAGTTTGGAAGTTGGATGAAACTTATGCATGCTTTACCTCTACTCACATATACATCTTTCCAAAGTGTACACCTATCATATTCAGATTTTCATCTACACTCTATGACCATTGTAGGATGTTCTACTTATCATTATGCATACATGTGTTCCATATTACTTGCTACTATGTTACACTTTGTGAACTATCAATGAACATCCTTGTCTTGAATACTTGATATCACTTCATAAACTATTTGCATATTGCTACTCCTTTGAAGAATGAATCATTTGACTATATGTAGCAATAGTAATCATCTTTGATATCCATTGTTAAGTATTAAATTGCAAAGTCCATGTTAGTTTTATCATCTTCATACTCGAGGACGAGCATGGATTAAGCTTGGGGATGTTGATGCATGTAAAATGCATACATGAACTTTGCACTTTAATTGCTTATATTCCAATCATATTTGCATCATATAAGGGTTATATCAATGTTTTATCATGATTTTGGGAATATCTTTATTTCCTATTTTATGGAATTAACCCTGCACAGGCAGAAAACCCTAGTTTTGTATTTTAATGTTTCAGGGACCCAAACGTCAACGAAATCACCTGGAAATTTACGGGCGTCAATATTTGGAAGGAAGAAGACTACGGAAAGGAAGCGAGCAAACGGAGGCCCGAGGGCCAAACGGGCATGGCCCACGCGGCCAGGTACTGGCCGCGTGGGACCCACCCGTTTGGGCCTCGTGGCTCCGTTGCCGTCGATCTTCGCTCCACCGACATCGTCTTGACCTAAAAACGCCTATAAAAAAGGTCCCCCGTCGTTCTCTGGAAGGAGCGCCGCACAAACACAGAAACACCGAAACGGAGATCAGGAGCTGCAGATTGGAGGGGGAAAACTCCGGCGGGGCGCTGCCGGCGTGGTCTCCATCTTCTCCATCGACTTCTCCACCGTCTCCATGATGAAGAGGGAGTAGTCCACCTCTGGACTATGGGTTTGTGGAAGTAACTTATGTATCTCTCCTCTCTTGAGCTTCACTAATTAGCACCGTATGAGCTGCTGAACATGATTACGGTCACCGTTGTAATACCTTTGTGGTGGATCTTTATGAGTTAATATATGTTTGAGATTGCAATGTTTGTTTCAGTTATGAGTATAGATGCATATTATGTACCCCGTTCTTGTCTACTTGTTTTGATCAAGCATGTTTATGAGAGCGTGTGTGGGGGAACGTGTGCATTAGTTGGAGTAACGGGGGGTGGCTAGTGCAGTGAACGTGAGAGAAAGTTCTGCGATCCACTTTGGTATCTTTACCTTACTTTGTTACCTCACTAGGGATAAACTAAAATACCATGCTACCGGGGATGTGGGCGTGACCATTGCCACTACTCCATGACTAGATCTAGCATGTTCTTATTTTCACTTCATGTCATGATACTTAATGCTATACTCTGAGTTATCTTAATTACTGAGGTGTTATGATTTAGTTCGCATCTTGGTGGAGTATAAGAGAGGTTAATAACCAAAAGATCTCTATGTTAGGACGTGATGCCCATATATCTAAGTAACTTGTTATCAAACCCTGTGTTGCAATCTCATATGTTAACTTTGTGTGTTCCATTGTCTACCACTTTATAAAGAGAGAGTGCATTTGTGAAACCATGAACCCCAGTCCATTTTTAATCATAAGAAACACCTTTCCAACACCATATACCACTTTTCTATTTTCAGCCATCATTAAATCCGAAAATACAAAAATACTTTTCATCTTGCATACATCATTCAAAAACCCAAAAATATCATTTATCATTGCATCCACCATCATTGCATATTTATTTCTTGTTTGCATTGCATAACTATCCTGATATCATTCTTACACCTTGTGCTTGACAACCACAGGTGAGGTTGAGGACCAAAACATCTAACCTTGTTTTGTAGGTAACCAAAAGAAGGATAAGAAGATAAATCTACCACTTCAGATTCCCCGAGAGTTCGATATTAAACCCTCGAGTCACCCCTCGTGGGGAAAACTGTCTTCCACTTACTATACACTCTGCACTTGGAGTCTCAACCTAAATCCCGTTTATTTGTGCAGGCATCAAGACTTGCTTTTCGGGGTCATCAGTGGGCGGCGGGTCGCCTCGGCTGTGTGGTTTTTTGGCCCTGTTTTCCTTATAAACAGGACATTGTACAGTTTATATGGTTTTTGGCCCGATTTTCCTTATAAACTGGGCCATCTCTTTTATCTATTCGAGCGGTGGATACGACCACTTTGAGCTCAAAAAACTGTGGGTACACACCAGTACAGATCACGTTATTTGAAACCCTCCAATCGCACACGATGAAGTTCACTATAGTTGTCAGCGATCAGGTCCACTGTTCTGAAACGGATCTGGCCCGGAGGGAAGATGTAAATTATGTTTTACCCAAGTTCAGTCCGTCTATGTAGAGGGGTCACCTAGACTCCTTATTTGCATATTATGTCTAGAACTTGTCCGGTCGAACCATTCCGAGATGAATCCCAAGCCATGAATTATAATTTGCCTTGGCTGGTTTACATATGATGGTTATAATGCCCGATAATACTCGATATTGTACTGATAATGGCTAGTTAATCCATTATCCATAGTGCCACCGGCTAGTAACGCTATGCCTATGCTTGATTTTCTTGTAATGCAATTCTTCATTAGGTGTATCGACACAGATTATGTCCTTCCCTGATGCATGACGAGGCTGCTTGTTCAACTCCTCGCTGGAGTAAGCATCTCCTAACCGTGATGTGTACTACACTCTGTCTAGGGTGGCCTCTTCACTCTTTTTCGTGGGCTTCTTGGGCTCTTGGAACTTTCAACTTGGTCCTTCAATAGACCTAGTGGGCCGACCTGATATTTGTCCCACTGCCAAGTAGCATACTTTTTTTTACTGTAAGTTTGGCGGGCGTTTCACAGTCTGAACTTTTATTACGAAAATAATGATTCATCTAAAATATCGTTATGAGAAACATAAATTTGTCCATAGATCGATCAAAGAATTTATATCCCTCATGCATAGGAAGGACTATAGCCAAGAAAACTATATTTCAGAAAGGAACTAAAGTTTGAGGGCATTGTACTTGCACTGACTAGGACAACAAGGAGCCAAAAATGTGCTGGAAGGAATAATTGGGTTGGAGCTTTAGAAGGCAATGAAGAGGCGTGTCTTTGTAAATAACAGGAGCTGCATGTGATTAATAAGATAATATGCATTGAGAAAAGCTACATCTCAAAAGCGTAAAGGGACTGAGGAGTGCAAAACATGTCTATACTAGGTGGCGGAGGAATTACCGCTTTGTTGAGACGCACCAGGACAATATACTTAATGGGATAGGCATGTTGCTCCAATCAGACTAAAATGTCTTTATTTTAGTGTAGAGAAGGCGTACAACATGATCATAGAAAGCATAAAAACATTAAACACCAATATTTGTGCTTAAGAAGATATATATAGCAAAAAACGGGAATAGTCGTCAACAAACTAGCATAATATTTCTAACCGCCCGAGGAAGCACAAGCGGGCCGGGACCCAAACATGAAAATGATAGATAAAGAGGCATAGAATAAACACGACGAGATGCATTGTAGGGTAATTGACTGACTCTTAGCATGTTGACAAGCATCACAAATAGAAAAATTAATGTATATGGAAGAACAAAAATAATTTTTTTAACAATGAATTGCACTATAGTATTAAAGTGAGGACCGCGACGCTGATGCCACAGGGAGGGCGTGATTTCAAAATTCAAGGCTGGACCATTCCCATTGGTGATATTCACTCGGTTATCCGCTCGTTCAGGCTAGCCTTCCAGCCCTTTCTTCATGGAGGTGTTCATTCTAACTCTTTGGTCTATTTGGATAACTCGGAATCACCATATTTTCAATGGCATCATGGCAAGCTTCTTTCGTTGTCTCAAGAAATTCAAAAAGAGCTTGCTTGGGTTGCCTATATATCACTAGTGGAAATCAAGCCTCTAGTCCCGGTTCCAGAGGGGCTCTAGTCCCGGTTAGGCAACCGGGACTAGAGAAGCGGGACTAAAGCCCCTTAACCTTTAGTCCCGGTTGTCTACGAACCGGGACTAGAGGCTTTTCCAAGTGGTCGGACGAATAATATGATTTTTTCATAATTGTTTTTTTAAAACTTTTTATATATTTCGAATCTTTATATTATTTGTCAGTTTAACCTCTAATCGTCACTAATATATTAATCTCAAGTTCCACATGATTTGCCCTCATTCTCGCACTGCTCCACCCACAACGCGCTTAACTTTCCGATCGGTCACCCATCTTCACACTGCTCCACCCACAGCACACTTAACTTTTGAGTTCCTTTCTAATTAGCTTCCAAGACTGCACTGATAAGTTCCTGATAATACTATGGTTTTAATCTTATTATCCTCTAGACTTTGATGTCACATTATATTATTTTTTGAATTCAAAACCTATATTAACATAAATATTAATGATTAAGTAATAATAGTTAACAAATAAAAATATATTTAATTTTACATTATTATTATCATTTTCAATAATATGGATAAATTCATATCTTTAAATCCGTAAATTGAAATTCGACAAATAATATGTATAAATCGATCAGAAAAATGACAGAAATCTAAATATTGTGTCCATATCATCTTTTGCATAAAATTTTAAAGATTAAATAATTATTATTAATTAATTATTTGTCATTTAGATAAAAATATTTCGGTCATTATATAGAAAGTTTTTGGAATCCGAATTTGACCGAATACATGAGAAGACGCATATCACTATATATATAGATAGTCTCTACTCATCAACGACATTAAGATGAATCCAAATATTTCGGTCATTACATAGATATAGTTTTTGGAATCCGAATTTGACCGAATACATGAGAAGGACACGCACATCACTATATAGATAGATCTACTCATCAATGACATTAAGATGATCGTAGTTGGTATTGTAGCCACAGACTATCCCACTTTCGTGCAATCTCGAAGCCGAGGCGAGCGTCCAAAGTAGCATACGTGACTTGATCGTAGCTCAATGGAACTTTGCCCCATCCGAAAATTAGGTATTCTTCCAACGTGTCGTCCTCGTCGGCGTCCTTGTCCTTCTTCTTGTATTTCTTCTTCTTCTCAAGTTTTGTCCCAATGATAGCATTGGAGAGAGCATAGAGACTCGGAGTAAGATTGCCGGTTGGGTTCCGGTGATCCCTCTGCAGGTCGACCGTGGACCGAATAATAATTCCGTAGAAGCCCAACATCCGTATGTCATTGTGGATAGCCACGGCGTAGAACTTGATTGTCTCGTTACCTAAGAAATCCACGAGGAGCTGCGGCACCCGATCAGCCTCGCAGATTTGGAAGACAAGAGTCTCGGTCGCCACCGAGAGTTGAAGGACGGCGGCGCGCTGCTGAGTATCGTTCCGCCGAGGGTCGGTGAACTCGCAGTTGAGTCCAACGCCTTTGATCGGTGCGGCGTCGAGGAAGTACTTCTTCACGTCGCGGATCCACCTCTCCACGCGCCATGCACGGAGGGTGACCCATACCTTGAACTTTATGCCTTCCTTCTCGTAGTAGTACAACCGACACCGAGGCGGGCGCGTGAGTGGCTCCATTGGAAGATAGGAGATGGAGGAGAGAGATCGAGAAAGTCGACAAGAGTGGTACTGTTTTGCAAGGATTGTAGAGAGAATAGTGTTGCATTTTATAGGAGCGGAGAGGGAGGCCGGCAGTCAGAGGAGGCCGGCGGCTGGGCGTGCATTTCCGGCGGCGCGCTCGCTCGTCTTCCGTGCATGCGGCCGCGGTGATCGAAATGGCGGCGCGTGCGCTGCTCCGTCTTCCGCACCGCGTGTTAATCAAAACGCGCGCGGGAATTGAAACGGTTTTCACCTTTAGTCCCGGTTGGGGACATGAACCGGGACGGAAGGTCTTTAGTCCCAGTTCGTGTCCCCAACCGGGACTAAAGGTCTTCCACGACGCGGGAATGGACGCGTTCTGCCTCCTCGAAACACGAACCAGGACTAGTGCCACAGTGGTCCCGGTTGCAATTATGGCCGGGACGAAAGGGCCGAACCGAAGGGCTGTTTTCTACTAGTGTATAGAGCAAACCGTGCTAGTCTTGCTGGGTTTAAGGTTTGGATCCACAACTTCGGAGTGGCCTAAGCTCTTTAACCTGTTGTATATGTACAGTTAGATGGCTTTTTTTTGGTTTTCCCGGTTTGTACATACATTATTCAAAAATTAATAAAAAACAGCAGAACACTGCTGTTCCCTAAAAACAAAAAACTCTGAAATAGGAAAGTCACAACCGTTCGAAAGGGACGTTTGCTGCAGTGATGCAGCAGTACATCACACAATGTTTATCTGTACTCTGGTTTTCCCTGGCCTAGTTTCAACCTTCAAATAACATGTGCGAAGAATATCAAAGTAATCTTGACTTGTAGTTGCTGAGAAAACGAATGGTGCAAGGTAATCTCTGATACAAAATTTGAGATGCTAGGATTTAAGGTCGCGTAATCTCACACACCATCTCGTCATGACTTTATAGCTCAGCTGTTAGAAATACGTACATGTGTACAGGTGGGCTCAGCTTACAATACACGCTATACGCATATCCATGACCTACCGGTTTTAACAAAAAATCATGAAAATAGCAAGGAATTTCTCAATACTTCAAAATTTTCAACCAACTCCATTAGAAGATTCTCAACTGCTGAATGTTCAAGACTGTTTTCGTTGTACAACTCAAAAATTACAAAATGTTTGTGATGTTTTACAGCACACTACTCTGAAATAGGAAACTCACAACCGTTCGACAGGGACGGGTGTGATGCAGCAGTACATCACACAATGTTTATCTGTAGTACTCTGGTTTCCTTGGCCTAGTTTCAACTTCCGAATAACATGTGCGAGGAATATCGATGTAATCTTGACTTGTAGTTCCCGAGAAAAACGAATGGTACGTAAGCACGAGAACGACAGTCAAAATAACTAGGAGGGCAAAGCACGTGCCTTTCCTACGGCCTTTGGAGTATATATATGCTTATCGGTGGACGCGAGGCACACTTTAGGCTGACTAATATGCTCACAGATCAATGGAAGAATGTGTGTTTGCCCTTTGAACGTTCTTCGACGTTAGAGAGTGGGAGTCAACGACTGAGCAATCGGATGTAACCAGATGCTCCAACTCCACGTGTGGCTGGTTTCCCACTGTTCAAAAATAACGGCCGGTAAATAGTCAACAGCTAAAAGCGATAAATCGGTCGATAAGCTAAATTATCTCTTATCTTGATTTGACCAATAAGTTAACGAGAAGCGGTATCTCGAACTTTTGGAGCCATGCACGCACATTGTCATGCGTTGGAGACCCAACCATAAATACATCAATACTCTCGATACCCTTGTAATAGCGCAACTGCTCTTTCCTCGTCGGCCTAGCTTGTCTGGTTGGACCCTCCGGTCTGACCGCCCGACCGCACCTCGTCGCTTCGGTTAGTACAAGCTACTCGCAACTTGCGAATGACGCAAATCCAACTGACGGTGCTGCTTTATTAGATCAGATGCATCTCACAACCTCCTATAATCACCTGTTCTAACGACCAGTTTCGATCGTCCATCGTGAGATCTCACAGGATGAATGTCCTACGCAGTCAGACCCGTTTATCTATGTCGTTGCTTGTCAATGGTGCTCTGTCACCATAAACGAGCAAGCTCAAGCCATCGCTCGATCCGGTCACAGCTTCAACAAAAGCATGTTTTCTTCCATAATTACGTCATGTAAATCACCTTTGATTAGATTATCCGCACTATCATGTATATGGGACATGGGTACCCTTACACGTAGGCCAAGAGGGTAGGCCCACATGGGAGAAGGAATCAACATGCTCATGGCAGCTCAAGACTAGACTAGCTCAATGCTGGGGTGACTCAAGGATGGGCTGGGTTTGATGGACGACTCAAGGATGGACTGAGCTGACGGACGACTCAAGGATGAGCCGAGCTGACGGACCACTCAAGATCCATGACGACTCAAGGCCTGTGACGACTTAAAACCCTAGACGGAGACTCCAATACATATTCAACTAGGCCTCATGTAAACCCTAACCTGGCCACCTATATACAGCAGGCAGGGACTCCCCTTGAGGGACAAGTAAGTCAATTAGAAGATAGACAACCAAGCTTGATAAGCTGTAAGACGTCCAGAGGGATGCTCATAGACTCAATAGGCACGATCTAGATAGAAGAAGAGGATCCGCCACATCCGGCGACTACGTACAGAATATCCGGTGACTCCAAAGCATACAAAATAAGACCTAGCCACAAATAGCATGTAGGGCTATTACCAGATGATATTTGTCGGAGTCTGAATCTGTATAAATATTTCTCTTATGTGTAAACTCGCTCCGGAAGGTCCAAGTCGCCTAAGTTCTACGATCTCACAAGTTATCCAACAATGAAATCCGCCGTGTTTATCCCACGACACACACCATGATTCAATCTAATACCACATTTTTGCATTATACATGATTATATAAATGCAAAAAATTGACTAGTATAGTGGACGAGAAGCCCGGCAAGGCCACTTGAGTCCTATTGTCCCATTGCAATCTCGTGTGTAACCTACTAGGTTCGCCTAGTTTATTTTGGATACCCAAAGTGCCTTTGTATATTAGGCTCATGTTGTAAGTTTTCGACTCCAACAACTAGCCCTCCACGTAATCAAACTCAAAGTAGAACCCTATAGACATATTCGACACAATTATAGAATTTTATTTATTTTGTCTTTTAACTTCTTCGTTATATTTCTTATCGGCTGCGTACATCCTAGGTATATGCAGAAGCTAGGCCAATGTTTGTCGGTACATCCTAGGCATATGCGTATAAGAGTGGCACAATGTGGGAGGAGTAGGGAGGGCGGGGGATCAGCGGGGACGGCGGTCGGGTTGCCAATCGGAGTTTCCATGGCTTTATGGCCGGCTGCGGGAGCAGGGGGAGGGGGGTTTGGGGGCGTGCGCAGCAGTGAAATCAGCGGCAGTTGGGCTGCGCGCAGGAGGGGAGAATGTTTAGCGGCAGCCGTATCGGGTGATGTGTATCACAAAAGCTAAAGTTTTGCATCACCATATGGAGATAGGTCATATCTTGGAGCTATTTTTTTTGGGATTTGGTGATGTATAAATCAGTTTTTTGGGCATAATCCCTATTTTACATCATCGAATGGAGATGCTCTCATGGGTCCTCAACCGCTAGCTTCAATCGTGGTGTGTTGTATGGCTTGGGTATAGATGGGGATCGTTGAATTTTTTAGATAAGGAGCATATATTAATATCGCGAATATACCAATTACACCCAGCCTCTGCAACAACGTGTTGCCCTAGCGGCCACACGGATGCACACAGCTCAGAAAAAGAAGAAGAATTACAAAAAAGAAAAGCCCCGCTACAGTGATCCATTCATTGTAGCAGCACACCTAACACCACCAAAAACAGTACCAGAAGTCCAGCTTCTCCAAAAGCGACGCCTCCAAGAAGGAAACAATGCTGAAGCGCCGTCGTCGCCCTGATCATAGATCATATGTTTTCACCCTGAAGAAAGTCCACACTCGCAAAAACAATGCCTTCAACAGAGCAATTGCCAGGCACAACCAATTAAGGCCAGACCTTGGGTTTTCACCCTGAAAGTTTAGACTCTGAACTTCTCCTGTGCTGTCGCCCCCTCTTGCCGTTGCCGTTGCTCCAAGTTACGAATCACCAAGCCAATCCCTCATCCCCACCAGGACTTGAACCACCATTGCTAGTTCTCAAATCTCGACTTCCATGTCATTCTCCGCACTCTGACTTCACCATGGAACAAAATACAAGTCTACGATGGCAACAGACTGCAGAGCTTCGCAACGCTTCCTCTGAAACCAAACGGTCAGAAAAAACATGGCTGCGCGCGAGCGAATATATCCCACCGATCCGTCAATCTCCAGGCTTGATTTGCACAATGGAGTTCGCCGGCGGAGCCTTCTGGAACTCGACACTCCGGCCAGATCAATGAAGACAGATATCTAGCAGATCTTCGTCTTGGCGTGAGAGCGATCCAAGGACCGCCACCTTTATTCAATCCGAGCCAACAGGACTCGATGGTGGAGAACCAGCCCGCCGCCGCCTGGCCAGCCGCCGGCACCGCCACGGTGCCAAGCAACTGGCGCCACCAGGCGTCCCAGCGCCACCTGCCGCCACAACCTCCAGCCATAGGCCCGCCGAACCGCGCCGAACTCCACGTGCCGCCGCCGCGAGGGAACTCGCCGCCACCGCGCGCAGGAGAGGGCCCCGCCGCCGCCGTCCCCCGAGCCTTGCCCGTGGAGAGCCTGGCGGCGGCGGGGAGAGGGAGCTGGAGAGAGGAGGGGCCTCACGCCGCCGGAGGGAGGCGCCGCCCGAGCAGCCTAGGGTTAGGCGACGCGGGGGCCGGTGCGTTCTGTTTCTCCCTCCGCCTTTCAGCGATCGTTGAATGCTTTAAAAAAAATGAGAGGCTGAAACAAACTTGAAAATCCTAAGCCTAACTTCAAATCCTCGATAGAAATTCCAACCAACTTATAAAAAAATGTTAACAGCCGGAAACTCAAGAGGGCGGAAGTTTCTTCTCGACAGCCGGAAAAATGTATTTTAAATAATTCCTTACCTTCTATTTTTAAGATTTAAGAAATTGAAGTAAAACATCTATTTTGATACTTCAAATGATTATTTGTAATTAATATGTTTTATCAAACTCTTTGTAAATAAAAATACTTTGAACCAAATTATTTTGTGGCGCCTATCATGTTGAATGATATTACTCTTACTATATTTCCTTGGTTTGAATTTTGTGTTCAAAAGGAAGTTATAAAAATCTATTTTGAAAATGACATAAAGGTGTATATAAAACCTTTATACATTATTTTGAAAATTCAAATTTACAAATGTTTGGAAAAGAGAGGTTGTAAGTTTTAAAATAAAGGTTTGGGTTTTACAAAATCTTAGAAACAGGTTTGAATTGATTTGAATTTATAAAACAAAAGTTATAAAAGAAATAAGAAAAACAGAAAAGGAAAAAAAAGAACAAAAACAAAAAGTAAACTGGGCCGAGCCCTATCTACCGCGCGTGCAGCGTCAAAACCAGCCCAGCACCGACCCAGTCCGCGAAGCCTCGCTCTCCTCTCACTGACATGCGGGCCCCACATGTCAGTCCGAGGTGTCTTCAACCTCCGGCCGAGTTTCACGGCCGAGACGCGCCCCACTTTGCCCACTCACCCCACTCCCTCCCGAGCCGCAACTGCACCAGCTCTGGCCCCGTTTTATTACCCGCGTCGGCCTCCCCATTTACCCTCTTCTCGCTTTGCAAATAGCGCCCCCAGGCCGCGGGAATCGCTCGCCGTAGTTCGCCTTGCCGCCACCGCGTCTTCGCCATTTCCGGCGAGGTGAGCAACCCCATAGGCCCCAGACCCCTCCCATCTTCTTCCTCTCCTCCAGGCGCCCCCCTGACCCCTTGCTCGATGTTTTTGCGCAGCCGTATCGCCGTGTCCGTCCTCGGCCGAAGCTCGCCGGCGCCACCACCGTCTTCGTCCACGTCCCCGCGCCGTTTTAGGAAGCGAAGGTCGACTCCAACCTCGCCATCGACCTCCCCGTGACGCCGCGCTCCTCGTCGTCACCTTCCCGCGGCAAGAGGATCACCGGAGCGACCGCCACATCCACGTCCGAGCGCCTTGCCGCCGTCTCCATCAAAGCCGACGACCATTCGCGCCGCACTGTAAGCCAACCATCCTCGTCCGTCCGATCCAGCATCTACGGCCCTGATTAGATCCAACCGAGCCAAGCCGAGCCGCGCTAAGCTAAGCCGAAGCCAAGCCAAGCCCTAGCCCAACCATTCACACGCTGCCACGTGGACAAGGAATTTCTGAGAATTTTCCCGGATTAATTTTATTTGGCGTTTTTGCAGAAAAGCCCCTATAACTTAGAACCTTCACAACTTTCTACTGGTTTGGCCAAATTTAGCAAATTTTATATTTTTGAAAAGCCCTAGACTTGTAGCATCTTTTAGAATCATTAGTTATCTGTTTTGGCAAAGTTTAAAACATTCAAATTTCAAATGAGAGATTTGAGTATATTTGCCATAACTTCATTTCTATAAGTCCAATTTTTGCAAATAAAATATTTTTGGAAACCTTAGGTTCTGTAGAATAACTTGGTCACTTTTAAAAATATTTTTGATTACTTTTAAAACAAACTAAAAACCAGAGATTTAAATGGAGTATTTTGGTTATAGTTTAAATCCTATAAATTATTTTAATATGTTTCCTTTTTGAAAAGTGACCCATTAATTGCTTCTGTCCAGAAAGACCAAAACCCATTTTTAGAAAATGTTTGTGAACCCAATTAGTAAGTTTTGTGTTTAGGATCTTTTTTAAAATATTGTGTGACAAAAATCATTGTTTTAAATGTGTTAAACCTTTTTCCAAAATTCCTTATGTGACCATTTGATTAAGACCAACCTTTAGAACCTATGGAACACCACAGCAACTCATGTATGACATTCATGATGTTCATACTTAATTGCTTGACCAACCTTTAACCAAAATGGAAAACCCTAAACCTAATCACATTAATTCTTTTTGCATATTGAGTTATGTGATAATCCTTGACCAAAATTTTGCGAAAACCTTAACGTGCATGTTTGCTTTTGTATGCAATGATGTTGATGAATTGTTTGTTTATTATTGTGTTATCTTTATATTTAGATTGTACGGAGTGCTTTACGTGTTGTGAAGAGTGTAACTTCAACTCTTCAATTGGCCAAGGCAAGTGACACCATAAAAGTCCTACTACTTTTATTATTATGCACTTAGTGTTTTCAGTAGTATGCATGATAGACTTGTTGCTGAATACTATATTATGCTATGCTCCTATTAGTGTGTAGCCATCCCCCACCCAGAGCTTTGTAGTATGAAACTTAGTATTTAATATGCTTAGTCATGCTATGGAAAATGTTTTGATTAGTTCAATAGTGATGAAAATTAATAACTAATCAATGAACTACCTGGGTGCTGGTTGGTGGACTATGGTGGGTGACTACTCAGGGGGTCCATGTCTATGGTTCATGTCTATGGTAATTTGCCCTTGGTGGAAGTGCACACTTGTGGAAAGTCACCCAGGCTTAAAGAGATTGTAGACTCTCCTTGTTCAGTAGCTTCTAGTGCAGCCACATGTCATATGGGCTCTGTCTTGACGGAGTAGGTTGTGAGAACACGAATTCCTCGTGACCAACAGATGTAGTGGGTGTAGGTTGGAGTGGGTCCGAGGTAAGGGCAATTGCTCCTGAAAAGTCTCGTCCTGGTCTTCTTTCTTCCATTGCATAAATGGTTGCAATGGAGGAGGAAATGATTGGGTCTTGTGGTGAAAGTGCACACCCTCTCGAGAGTTAAAAACTAAGTATACTTAGCCGTGTCCTCGGTTACGGACATTTTGAGCAACTAGACTGGAAAGCTGTTGAAGATCTCCTCATCCCAATTTCTAAATTAAAACTTGAGGGTGAACAAGGGATGGGAGCTCACTGTTTTCTATCAGTGGTGCTTGTTGTGAGTTGTTGTCAAAGGTATTCACTGATGTCTATCAGTGGTACTCTTTGTCTAAGAAAAATTGTTTTACAAATGATAAGATGAAACTGGCTTTATGCAAACCAGCCTCAAACTCCACTTAGCCAAATATTCATGTAGAAGATAGGTTGCCATTTATATCCACATAAGTGTCATCTTGCCATCACAATTCAATTGTGCTAACCCATATAGTTGGGCTGTAACTCACCGTTGCAGGTCCGTCAGACGATGAGTGAGGTTTCGACAGGGTTTCGAGTCTACAACCAACATGCTTGCCTGTGGCACATGAAGATGATGGGCTCACTGTATCATTTGCTTTCCGCTGTGTGTTTACTTTGGTTTGAGCTAGCCTTCGGCTATGCACCTTGTATCGAATCTTTTAAATTCTGGATCATCGTGTAATATACTTTGATACAATGTTATGGTATTGCATCTCAAACTGTGTGTGCTAGCAAGTCGATCCAGGGACTAGCACGTTACACGGGAATCCCAACCTTTGTTAAAAGGTGGGGTTCTACACTTCTCGACAGCCTACATGCATCAGCTACGGCCTTTGGAGGCGAAATGCGGAGTATTAAAAAACGCACTCGATGCATATTATATATCCACTTGCTTCAACTAAGTAAGTAAAGTATTGGCGCCAGTAATGTAAGCGCCTGATCCTCAGGTAGATACAGTGACAGCGGAGTGCTTAGCAGTACCTAAATGTATATTTTTATTTGTGGCTGCCTGGAAGATAGTGGGAGGCAACGAAATTTTTTGCAGGCAGAGATCGTAATCCAGATGGTCCACGTGTGGCACAACGGTTGATTCTATGAAGATAGCAATTTCTATTGGAAAAAAAGAAAGAAAGAAAGAAAGGAACCACAAGGACTTGTATAAGCTTGCAGCCTGTAATGTCAACAAAAAAAAAACTTGCAGGGTGCACGTGTTGTGGACTTTGAACAACGTGCTGTCTGACTTGCTGTCGACTTCAGCGCCACCCAAAGAAGTAGTCAAGTGCGCTCAGAAACTGTTGCAATCGGTTCTCTCTCTCTATATATATATCACTTCAATGTGCATGATACAGGTACCCAGCCTACCGTTTGAGCTCCCATATCTACTTACTGAGCACCAAGCTACCGTAGATCAGAGAATCAAATGGCACCACCACAAAGTGAAGGTTCTGCCGGGAAGCAGCAGCAGGGCACTTTTCACCCGTGCCTGTGGGAAGATTTCTTCCTTACTTATCAGCCGCCGCTTTTGGCACAGGTATACATGATATATGTGAAACTACTAATTGTACTAACATTGTCACTATTATCGTTTGATGGAAGCGATATTACTGTCCATACTACATACAATCCCACTATTCCAAGTATATAGCTTACGTAATTTGTTCATCGTCGCAAGTTTTCGCCAACAATTAGTCTCTTAGTACAGATTGACATTAGGTTCGTATCTGAAAGTACTTACTTACGATTATGATTTTAGCGTAATCATTGGTCGAAGGCTTTGTGCTAACATAAAAAATTAATGCAACCTATTATGGAGCGGAGGACATCGTAGATGTCACGATAATTCTATTAGGAACATTTTTGTTTAACAATGTGGATTAATATCATATTTTGGAAGTTTTAATTTCAGTCGTTGTTGAATTCAAAAATTGTGACCCAAACCACCGCTTTATATGCTTGACTATAATACTTGTATGTTTGTCCTTGCAGCGAGTGAAATGCAAGAGAGGGCTGGAGTATTAATGGAACAAGTAAGGACGATGATAAAAGATTCAAATGAAATACCCAAAATATTGCATCTTATACTCACGCTAGAACGACTTTGTTTGGACTACCACTACGAGCTTGAGATCAAACAACTACTGGATGTTGTTTCCAGCTCTTATTATGATGATAATGATCTACAGTTGGTCTCAGACCGATTTTATCTTCTCCGGAAGTATAGATATGATGTCTCATCTGGTAAGTCCATATAAATTGACAGTATCAGG
Source organism: Poa pratensis (assembly GCA_947311845.1). Lineage (NCBI taxonomy): Eukaryota > Viridiplantae > Streptophyta > Magnoliopsida > Poales > Poaceae > Poa > Poa pratensis. The sequence goes on along the minus strand of CAMZMU010000128.1, from coordinate 106,150,663 downwards.
GTCGTTATAAAATGGTTAACTTAAATGACCAATATTTGTTGCCAATCAAAATATGCAGATGTGTTTCGTAAGTTTCAAGACAAAGAAGGCAAATTTGTTAACTGCGATACAAAAGGTCTGCTGAGTTTATATAATGCAGCACAACTGAGGATTCACGGGGAGGAAATACTTGATGAGGCAATCTCTTTCACGACAACATGCCTTCAGGCTGATTTAGAACGTTTGGAATCACCATTCGCAGAGGAGGTGTCTTCTATGCTTGTTACACCACTTTTTAAAAGGGTTGGAATAATAGAAGCAAGAAATTACATACCTTGTTATGAAAAAGAGTCTACACGAAGTGACGTCATACTGGAGCTTTCAAAGCTAAACTTTAACCTTCTGCAATTCATTTTTTGTGAGGAGTTAAAGGAGGTCACACGGTAAGTTTACTATATTCTCCATGTTGAAATTTTATATAGGAACCTCTTCATTTATTCCAGGCATACCATTGCCAACGGATTTATTTTTACGCTTATTGCAGGTGGTGGAGAAAGCTCAATGTAAAATCGAATTTGAGTTTTATTAGAGATAGAATGGTGGAAACCTATTACTGGATGAACGGGGGAACCTGCAAACCTGAATATTCTTTTGGACGAGTTATAGCCACTAAGATCACTGGTTTCATTACCATAATAGATGACATATTTGATACATATGGTAGCACTGAAGAGAGCATGCAACTTGCAGCAGCAATTGAAAGGTCACAATCTTCTTTCCCTTATCCTTTTAGTTTTTCTCTAAGAAATTAATATTGTCCTATACACTAAATTTAGTGTTTCCATAAGCAGATGCCGTATGTTGCCAATATGCCTAGGATGTCAGAGATTCTAAGTTAAAATGTTCTGCCAGCTAAGATGGTAAATGTAATGTGCCCTGCATGTTAGTAAAATAGTTTCATTTCATGAAGAAGTGATAATTAATAGATAAACAAGGTTATTGCGTACGGAATATAAAGTTTAGATCACATGAGAAGAGACGATAATTTGTACCAATCTAGAATAATTAAGTCCAGTGGGGAAAAGGCAATACTAAATAAAAAATATCCTCGGATATTGTATTTCCATACATGAATTATCCTCGCATCTGAATGAAAATATGAACCTATGTTGATCTTAATGGAAAATATCATTTTGAATTCTAAAAGTGACCATATTAAAAAAATACACTTGTCAAGTTTGCAAAAGTTTTTTTCATATATCTTGGATGTTTCTTTAATATAGGCATTAACTTCTGGCATAGAAAAATTTATAAAGATAAGTTCTAACATTGTGAAATGCAGGTGGGATGAAAGTGGAGTAGACTTGCTTCCGGATACATGAAGGAGTTCTATTTGTATTTATTGGAGACTTGTAACAATTTTGGGGATGACTTGGGTCCTGAGAAGAGCTATCGTGTGTTTTATCTAAAAGAAGCGGCAAGTATTCAATATCATCTCAGCAAACTAGTTAATCCTATAGAAATGTGACCTTATTTTGTTCAGTGTGCATCCCCTTCTATATATCTCATTATTAATGATCTTGTTGTAAACAATTCTAACTTTTATAAATATAACTGTCTAAATAGCATGATGTGAAAACTATATCATATAATTGTTGCCTATCTAATTTGTTAATATAAGAGTTGGAAAATTGCATGTTTGTAAGAAGAATGACTATAAGATCTTTACTGAACCTGGTTTACCTTTATACATATCAATTCACGGAAGTACAAATAGTGGTAAATCCTATTGTACATCTGAATAAGAACATAAAGTTTAATTCAGCTAGATATGATGGATAAGAACTGCACAACCACATGTTTTTCTAAATTGTGAAGGGTAGATAATGTATATTATTTAATAAATTTCGTGAGTAGTTACATCTTATTATTTTCATCTAATGTTCCTCATATATGATACATTTTTCACGAGCAGTCACTAGATATCATTCATCCATAGTACTCTACAAACTGAAATTTAGGTAGACTTCTATATGATTTTAACAACTTTGAAGAACATGTAGGTATTTAACCTTTCATGTAAGGCTTTATTACCAAGTTAATATTATCAAATAATTTGACTAAAAGATATTTTTAATGCCAATAAAACTAGTCAATCAAGAATGCACAAGCACAACATATTACAAGCTTGCATATCTTCATTTCTTAATCGATCCTATTTTAAGCAATCAATATTTTTCCGCAACAATACAAACAATTTAAATAATTACTCTCAAATGCAGATGAAGCAATTAGTTCGCTGCTATAGTGAGGAAATAAAATGGCGTGATGGAAAAATTGTGCCAACTGTGAGCGACCATCTTAAAGTTTCAATGATAAGCATTGGTAATGTCATGGTTGCAATTGCCTTATTTGTTGGAATGGATGAACTAACATTGGAGACTTACAAGTGGAGTTTGGGTGATTCACGACTTATGAATTCCTTCGGTGTTTTTGTGCGGCTCACCAATGATGTCGTATCAACAAAGGTAGTTATTTATAACCACACTATTTTTACTTCTTTGTGCGTATTTCAATCGATCTTAGCAAGTTTTTTAGGGATCAATCTTAGCAAATTGATGAATAAGTGGGAACGTTTTAATAAACATGTATTATAAACATAAAGAACTAACAAGAATGAATAAAACTTACAACAATGTTTTTTTACGCACATATTACATCACTTAGCATGTTTACATCATAAAAAATATATCTCCTTTTATAAACATGTATATTTTTTCTTTTATAACTTGCCTATGTAAACTCTAATGTACACATATAATTTAATCCAAAATTGAAAATTTTGTATTCGTAACTAGTCATTTTGATCTCTAGTAACTTCTTATGACATCATTACTACTTATAAGCTTGAAATGAAGGTAGAATGTACCTTTTCTAATGAAGTGTTTTCTTACCGGCATATGTTGCAGCGTGAGCAAACAGGGGAACACATTGCCTCTACTGTCCAAAGTTACATGAAGGAGCACGGGACTACAAGGGAAGTCGCCATCGAGAAGCTAAAAGAACTTATCGAAGATTCATGGAAGGATATGTTAACAGAGTTCCTTGCACCAACGGATCTGCCCTTGGTCGTGCGACAGATGATATTAAACCTTTCAAAGGCTTCGGATAATATGTACAAGTATACTGATGCGTTCACTACTTCAGAAACTATCAAAGATATGATCACAAAACTTTTTGTGGAACCCATTGAATAGATGCATGAAGCAGCAACAAACAGAAGTATATATAAGTACCAAGTACATTGTGCTTATACAAAAATAGCATCAAATCAAGTTGAAGAAAGTGGTGATCAGAATCTGCCCACGTAGATGACCTGGATGCAAGAGTGTCTTTTGTAAACTGAATGAACAAGTTGTGCTTTCCCTATAGCGTGTAATATTAATATTAAGTAATAATGATATCGGTTCTTCTCATTGTTACTTCTTCAGAATAAAAATGCTTTGTCTTGAGGTTAAGATAGTTGATGGCTAGCTTTAAGGGGTGCATAATCGGGGTGCATTTGTTCCATGATGGATGGAAATGGAGCTCATCTTTCATTATAGCATTTTGTAACACCATTTTCCCACTCTCTGAAAATGAGAATATTATTGCTTGAAGCAGGACCTATTATAAACCATATTTTATTCTCGCCACACTTTTAACTACATTCTGCAATCTTTATTCCGCAAAGAACTATATTTTATCAATATTAGTGGTACTAACCAATAGTCACAATTTTGTTTTAAACAACAAAGGTTGACTTGTAGGAGGGAGAGGGATTGGACTTCAAAAATCAACAATTCCAACTTTTTTGCAAACTTCGGCACAATTCCAATTTTTCTGCTAACTTCGGCACAAAATGTCATCTTCCAAAAAAGTTTAACCGGGTTGGACCTTTTTGCAAAATCCCGCTGTCCCGACGTTTGGATGATGGTGTTCAGGTACTGTAAACTGAAGAACTGAAGAAAGGGTGGAAGAGAAGCAGGGGAGCTTACGAGCTTGGGCGCGTGTTTGAGGAGCTCGCACTTGGCGCGCATGCTCTTGGTAGTCCTGATCGCCACCATCTTCCGATCGATCCCAAGCCGCGCAAGGGAGGCGACGATAAACCCTCGACGGAAGCTCGCAAGGGCAAAGAAAGGATGGTGGCCGACAGAGCTTTGAGGCCACCGCCAAGGGTTCAGTTGCCGTGGTTTAGGACGGTTACCAGCAGGCCGCGTCGCGCTCTCTACAGGGCCCAGAAGAGGGACCCTCTTTCCCCTAAGGCGAGCAACGGCGCACGGGCTCTTCGGGCCCACTAACACGACTGGGATTATTTGATGTCAGTCAGTAGTTGCTGGACGTGTGTCAAGATATCCTGCAAAATTTTCAGACAGTAAACTAAAGGCTAGAGTAGCAAGAACCGTGTTTTGTATGACGAGTTACATCTAGCCAGTTTTATTTAAAAGTTCGAAAATAATACTTCAAAGTTTCAAAACATTTTGAAAATAATCCTAAGTGTAGATACTAATGACTTCGACCAGTGTGTACAAAATCAACGCGGAATATTTTGTATTTTGGTGGTGTAAAAAATACATATTTCTACATCTGATGTGGTGAATAGTGAAAATATTTATTTATTTATTGACTTGTCGGGATTTGTCATTTTTATGTAGGCCAAAATACAAAATATTTCGCGTTGAAAATTTGCAGCACCTTAGAATACATCATTGTTAACCTCTGTTATTTTTCTCGGAATTTCTAAAAACTGAAAAATGTTAGTTGCAAAAAATAAGAAAAGTGGGCTACATGTAGCCCGGTCTACAAAGTGAATATCGAGGTTTGATGCTTTGGTTTTCACTAGAGACTCGAATACTGAGGCACACAGTTTGGCTCGTAGCTCTACCTTTGTCGATCCTCGGCGTCATGTGTGTCTTGATGCTTTCCTTGATGATTTTGAATTCCCTAAACATTGTATATAAGTTGAGCCGGCAATTATAAAAAGTAAAAATTGATATCCTAAGAAAAACTAGGCAGCTGCTACTCCTTGTATGTTTACATTGTGGTTGCATGTTTTTAGTAGTTCGTATAATAATGTAGGCCACTTTACTGGACGTGTCAATCAGAACTAATTTTGAAATTTTCATGTTATACATGTGAATTAGTTTTTTGACGTCTGAACTACATGTTTCCAATCTTTTCGAAGGGTGTTCACACTTAGCGTTTTACTTTCAAATCTAAGCCTTAAAATAGTGATTTGTCATTTTTAACAATCTCATCGGTTTCTACTTGGTTGTTCCCTAGTGGTGTGTGGTTGTGGAGTTTGGGTGACTTGTGTCGTGTGGGCGGCGGGTCGCCTCGCCTGTGTGGTTTTTTGCCCTGTTTTCCTTATAAACAGGGCATTGTATAGTTTGTATGGTTTTTGGGCCCGATTTTCCTTATAAATTGGGCCATCTCTTTTATCTATTCGGGCGGTGGATACGACCACTTTGAGCTCAAAAAACTGTGGGTACACACCGGTACAGATCGCGTTATTTGAACCCCTCCAATCGCACACGATGAAGTTCACTATAGTTGTCAGCGATCAGGTCCACTGTTCTGAAACGGGTCTGGCCCGGAGGGAAGATGTAAATTATGTTTTACCCAAGTTCAGTCCGTCTATGTAGAGGGGCTCACCTAGACGCCTTATTTGCATATTGTGTCGAGAACTTGTCCAGTCAAACCATTCCGAGATGAATCCCAAGCCATGAATTATAAAGTTGCCTTGGCTGGTTTACATATGATGGTTATAATGCCCGATAATACTCGATATCGTACTGATAATGGCTAGTTAATCCATTATCCATAGTGCCACTGGCTAGTAGCGCTATGCCTATGCTTGATTTTCTTGTAATGCAATTCTTCATTAGGTGTATTGACACAGATTATGTCCTTCCCTGATGCATGACGAGGCTGCTTGTTCAACTCCTCGCTGGAGTAAGCATCTCCTAACCGTGATGTGTACTACACTCTGTCCAGGGTGGCCTCTTCACTCTTTGTCGTGGGCTTCTTGGGCTCTTGGAACTTTCAACTTGGTCCTTCAATAGACCTAGTGGGCCTACCTGATATTTGTCCCACTACCAAGTAGCATACTTTTTTTTACTGTAACTTTGGCGGGCGTTTGCCAGCCTGAACTTTTATTACAAAAATAACGATTCATCTAAAATATCGTCACGAGAAACATAAATTCGTCCATAGATCGATCAAAGAATTTATACCCCTCATGCATAGGAAGGACTATAGCCAAGAAAACTATATTTCAGAAAGGAACTAAAGTTTGAGGGCATTGTACTTGCACTGACTAGGACAACAAGGAGCCAACAATGTGCAGGAAGGAATAATTGGGTTGGACCTTTAGAAGGCAATGAAGAGGCGTGTCTTTGTTAATAACAGGAGCTGCATGTGATTAATAAGATAATATGCATTGAGAAAAGCTACATCTCAAAAGCGTAAAGGGACTGAGGAGTGCAAAACATGTCTCTACTAGGTGGCAGAGGAATTACCGCTTTGTTGAGACGCACCAGGACAATATACTTAGTGGGATATGCGTGTTGCGCCAATCAGACTAAAATGTCTTGATTTCAGTGTAGAGAAGGCGTACAACATGATCATAGAAAGCATAAAAAACCATTAAACACCAAGATTTGTGCTTAAGAAGATATATATAGCAAAAACGGGAATAGTCGTCAACAAACTAGCATAATATTTCTAACCGCCCGAGGAAGCACAAGCGGGCCGGGACCCAAACATAAAAATGATTAAATAAAGAGGCATAGAATAAACACGACGAGATGCATTGTAGGGTAATTGACTGACTCTTAGCATGTTGACAAAGCATCACAAATAGAAAAATTAATGTATATGGAAGAACAAAAATAAATTTTTTTACAATGAATTGCACTATAGTATTAAAGTGATGACCGCGACGCTGATGCCACTGGGAGGGTGTGATTTCGAAATTCAAGGCTGGACCATTCCCATTGGTGATATTCACTCGGTTATCCGCTCGTTCAGGCTAGCCTTTCAGCAGCCTTTCTTCATGGAGGTGTTCATTCTAACTCTTTGGTCTATTTGGATAACTCGGAATCACCATATTTTCAATGGCATCATGGCAAGCTTCTTTCGTTGTCTCAAGAAATTCAAAGAAGAGCTTGATTGGGTTGCCTATATATAGAGCAAACTGTGCTAGTCTTGCTGGGTTTAAGGTTTGGATCCACAACTTCGGAGTGGCCTAGGCTCTTTAACCTGTTGTATATGTACAGTTAGATGGCTTTTTTTTTGTTTTCCCGGTTTGTACATACATTATTCAAAAATTAATAAAAAAACACCAGAACACTGATGTTCCCTCAAAAAAAAAAAAAACTCTGAAATAGGAAAGTCACAACCGTTCGACAGGGACGTTTGCTGCAGTGATGCAGCAGTACATCACACAATGTTTATCTGTACTCTGGTTTTCCCTGGCCTAGTTTCAACCTTCAAATAACATGTGCGAAGAATATGGAAGTAATCTTGACTTGTAGTTGCTGAGAAAACGAATGGTGCAAGGTAATCTCTGATACAAAATTTGAGATGCCAGGATTTAAGGTCGCGTAATCTCACACATCATCTCGTCATGACTTTATAGCTCAGCTGTTAGAAATACGTACATGTGTACAGGTGGGCTCAGCTTACAATACACGCTATACGCATATACATGACCTACCGTTTTAACAAAAAATCATGAAAATAGCAAAGAATTTCTCAAAACTTCAAAATTTTCAACCAACTCCATTTTAGAAGATTCTCAACTGCTGAATGTTCAAGACTGTTTCCTTTTTACAACTCAAAAATTACAAAATGTTTGGCACATACTGCTCTGAAATAGGAAAATCACAACCGTTGACAGGGACGTGTGCTGCAGTGATGCAGCAGTACACCACACAATGTTTATCTGTACTCTGGTTTTCCCCTGGCCTAGTTTTGACATGCGCGGGGAATATCGAAGTAATCTTGACTTGTGAGCGAATGGTACGTAAGCACAAGAATTGCAGTAAAAAAGGTAGGAGGGCAAAGCAGGTGCTTTTCCTGGCATATGAGAAAGAGGTCAGAGGCTTCTTCACGGCAACCTACATGCATGATCTGCTGCGGCCTTGCGAGTATATGCTTATCGTTCGTCGCGCGGCACACTGTAGGCTGACTAATGTGCTCACGGATCCATGAAAAACAATGTGCAGTTGCCCTTTGAACGTTCTTCCGCGAAGTTTGAAATTAAGTGGAAACGATGGAGAAATCTTATGTAACCAGATACTCCACCTCCACGCGTGGCTGTCACTACAGGAAAACCAGTCATTTCCGACGGCCAAAAACCGTCGGCGAAAGACCAATAACCGTCAGCATATAGGTATGCCGACGGCTGCCGTCCGCATCTTCTCGGTCGGCATAGAGCACCAAGACCGTTGGCATAGGATAGTTTGCCGACGGTTATATTCAGCCGTCGGCACAACAAAGCTGTCGGCAAAAAAAAGTAACAGACGGTGAAGTTTGACAGCGTCGGCTTAGTTGCCGACGGCCGTCCCATCAACATACGTACACACGTGTCAAACTCTGGGAGTAATCGAGACGGCCTGACCACTGTCTATGCCTACGGCATTGCCGTCGGCAAACATTATTACCAGAACCAAAAAAACGTAATTTCAAAAAACACAGTTTACAGGCAAACATTATTGACATTATTACCAGAACCAAAAAAACGTAATTTCATAAAACATAGTTTACAGGAAAACATTTTACCAGAACCAAATAAAATCATGGAATCAAATAGGCAGAGAGTGACCACTAGTACAGAACAGGGAGATAAACCATAATACACATTTTACCAGAACCAAATAAAATCATGGAATCAAATAGGCAGAGAGTGACCACTAGTACAGAACAGGGAGATAAACCATAATACGGCGGCAACAACAGCGGTGTAAGTTTCAGGTTGCCGGTCAAGTGGCTCCAGGACACCAGAGCAGCAATGGCATGGTGTCGCCACTGCCGTCCGTTGAGAGGTGGCCTTGGAGCACGCCTCTCCAGATGCAATCCCTCCGGAAGGCCGTCACCCTACACAGCACATACAAATATAATCTTTACAGTCTGCTTTGTCAAATGAGCTCAGATATGAAGCAAATGTGTTGGCATACGCTATTAATTAACCACACGATCAGTTGGAGGGAGTAATATTACCACTTGATGGCGGTGCCTGTCCATCCAGGGGCACCTCGAACGAAGGTAGTCAACAGCTTAGCAGCAAGGCAGCAGCGTCCTCTCAAACAACATCTGATGCCACGAGCGCCAAACCAGAACCACGTGTGCTGCAGTATAACCATGGGTCTAGCAAGGTAAGTATGATCACACTTAAATGGCAATACAAATGAGATAAAAAATGCAAACCAGCTACTACTAAGTTGTAAATACACAAACAAAACAATTATGTGAGGCAAGATCTATAACAACAAACTAGAGTTTATTACAACGGTGCAGACAACATTGCTTGGATGACCAAGTTTCAACAGATAGAAAATGCTTGGATATCAAAGGGCTACTTGAGAACACCAAGATTAATAACAGGAAATTGAGAACAACTAGATTAAATAACAGATTTCAAAGGAGTATTGCACACTGTACTCCACTCATACTGTACCCATGCTATGTTTTCGTAGTGTTCAGTGTTGCAAGTGCTCACTAAAAATACATGTACTCCTAGTCATCACAAAAGACTGAAAAACATGAAACGAGCTGCCAAGCAAAGCACAGGACATACATATTGAACGCAGTCAAATTCGGGGGCCAACCAATACAACCATCACGCACAAGGTACGGGAAGCCACGGCCAGCCCTAGCAGCAGCCTCGCCGGAGCTGGAACGAAGTGCACCATGACATACCTCAAGGCATACAGAAGATATCTACAAGCAAAAAGAAACTGTGACAAATACAGTCGTTTTAGCCCAAATCTGGTGGGTTTTTTACACACGGGTGTCACAGTTTCCCCAAATGTGGTGGTTTTTTGTCATTTACTCTAAATCAACCTTTGTTATGTACATATACTCAGATAAATGAGCAAGCAAATGTCTCTAAATAAAGAAACACATTTGCTTGTTTAGACTACAGAAATGAACCCAATATAATATCAATGAGCAACTAGATGCATAGTGGAAGGAAACTAGTGACCATGTACATTAGCTAGATTAAGGCTCTTGATTCTAGAACTGAATTGGTACAGCGGGGGCAGAAATAGTGTTCATCACATTAGGAAAAAAAGGAGCTCACCAGGCAGCTGCAGGTTTAAGGAGGTGACCGGCAGCAGCATGACGGAGTCGTGGCCGGCAGCAGATCCTGGGAGGGAGCGGTCATACATGATGCACGGCATGTTAGTAAGCAAATCTAGTGGAAGAAACTAAAACAGAATATAAGATTGCAAGCAGTATCACCGTCCAAATCACATGAAGTAGTAATTCTCTTGTTGTTCTTTTTGTGATTCAAAGGGAGGACCAGACCAAGCAATACCATAGGATTGAGCAGCTGCGGGAGTGGGCAGTAGTTATCGCAGCCGAGCCTCGCTATTGTTGCAGAAGCGCATCTCCACCGTCCCGTCGGCAGCACCAGTCCAGCAGCACCAGCGCACCATCACCGCCACCGGGAAACCGGGCAGCACGGGATCCTTGAGGAGACCGAAGCGGCGTGGTCGGCCAGGGGCTCCGAGGAGGCGACCTCCTTGCCGTTCGGGAGGCCGCAGCAGAACCGTGGCCGGTGTGTAGCGCCATCCCACAAACCCTAGGCCACGCGAGCGCCGCGGTCCGGCCAGCTCGACGGAGCGCCGCGCGTTGAGGCACGCACACGCGCGCCGGTGAACAGGCCAGCCGCGACGCCGTCGCTCGTGGGCGGCGGCACATGTGATGTCGGCGAGGCTGGTCGACAAGCTCTATCTAATGCGCGAGGACGAAGGGAAATGACTGGGGGATGAGGGGATGGCGCAAGGGAGGAGTGGCTAGGGCTCGGAGAGGAGGGGGCGGCGGCAGAGGGGACCTGCCGGCGAGGTGAGATGTTGCGGCGCCGTCGATCTGGGGAGAGGGAGCCTGGCGGCGCTGAAGAGTGGAGGAGACGGAGTCGCGCGAGGGGATAAGGGTTTGGGGTCGTGCGTGTGTGGTCTGTGCGCGAGGGGATAAGGGTGCGCGTGGTGCGACTGGGGGATTAGGGTTTGGCGCCGGCTTGGTGTGGCGGGCTGGCTGGGCCGGTTGTGGCCTGGCTGGCCTCTCCTAATTTTTTTTTGTTTTTCGATTTTAGAAAACCTATGACAGATTCTTATCAGCCTATAAAATAGGATTTGACACTTGGGGGTTTGTTTTTTATATGTTAACATTCCACCACACTTACCTACACCACTAGTAGGAAAAGGCTTATAGCCACCAGCGTACCGGTGGCAGACAGAAGTGGGCGGTTTTTCGTGTCCGCCACTGGTTCTGGACGTAACGCTGGCGGACAGGAACACTACATGCCAGCGGTAGGAGCAGAAATCTGGGAGGAGGCGGGGCAAACTACCGCTGGCGGGCACATAACATGCCCGCCAGAGGTACTTAACGTACCGCTGGCGGACGCAAGGTAGGGGCCACCAGCAGTAGTGGATGCGGCTGAGCTCAGTTGGGAAAAAAAATAGTGACAGTACCACTGGCGGGCAGGCTAAGTGGTACGCCAGTGGTCAGTTAAGTACCGCTGGCGGGCACACTAGAGCGTCCGCCAGCGCTAAGTTTTCCTGTAATACAAATAACTAGGAAAATTATATTTATAAATTTCCTTAGGAACCATTGCTTCCTATACCAAGACACACCTATGTGTCGAATATGAGCACTTTATCACAAACTATGCGTTGAGAATTAACATAACTTGGTCATTTTGATCGAATTGATCACTTGTAGATGTTTCTACATGATAGTGCTTTTTGTGAAGAATGTTTGTGAAACTTTTGTCGAAAATCAAGTTTATCATTTCACATAGCAACTAGTACACTGACAATGGTTTCCCGGCTTCCCGGCTTCACGGTTAATTATTCTTCCCAGTTTCGCGCGCGGCTTCACGGTTTCCCCCGCGCTTTCCCGGCTTTCTCCGGTAAATCGAAATTACAAATTAAAGTAATTAATATTTATGATGAATTCGATCGATCGGAAAAAATGCATGATATGAAATCCAAATATTTCGATCCTTAATTAATATTGCAACCGGATACATATATATGAGAGAAGACACAACGGCATGCGCACACACACATCGATCTAGCTATATAGACTACTCATGCATCAACGACATTAAGACGGTCGCCATTGGTATTATAGCCACTTAGACTATCCCACTTCCGCGCAATCTCGAAGCCGAGGCGAGCGTCAAGAGCGGCGTACTCGACTTGCTCGTAGCTTAATGGCACGTTGCCCCATCCACGAATCCGGAGGTCTTCTTCGTCGTTGTCGTTCTTGTCGTCGTTCTTCTTCTTCTTCTTCTTCTCGGCCAGTTTTGTCCCAATGATAGCATTGGAGAGAGCAACAAGACTCGGAGTAGGATTGCCGGTTGGGTTCCGCCTATCCCTCTGGAGGTCGACCGCGGACGGAATTTCAATTCCGTAGCAGCGCAGCATCCGCAAGTCATTGTGGATAGCCACGCCGTAAAACTTGATGGTCTTGTCACCTAAGAAATCCACGAGGAGCTGCGGCTTCCGATCAGCCCAGCAGATCTGGAAGACAAGTGTCTCGGTCGCCACCGAGAGTTGAAGGACGGCGGCGCGCTGCTGTTTCTCGGGTGGAAGATTCTTCTGTGGACCCGGTAGAGCGTCGGTGAACTCGCAGTCGAGTCCAACGCACTTGATCGGTGCGGCGTCGAGATATAACTTCTTCACGTCGCGGATCCACCTCTCCACGCGTGATGCACGGAGGGTGACCCACACCTTGAACCTCATACCCTCCTTGGGGAAGTAGTACAACCGAGACCGAGGCCGAGGCCATGGAACGCGCGCGAGTGGTTGATCCATTGGAAATATATAGTAGAGAGAGGGGATTAGAGAGAGATTTGTGTGTGCTTAGGCCATGGATTAGTGGCCTTTTATATAGGGTGGAGAGGTAGGCCGGTGGGCAGAGAGGGAGGCCAGCGGCCGGGCAGCAATCAAAACGGCGGCGGCTGATCATCTTCCAATGCACAATTAAAACGGCGGCGACCGATCATCTTCCAAATGCACAATTAAAACGGCGGCCGGCGACCGATCATCTTCCAAATTAATTGAAGCGCGCACAACGGCGCAGGAGACGAAAAGTGTGAAAGCGCACGAAAGCGCGGGAGACAAAAAGTTTTTGAAATAATAAACGAAAAATAGAAAAACAGAAAATAAAAATAACAGACCTTACCGCTGGCGGACGGATAACGACGTCCGCCAGCGGTATATTTCGGCCACTTGCATGTGGGGCCCGCCCGCGCCCTTTTCTCCGTCCGCCAGCGGTATGTGTGGCCACTTACATGTGGCCCCTGCGCGGTTCCCTCCCCATTTTTCCCCACGCGCGCCCTCTCCCTCTCCAAATTTCCCCACTCCCGCCGCCTCCCGCGCCGCCTCTGCTCGCCGTCGCCACCGGCCGCCGCCCACGCCACCCCGAGCGCCCACGCCGTCCTCCTCTCTCGCGCCTTCGCCGCCCTTCTCTCTCGCGCGTCCACGCCTCCCCAACGAACGCCGACGCCCCACGTCTACGGCCGGCGCGCCCCCGCATCGACCTCCCCGACCGCGACCGTGACTGCGGCAACGACACCGTCGACGGCCCCGAGCGCCCCCCGCACCTCAGCCCGCCGCCCGGCCAAGGTAAGCTGGCCGCACCCCTCCTCTCCTCCTAGCTAGCACCCACACCCACAAGGTGTTTGTGGGTTTGCCCGACCCAATATTTTGATAGATTAGGGTTTCAAAATTAAGAATGTGTGCGGCATTGTGGCTGTTTGTGGCATTTCAAATATGTTTGCCTTTGTGGAGATGATATATGTGTGCGGCATTGTGGAGATGATATATATATATGTGCGGCATTGTCGTTGCGAATGCGGTCTTGTGTGGTGGTGAAATGTTTGCAGGTACCCTAGAGACCCTTGAGATTGCCGGAATGTTGATTAATTTCCATTCCGGCAAATTCGGGTACTCCATATTACATAATTTTAGCAAAGGTCATGCCGAATTTTTTCGTGAAATTTGGCATGACTTGCTAAAATTATGACATATGGAGTACCCGAACTTTTCATCACCATCCAAGTGAATTTTTCCTTACAGTGTTGTTTTACTAACTACGAATTTTTGTGTGTGCGCGCAGATGGCTAACAATATGGAGGCCGGGACTTCTCGAGGTGGAGTCAACGAGCCGGATCCATATTTGAAGATGGTTCGGAAGTCAATCGACGCCGAGATGGATTTGGAGAACAATTCCGATGCCGAGATGGATGTGCCGAACAATTCCGATGCCGAGACCACATCTCGTGACGTCGAAGGTGGCGAAGAGGGCACATCTGGTGGAGGTGGCCCCGAGACCACACTGCTGGTGGAGGTGGCCCGAGACCACTTCTGCTGGCCGTGGAGGTGGCCCCGAGACCTCATCTGCTGTCGAAGAGAGTGGTAACGAGACCACATCTGCTGGCGGAACAACGCGTGAACGTAAGCCAAGACGCCGAAACAAGCTAGGTAGCGGTCGACTGACATTTACTGAGGTGAACCCACATGGGCTTCCTACGGAGCCAGATAAATATGCAAAAGGGTACGGCTTAGCCTTGGGATGCATTGTGCGGGACTTCGGCAACATCACCCAGGAGAACATAAGGGATAAAGAGAACTCACATGTGGCCACACACCTTCTTTCCAAGTTGCACGCATCGTACCGTTTCCCGAAAGACTACGACAACCTTGATTTGAAGGGCAATATCGTAAACACATTCGCTCTCGGCAAGTTCAGCAAAGCCTTTTCAACTTGGAAATCAGATGTGAGAAAGGCCATTGTTGCTGGTGATGATTACGCAAAGATCAACGCCAACTGGCCCTCCATTTCTGAAGAAGACTACAACATTTTCAAGGATAAACAAGACCTAGCTTCAACAAAGGCGCTATCTAAGTGGGGGAAAGATATGCATGGGAAGAATTTAGGTCCCCACAATCTCGGATGTCGTGGATACGACGGGAAAGACCCTATTTGGGAAAAGCAGGACAGAGAAAGGACAGGGCCAGACCCCTATGCCAAGATCAAAGACCCAATGGCGAGACGATATATCAGAGCCCATTACAGGGAAGACCCCAAGAATCCAGGGCAACTTGCCTTGAACGCGACAATCAAGGAACTTGAGAAGAATATTGAGATAGAAGAACAACTTTCTCAAAGCGACTCATCGTCTGTGACGAAGGCCCCGTGGGACACCTCTTTCCACAGGGCGCTAAACAAGAGAAAGAATAAGGAGGTGACACTTCCGCCGCATCGTGGCCGGGTGATCGGGGCCGGAGTTGGTCGCAAACGGTCGCATTACTACCCGGAGTCCAAGGAGGAGCGAAGTGAAAGGAGGGCTAGTTCCATGCAGGCCAACATCGACAGCGCAGTGACAAAGGCCGTGGCTGCCATCCTTCCGACCATATATGAGGAGTTTGGGAGTTGGATTGAGGGGGGCAAAAAGGACCTAGGCCCGTTCCCAGCTTACCACACAGCATCCAAGGTAGCAACAACTCCAACAATGTTCCACTTGCCAACCCTAATCCTGACAGAGACGAACAAACGCCACCCCCAACCTAATCCCGACAGACACGTACATGGCTCCGCAGAGCGTAGCAGCCCGTCCATCTCTTGCACGCCGGGGGCCATCCCCGGTCCGTCGCCATTAGACGAGCTCAACGCCCTCACGGTAATTTAATTAGCCATGTTATATATTACTTCATTCTTGTATGACACCCTATCTAACGCCTTACTTGTGAACGGTGAACAGGCCGACCATACAAGATGCACTTTGCTCCTATTTGTGGACGATGAGATGAAGGAAGTGGCCAAAGCAAGCGTTGAGACACCACTTATCCGCACCCATCTCAAGCGGCCTATTCCTGATGATTGTTATAAGGTTTCATTGGCTCGGGTGTTCCCGGGTTGTGGTTTTTTGGATCCTCCAAATCAACCCCTCGAAGCCGAAAGTGAGTTAAGCCTAGAGCAATGTTTGATTTTTCCCTTGCTATGGCCAAAAGCGCTAATTCGTTTGGACCCTCCCGGGTCGACGCCGCCTGGCCAAGGAAAGGCCACTCCACCAGCTGATGATGAAGACCCCAATGCCTACATGGCGTATTTGGACGATGTCAGTCCTTTTGATCAAGCTGACCGTGATCTGATGATGAATAGTCCTGTGGCGCCTACTCAACCATTGCCTGAAGCTCATCATCAGCAGTCTGACGGTCTCAGCCAGGGCACAATCAATGATGTGCTCCAAGAGACGATAGCCAAGCTCCCTAAGAAGGTGGTGTCGAAAAAAGGAAGAAACATGGCGTTGAAGAGTCCATGAGTCAGCCAGTGGAGGGATCTAAGTTGAAGTTGCACCGAGTTCAGGACAGGATAACCATCCCCGATTGACATACTACTCATGTGATGGCTAAACCGATCCTGCCGCCGAAGTGGTCCTGTTACTTGTCTGGGGAGATGAAGGCGCTACATGAACAGGTTCTCTATTGTGAGAGCAAACTTCTCAGGGAAGCACTTCACGTATACCCGGTTTTCATAGCAAAGGTACCATGGCTTCCCGGCTTTCTCCATGAAAACCCCGGAGACACGCTCTTTGTCGGATTTGATGACATCTTTAACATGTACCACATGAAAGCACTCCACCGATCCATGGTCCGCCTGTTTGTGCTAAGTATGGAGCACCAGCTCCTTAATGATAAGTCGGCCGGAGACATCATGATAATCGACCCCTACTACATGTCCGACTGCTATGTGAGCACACAGGTGGGTAGGACACGCGTGACAAAGTTCATCGAAGATATCTTCGTTGCAAATACTAGAAAGAACATCTTTCTCATGCCTTACTTTCCCAAGTAAGTCATATATAACATATTTTCGTACGTTTTATCGTTAATTTTGCATAAGTGCGAATGATGGTTTCTTTTCATTGTTTTGTGTAGGAACCAAGACGGCACCCTCATCGTTTTGTACCCTAAAGAGTCGAAGGCCTTCTATCTCGATGCGGGTAGTGAAGAGAAGAAGAAAGACTACAAGCACATCGGTTGTGTTCTCGATGATGCTCTCAACGGTTATTGCTATCAAAATGAAGGCATCGTAAGAAGATTAAACCTTAAGCGAAGCAAGATGTCATTCGTCCACAAAGTGGATCTACCCTGCATCAAGAAGGCGCATGGCAGTCCGACGGAGGCATGGTATGTCATCTATCTGATGGAGCAGTTCTTACAGAATTACGGAAGTCTAGAATTTCCAGTTGCTATGGATAAATGGTGCAAAGACATGGCGAAATCCACTGATGCTGATATCCTGGAAAAGTTTGCTCTAATCCAGAAGAGGTTTGCTTCAATAATCTTCACGTATGTTTGTCGTGCAATGCCACCCGGGGTGTTCTACTACGAAGGTGCATGCCCATCTAATGTCGATATACAAAATCGCATAGCACAACAGTGTGACGACAGACCATTCAACTCTCTAAATGGTTCTGAACCGTTCCCGCCGAAGCCAATGTCAAGGCCGACCATGATCAGCCAGAAGTGAAAGGTGTGTTGTCGATTTAGTACTCTTGTTAAATTAAATTGCCTAGCTCTAGTTTACACCATCTCTCTTAAATTGCCTAGCTATAGTCTTCCAATTATACTTCATTCCTTTACAATGCCGATGATTAAAATGATGTGGCACACTACATGAATTCTGATAGTTTGTTGAACCTTGTATCTTGCACACATACAAGTTCTGTGCCTCCTACTTGGTTCAACAAGGTTATCAGAATTCCTTGTGTGCTTCCAATAATATTCCAAATATGAGGCATAATAGTCTTCCAATAATACTTCATTCCTTTACAATGCCGATGATTAAAATGATGTGGCACTATGTGATCCGGAGGCGACATCAGTGAAACCTGTGATATGCACGAATACACATTTTCTGCATCCCACTGGATTTCACTGACGCCGTCTCTGAATTTGTGTGTCCGAACCTAAGTATGAGGCATGCATTCTTCCAAGGTTGCTTAGTTTATTTTGTGTATACTTTGTTTATTTCTGCACGACATGTGAACAATTTAGTTGCCTAGCTAACATTTTTATTTGCCTTTTGTGTATACTTACAAATGAAGAAACTAGTGGGGAAGTTGTCAACACCAAGAGGACTTGAAGCCACTGAAAGAGAGCAACAACAACCGGATGATCGAAACGCCAACTTCATCGATCGCGCCCTCTCTTAAACATTGTGGTTCTCTATCATTTATGTGATGTATTTGTGTATGACAACTTATGTATTTGTGTATCACATTATGGTTCTAATTTTGGTATTGTAATGCATGTGATAATGAACTTATGTATTTGTGTATCACAATTTGGTCATCTATATGTGGTACTATTGTCATTTTGGTCGGCTCTACCTGAATATACTATATTTATATTTGATATATTGCTATAATATGTTATTTTAAAAAAACAAAAAATACCACGAAAATGTACCACTAGCGGACAGAGAGGCGTACCGCTGGCGGACAGCGCTCTCAGAACTCCTACCAGCGAGGCATACCACTGGCGGCCGTGGTACCTTAGTGCTGGCGGCCGAGGCTGCACCCCAGCGCTGCCAAACCTCGCGCGGGCGGGCAGAAGTCGTGCCCGCCAGCGGTAAAACGTTACCACTGGCGTAATCACCGCTGGCGGGCGCCCGCCCGGCAGCGGGAGACCATTTCCGTCCGCCAGCGGTAGGCCTTTTCCTACCAGTGCACATTTTATGGCACCAAGAAAGATTCAACCTGTAGCTAAGAACGGTCATGTCACCAATTTTGATCGCATTTTGAAATCGACATAAAGAATAAATAAAAATAAAAAAATGGAAATCCTTCGCAGTGTGTCATTATATGTGACCTAGTATCGAGGGAAACTAAAAAACTTGGAATACGGAAATTATTTTGACAAAGTGTTCTCAGAAATGAGCTATCATGTATGAAGATTCATGACTTTCAGGGCAAACGATGAATGTTATGACCTCAAACAAGAAATAGTTTGTTCAAATGATCTCATATTTTGCAAAAGTGTGCGTCTTAGAATGGCGAACAATGTTGCCGAAGAAACTTTTCATTTGTTTCTCACGAAAAAATCATTTTTCATTTTCTAAGTGCCAAAAATGGTTTTTTTTTTGTGAAGCAACTACGAAAATATGGTGCAAATTGTAACCCTTACAATTATCACACAAAGTTGTCCATATGTGATGGATAATCCCAAATTATTAGGAATTTTCTCGCTTTCTACCTAATTTCGCCTATTTAAATGACTTTATGCCAATTTTTCGAAAGTAATTTAAATTTGAACTACAACTGTGTGATAGTTTGCTCTGATATTTTTAAAAAAATCATTTTAAGGTACACAAGTAGTGATTATATCACAGAACCATCGATAGTTTTGAAAAATTCGACCCCTTTCAATGAATGGCCATGGCGGCCATTTTGACAAATATTTCGAAAAAAATAAAAGAAAGTGAAAAAATACTCAAAAAAAGAAATCCTTTGGCAAGGAGTCCTTTTATGTGCACTACTTTCTAGGGAAAATAATAAACATGAGTTTTTACAAACTTTTCAAAAAAATCATTCACAAAAAGGTCTATCATCTATAAACATGTATAAGTTTCAAGCCAAATGACCCAGTTATGGCCATTTACATGCCTTAGTTTGTGATAAAGTGACCATATTTGACACATAGGTGTATCTTGGTATGGGAAAAATGTTGCCAAATAGAGTTTTCAAATTATTCTTTAAAAAATCATTTTTCATTTTCTAAGTGCCAAAAATGGGTTTTTTTGTGAAGCAGCTACAAAAAATATGGTGCAAATTGTAACCCTTACAATTATCACACAAAGTAGTCCATATCTGATGGATAATCCCCAACTATTAGGAATTTTCTCGCTTTCGACCTAATTTCGCCTACTTAAATGACTTTATGCCGATTTTTCGAAAGTAATTCAAATTTGAACTACAACTGTGTGATAGTTTGCTCTGATATTTAAAAAAAAATTATTTTAATGTACAGAAGTAGTGATTATATCACAGAACCATCGATAGTTTTGAAAAATTCGACCCCTTTCAATGAATGGCCATGGCGGCCATTTTGATTTTTTTTTGAAAAAATAAAAGAAAGTGAAAAAATACTCAAAAAAAGAAATCCTTGGGCATGGAGTCCATTTATGTGTACTACTTTCTAGGGAAAATAATAAACATGAGTTTTTACGAACTTTTCAACAAAATCATTCAGAAAAGGTCTATCATCTATAAACATGTATAGGTTTCAAGCCAAATGACCCAGTTATGGCCATTTCCATGCCTTAGTTTGTGATAAAGTGACCATATTTGAAACATAGGTGTATCTTGGTATGGGAAACAATGTTGCCAAATAGAGTTGTCAAATTATTTTTAGAAATATCATTTTTCATTTTCTAATTGCCAAAAATGGGTTTTTTGTGAAGCAACTACAAAAAATATGGTGCAAATTGTAACCCTTACAATTATCACACAAAGTAGTCCATATGTGATGGATAATCCCCAAGTATTAGGAATTTTCTCGCTTTCTACCTAATTTCGCGTATTTAAATGACTTTATGCCGATTTTTCGAAAGTAATTCAAACTTGAACTACAACTGTGTGATAGTTCGCTCTGATATTTTTACAAAAAAAAATTTAAGGTACACAAGTAGTGATTATATCACAGAACCATCAATAGTTTTGAAAAATTCGACCGCTTTCAATGAGTGGCCATGGCGGCCATTTTGACAAATTTTTCGAAAAAATAAAAAAAGCTAAAAAATACTCAAAAAAGAAATCCTTTGGCATGGAGTCCTTTTATGTGTACTACTTTCTAGGGAAAATAATAAACATGAGTTTTACAAACTTTTCAAAAAAATCATTCACAAAAAGTTTTATCATCTATAAACATGTATAGGTTTCAAGCCAAATGACCCAGTTATGGCCATTTCCGTGCCATAGTTTCAATGAGTTTCCGATGTGTCGTTCTGTACTAGTGCGTCACGGCTGCGGAGGAGCTCGACAGTTGGCGGCAAGGCTCGAGAACTCGACTCGTTGCTCCTATTGCTTCACGGTTGAATCGATCTCTCCGGGCAAATACCTTGCACAGACTTCGGTCGATGCCGAAGACGGCGGCGCCCCCGGGCGTCGTTCCCCATCTTGATGGCGTCGTTGTGGAGTCTTGACATTTGACCGACACGAGTGGTCCTAGGACATCCGGGTGAAAACCTAAGCTCCTTCAGAGCAGGCGATGACGGCGGACACGTCACTACCTTCTTGAAGGCGTCGCCTTGGAGTTCCTGGCCCTCACGTGTGACTGGTTTGTGGCCCTCATGGGAGGTGGATGCCGGGGCAGCGGTCCCGGACGGTGGCGGTACGTCGAGGCGGTGGCCTCGAGCTCCCACGCGGCGAGGGCCCTATGGGGCAGGATCATGGCCATGTGCGGGTTGGGTGGCGTCCTGATGCTGTGCGGACAACATGTTCGTTGACCCGACTGGTTCAACTTCGGGCAATGCGAAGTTTCATCATGGTTGCTACGTCGGGGCGGCTGCCCCGGAGCAGGTGGGCTTCGGTGGCGTCCAGGTGCAGTGCGGACAGCAGGCTCGTCGACCCTGACTGGTCCGACTTTGGGCTATGCGAGGCTTCGTCCTGGTTGCGACATCTGGGCGGCGGCCTCAGAGCATGTGGTGTGTGTTTCTGGTGTTTGGGTGACTTGTGTCGTGTGAGCGGCGGGTCGCCTCGGCTGTGTGGTTTTTTTGCCCCGTTTTCCTTATAAACAGGACATTGTACAGTTTGTATGGTTTTTGGGCCCGATTTTCCATATAAACTAGGCCATCTCTTTTATCTATTCGAGCGGTGGATACGACCACTTTGAGCTCAAAAAACTATGGGTACACACTGATACAGATCGCGTTATTTGAACCCCTCCAATCGCACACGATGAAGTTCACTATAGTTGTCAGCGGTCAGGTCCACTGTTCTGAAACGGATCTGGCCCGGAGGGAAGATGTAAATTATGTTTTACCCAAGTTCAGTCCGTCTATGTAGAGGGGTCACCTAGACTCCTTATTTGCATATTGTGTCCAGAACTTGTCCGGTCGAACCATTCCGAGATGAATCCCAAGCCATGAATTATAAAGTTGCCTTGGCTGGTTTACATATGATGGTTATAATGCCCGATAATACTCGATATCGTACTGATAATGGCTAGTTAATCCATTATCCATAGTGCCACCGGCTAGTAACGCTATGCCTATGCTTGATTTCCTTGTAATGCAATTCTTCATTAGGTGTATCGACACAGATTATGTCCTTCCCTGATGCATGACGAGGCTGCTTGTTCAACTTCTCACCGGAGTAGGCATCTCCTAACCGTGATGTGTACTACACTCTGTCTAGGGTGGCCTCTTCACTCTTTTTCGTGGGCTTCTTGGCTCTTGGAACTTTCAACTTGGTCCTTCAATAGACCTAGTGGGCCTACCTGATATTTGTCCCACTGCCAAGTAGCATACTTTTTTTACTGTAACTTTGGCGGGCGTTTCACAGCCTGAACTTTTATTACGAAAATAATGATTCATCTAAAATATCGTCATGAGAAACATAAATTCGTCCATAGATCGATCAAAGAATTTATATCCCTCATGCATAGGAAGGACTATAGCCAAGAAAACTATATTTCAGAAAGGAACTAAAGTTTGAGGGCATTGTACTTGCACTGACTAGGACAACAAGGATCCAAAAATGTGCAGGAAGGAATAATTGGGTTGGACCTTTAGAAGGCAATGAAGAGGCGTGTCTTTGTTAATAACAGGAGCTGCATGTGATTAATAAGATAATATGCATTGAGAAAAGCTACATCTCAAAAACGTAAAGGGATTGAGGAGTGCAAAACATGTCTCTACTAGGTGGCGGAGGAATTACCGCTTTGTTGAGACGCACCAGGACAATATACTTAGTGGGATAGGCGTGTTGCTCCAATCAGACTAAAATGTCTTGATTTCAGTGTAGAGAAGGCGTACAACATGATCATAGAAAGCATAAAAAACCATTAAACACCAATATTTCTGCTTAAGAAGATATATATATAGCAAAAAAGGGAATAGTCGTCAACAAACTAGCATAAAAATTTCTAACCGCCCGAGGAAGCACAAGCAGGCCGGGACCCAAACATAAAAATGATAAATAAAGAGGCATAGAATAAACACGACGAGATGCATTGTAGGGTAATTGACTGACTCTTAGCATGTTGACAAGCATCACAAATAGAAAAATTAATGTATATGGAAGAACAAAAATAATTGTTTTTAACAATGAATTGCACTATAGTATTAAAGTGATGACCGCGACGCTGATGCCACTAGGAGGGCGTGATTTCAAAATTCAAGGCTGGACCATTCCCATTGGTGATATTCACTCGGTTATCCGCTCGTTCAGGCTAGCCTTTCAGCAGCCTTTCTTCATGGAGGTGTTCATTCTAACTCTTTGGTCTATTTGGATAACTCGGAATCACCATATTTTCAATGGCATCATGGCAACCTTCTTTCCTTGTCTCAAGAAATTCAAAGAAGAGCTTGATTGGGTTGCCTATATGTCACTAGTGGAAATCAAGCCTCTAGTCCTGGTTCCAGAGGGGCTCTAGTCCCGGTTAGGCAACCGGGACTAGAGAAGCGGGACTAAAGCCCCCTAACCTTTAGTCCCGGTTGTCTACGAACCGGGACTAGAGGCTTTTCCATGTGGTCGGACGAATAATATGATTTTTTTCAGAATTGTTTTTTTAAACTTTTTATATATTTCAAATCTTTATATTATTTGTCAATTTAACCTCTAATCGTCACTAATATATTAATCTCAAGTTCCACATGATTTGCCCTCATTCTCGCACTGCTCCACCCACAACGCGCTTAACTTTCCGATCGGTCACCCATCCTCACACTGCTCCACCCACAGCACACTTAACTTTTGAGTTCCTTTCCAATTAGCATCCAAGACTGCACTGATAAGTTCCTGATAATACTATGGTTTTAATCTTATTATCCTCTAGACTTTGATGTCACATTATATTATTTTTTGAATTCAAAACCTATATTAACATAAATATTAATGATTAAGTAATAATAATAGTTAACAAATAAATATATATTTAATTTTACATTATTATTATCATTTTCAATAATATGGATAAATTCATGTCTTTAAATCCGTAAATTGAAATTCGACAAATAATATCTATAAATCGATCAGAAAAATGATAGAAATCTAAATATTTTGTCCATATCATCTTTTGCATAAAATTTTAAAGATTAAATAATAATTATTATTAATTAATTATTTGTCATTTAGATAAAAATATTTTGGTCATTATATAGAAAGTTTTTGGAATTCGAATTTGACCGAATACATGAGAAGACGCATATCACTATATATATATAGATAGTCTCTACTCATCAACGACATTAAGATGAATCCAAATATTTCGGTCATTACATAGATATAGTTTTTGGAATCCGAATTTGACCGAATACATGAGAAGGACACGCACATCACTATATAGATAGATCTACTCATCAACGACATTAAGATGATCGTAGTTGGTATTGTAGCCACGTAGCCTATCCCACTTTCGTGCAATCTCGAATCCGAGGCGAGCGTCCAAAGCAGCATACGTGACTTGATCGTAGCTCAATGGAATTTTGCCCCATCCGAAAATTAGGTATTCTTCCAACGTGTCGTCCTCGTCGGCGTCCTTGTCCTTCTTCTTGTATTTCTTCTTCTTCTCAAGTTTTGTCCCAATGATAGCTTTGGAGAGAGCATAGACACTCGGAGTAAGATTGCCGGTTGGGTTCCGGCGATCCCTCTGCAGGTCGACCGCGGACCGAATAATAATTCCGTAGAAGCCCAGCATCCGTATGTCATTGTGGATAGCCACGCCATAGAACTTGATTGTCTCGTTACCTAAGAAATCCACGAGGAGCTGCGGCACCCGATCAGCCTCGCAGATTTGGAAGACAAGAGTCTCGATCACCACCGAGAGTTGAAGGACGGCGGCGCGCTGCTGAGTATCCTTCCGCCGAGGGTCGGTGAACTCGCAGTCGAGTCCAACGCCTTTGATCGGTGCGGCGTCGAGGAAGTACTTCTTCACGTCGCCATGCACGGAGGGTGACCCATACCTTGAACTTTATGGCTTCCTTCTCGTAGTAGTACAACCGAGACCGAGGCGGGCGCGCGAGTGGCTCCATTGGAAGAGAGGAGATGGAGGAGAGGGATCGAGAAAGTCGACAAGAGTGGTACAGGATTATAGAGAGAATAGTGTTGCATTTTATAGGAGCGGAGAGGGAGGCCGGAGGTCAGAGGAGGCCGGCGGCCGGGCGTGCATTTCCGGTGGCGCGCTCGCTCGTCTTCCGTGCATGCGGCCGCGGTGATCGAAATGGCGGCGCGTGCGCTGCTCCGTCTTCCGCACCGCGTGTTAATCAAAACGCTCGCGGGAATTGAAACGGTTTTCACCTTTAGTCCCGGTTGGGGACATGAACCGGGACGGAAGGTCTTTAGTCCCAGTTCGTGTCCCCAACCGGGACTAAAGGTCTTCCACGACGCGGGAATGGACGCATTCTGCCTCCTCGAAACACGAACCGGGACTAGTGCCACAGTGGTCCCGGTTGCAATTATGGCCGGGACGAAAGGGCCGAACCGGCTGTTTTCTACTAGTGTATAGAGCAAACCGTGCTAGTCTTGCTGGGTTTAAGGTTTGGATCCACAACTTCGGAGTGGCCTAGGCTCTTTAACCTGTTGTATATGTACAGTTAGATGGCTTTTTTTTTGGTTTTCCCGGTTTGTACATACATTATTCAAAAATTAATAAAAAACAGCAGAACACTGCTGTTCCCTAAAAAAAAAAACTCTGAAATAGGAAAGTCACAACCGTTCGACAGGGACGTTTGCTGCAGTGATGCAGCAGTACATCACACAATGTTTATCTGTACTCTGGTTTTCCCTGGCCTAGTTTCAACCTTCAAATAACATGTGCGAAGAATATCAAAGTAATCTTGACTTGTAGTTGCTGAGAAAACGAATGGTGCAAGGTAATCTCTGATACAAAATTTGAGATGCTAGGATTTAAGGTCGCGTAATCTCACACACCATCTCGTCATGACTTTATAGCTCAGCTGTTAGAAATACGTACATGTGTACAGGTGGGCTCAGCTTACAATACACGCTATACGCATATCCATGACCTACCGGTTTTAACAAAAAATCATGAAAATAGCAAGGAATTTCTCAATACTTCAAAATTTTCAACCAACTCCATTAGAAGATTCTCAACTGCTGAATGTTCAAGACTGTTTTCGTTGTACAACTCAAAAATTACAAAATGTTTGTGATGTTTTACAGCACACTACTCTGAAATAGGAAACTCACAACCGTTCGACAGGGACGGGTGTGATGCAGCAGTACATCACACAATGTTTATCTGTAGTACTCTGGTTTCCTTGGCCTAGTTTCAACTTCCGAATAACATGTGCGAGGAATATCGATGTAATCTTGACTTGTAGTTCCCGAGAAAAACGAATGGTACGTAAGCACGAGAACGACAGTCAAAATAACTAGGAGGGCAAAGCACGTGCCTTTCCTACGGCCTTTGGAGTATATATATGCTTATCGGTGGACGCGAGGCACACTTTAGGCTGACTAATATGCTCACAGATCAATGGAAGAATGTGTGTTTGCCCTTTGAACGTTCTTCGACGTTAGAGAGTGGGAGTCAACGACTGAGCAATCGGATGTAACCAGATGCTCCAACTCCACGTGTGGCTGGTTTCCCACTGTTCAAAAATAACGGCCGGTAAGTAGTCAACAGCTAAAAGCGATAAATCGGTCGATAAGCTAAATTATCTCTTATCTTGATTTGACCAATAAGTTAACGAGAAGCTGTATCTCGAACTTTTGGAGCCACATTGTCATGCGTTGGAGACCCAACCATAAATACATCAATACTCTCGATACCCTTGTAATAGCGCAACTGCTCTTTCCTCGTCGGCCTAGCTTGTCTGGTTGGACCCTCCGGTCTGACCGCCCGACCGCACCTCGTCGCTTCGGTTAGTACAAGCTACTCGCAACTTGCGAATGACGCAAATCCAACTGACGGTGCTGCTTTATTAGATCAGATGCATCTCACAACCTCCTATAATCACCTGTTCTAACGACCAGTTTCGATCGTCCATCGTGAGATCTCACCGGATGAATGTCCTACGCAGTCAGACCCGTTTATCTATGTCGTTGCTTGTCAATGGTGCTCTGTCACCATAAACGAGCAAGCTCAAGCCATCGCTCGATCCGGTCACAGCTTCAATAAAAGCATGTTTTCTTCCATAATTAAGTCATGTAATCACCTTTGATTAGATTATCCGCACTATCATGTATATGGGACATGGGTACCCTTACACGTAGGCCAAGAGGGTAGGCCCACATGGGAGAAGGAATCAACGTGCTCATGGCAGCTCAAGACTAGACTAGCTCAATGCTGGGACGACTCAAGGATGGACTGAGCTGACGGACGACTCAAGGATGAGCCGAGCTGACGGACGACTCAAGATCCATGACGACTCAAGGCCTGTGACGACTTAAAACCCTAGACGGAGACTCCAATACATATTCAACTAGGCCTCATGTAAACCCTGACCTGGCCACCTATATACAGCAGGCAGGGACTCCCCTTGAGGGACAAGTAAGTTAATTAGAAGATAGACAACCAAGCTTGATAAGCTGTAAGACGTCCAGAGGGATGCTCATAGACTCAATAGGCACGATCTAGATAGAAGAAGAGGATTCGCCACATCCGGCGACTACGTACAGAATATCCGGTGACTCCAAAGCATACAAAATAAGACCTAGCCACGAATAGCATGTAGGGCTATTACCAGATGATATTTGTCGGAGCCTGAATCTGTATAAATATTTCTCTTATGTGTAAACTCGCTCCGGAAGGTCCAAGTCGCCTAAGATCTACGATCTCACAAGTTATCCTACAATGAAATCCGCCGTGTTTATCCCACGACACACACCATGATTCAATCTAATACCACATTTTTGCATTATACATGATTATATAAATGCAAAAAATTGACTAGTATAGTGGACGAGAAGCCTGGCAAGGCCACTTGGCACATCTCAGACACCAAATCACACGCAGGTCCGATACGGTCACTCCTGTCACGTGAGTCCTATTGTCCCATTGCAATCTTGTGTGTAACCTACTAGGTTCGCCTAGTTTATTTTGGATACCCAAAGTGCCTTTGTATATTAGGCTCATGTTGTAAGTTTTCGACTCCAACAACTAGCCCTCCACGTAATAAAACTCAAAGTAGAACCCTATAGACATATTCGACACAATTATAGAATTTTATTTATTTTGTCTTTTAACTTCTTCGTTATATTTCTTATCGGCTGCGTACATCCTAGGTATATGCAGAAGCTAGGCCAATGTTTGTCGGTACATCCTAGGTATATGCGTATAAGAGTGGCACAATGTGGGAGGAGTAGGGAGGGCGGGGGATCAGCGGGGACGGCGGTCGGGTTGCCAATCGGAGTTTCCATGGCGTTCTGGCCGGCTGCGGGAGCAGGGGAGGGGGGTTTGGGGGCGTGCGCAGCAGTGAAATCAGCGGCAGTTGGGCTGCGCGCAGGAGGGGAGAATGTTTAGCGGCAGCCGTATCGGGTGATGTGTATCACCAAAGCTAAAGTTTTGCATCACCATATGGAGATAGGTCATATCTTGGAGCTATTTTTTGGGATTTGGTGATGTATAAATCAGTTTTTTGGGCATAATCCCTATTTTACATCATCTAATGGAGATGCTCTGGGTCCTCAACCGCTAGCTTCAATCGTGGTGTGTTGTATGGCTTGGGTATAGATGGGGATCGTTGAATTTTTTAGATAAGGAGCATATATTAATATCGCGAATATACCAATTGCACCCAGCCTCTGCAACAACGTGTTGCCCTAGCGGCCACACGGATGCACACAGCTCAGAAAAAGAAGAAGAATTACAAAAAAGAAAAGCCCCGCTACAGTGATCCATTCATTGTAGCAGCAGACCTAACACCACCAAAAACAGTACTAGAAGTCCAGCTTCTCCAAAAGCGACGCCTCCAAGAAGGAAACAATGCTGAAGCGCCGTCGTCGCCCTGATCATAGATCATATGTTTTCACCCTGAAGAAAGTCCACACTCGCAAAAACAATGCCTTCAACAGAGCAATTGCCAGGCACAACCAATTAAGGCCAGACCTTGGGTTTTCACCCTGAAAGTTTAGACTCTGAACTTCTCCTGTGCTGTCGCCCCCTCTTGTCGTTGCCGCTGCTCCAAGTTACGAATCACCAAGCCAATCCCTCAACCCCACCAGGACTTGAACCACCATTGCTAGTTCTCAAATCTCGACTTCCATGTCATTCTCCGCACTCTGACTTCACCATGGAACAAAATACAAGTCTACGATGGCAACAGACTGCAGAGCTTCGCAACACTTCCTCTGAAACCAAACGGTCAGAAAAAACATGGCTGCGCGCGAGCGAATCCCACCGATCCGTCAATCTCCAGGCTTGATTTGCACAATGGAGTTCGCCGGCGGAGCCTTCTGGAACTCGACACTCCGGCCAGATCAATGAAGACATATATCTAGCAGATCTTCGTCTTGGCGTGAGAGCGATCCAAGGACCGCCACCTTTATTCAATCCGAGCCAACGGGAGTCGACGGTGGAGAACCAGCCCGCCGCCGCCTGACCAGCCGCCGGCACCGCCACGGTGCCAAGCAACCGGCGCCACCAGGCGTCCCAGCGCCACCTGCCGTAACAACCTCCAGCCATAGGCCCGCCGAACCGCGCCGAACTCCACGTGTCGCCACCGCGAGGGAACTCGCCGCCACCGCGCGCAGGAGAGGGCCCCGCCGCCGCCGTCCCCCGAGCCTTGCCCGCGGAGAGCCTGGCGGCGGCGGGGAGAGGGAGCTGGAGAGAGGAGGGGCCTCACGCCGCCGGAGGGAGGCGCCGCCCCGAGCAGCCTAGGGTTAGGCGACGCGGGGGCCGGTGCGTTCTGTTTCTCCCTCCGCCTTTCAGCGATCGTTGAATGCTTTAAAAAAAATGAGAGGCTGAAACAAACTTCAAAATCCTAAGCCTAACTTCAAATCCTCGATAGAAATTCCAACCAACTTATAAAAAAATGTTAACAGCCGGAAACTCAAGAGGGCGGAAGTTTCTTCTCGACAGCCTACATGCATCAGCTACGGCCTTTGGAGGCGAAATGCGGAGTATTAAAAAACGCACTCGATGCATATTATATATCCACTTGCTTCAACTAAGTAAGTAAAGTATTGGCGCCAGTAATGTAAGCGCCTGATCCTCAGGTAGATACAGTGACAGCGGAGTGCTTAGCAGTACCTGAATGTATATTTTTATTTGTGGCTGCCTGGAAGATAGTGGGAGGCAACGAAATTTTTTGCAGGCAGAGATCGTAATCCAGATGGTCCACGTGTGGCACAACGGTTGATTCTATGAAGATAGCAATTTCTATTGGAAAAAAAGAAAGAAAGAAAGAAAGAAAGGAACCACAAGGACTTGTATAAGCTTGCAGCCTGTAATGTCAAAAAAAAAAACTTGCAGGGTGCACGTGTTGTGGACTTTGAACAACGTGCTGTCTGACTTGCTGTCGACTTCAGCGCCACCCAAAGAAGTAGTCAAGTGCGCTCAGAAACTGTTGCAATCGGTTCTCTCTCTCTATATATATATCACTTCAATGTGCATGATACAGGTACCCAGCCTACCGTTTGAGCTCCCATATCTACTTACTGAGCACCAAGCTACCGTAGATCAGAGAATCAAATGGCACCACCACAAAGTGAAGGTTCTGCCGGGAAGCAGCAGCAGGGCACTTTTCACCCGTGCCTGTGGGAAGATTTCTTCCTTACTTATCAGCCGCCGCTTTTGGCACAGGTATACATGATATATGTGAAACTACTAATTGTACTAACATTGTCACTATTATCGTTTGATGGAAGCGATATTACTGTCCATACTACATACAATCCCACTATTCCAAGTATATAGCTTACGTAATTTGTTCATCGTCGCAAGTTTTCGCCAACAATTAGTCTCTTAGTACAGATTGACATTAGGTTCGTATCTGAAAGTACTTACTTACGATTATGATTTTAGCGTAATCATTGGTCGAAGGCTTTGTGCTAACATAAAAAATTAATGCAACCTATTATGGAGCGGAGGACATCGTAGATGTCACGATAATTCTATTAGGAACATTTTTGTTTAACAATGTGGATTAATATCATATTTTGGAAGTTTTAATTTCAGTCGTTGTTGAATTCAAAAATTGTGACCCAAACCACCGCTTTATATGCTTGACTATAATACTTGTATGTTTGTCCTTGCAGCGAGCTGAAATGCAAGAGAGGGCTGGAGTATTAATGGAACAAGTAAGGACGATGATAAAAGATTCAAATGAAATACCCAAAATATTGCATCTTATACTCACGCTAGAACGACTTTGTTTGGACTACCACTACGAGCTTGAGATCAAACAACTACTGGATGTTGTTTCCAGCTCTTATTATGATGATAATGATCTACAGTTGGTCTCAGACCGATTTTATCTTCTCCGGAAGTATAGATATGATGTCTCATCTGGTAAGTCCATATAAATTGACAGTATCAGGGTCGTTATAAAATGGTTAACTTAAATGACCAATATTTGTTGCCAATCAAAATATGCAGATGTGTTTCGTAAGTTTCAAGACAAAGAAGGCAAATTTGTTAACTGTGATACAAAAGGTCTGCTGAGTTTATATAATGCAGCACAACTGAGGATTCACGGGGAGGAAATACTTGATGAGGCAATCTCTTTCACGACAACATGCCTTCAGGCTGATTTAGAACGTTTGGAATCACCATTCGCAGAGGAGGTGTCTTCTATGCTTGTTACACCACTTTTTAAAAGGGTTGGAATAATAGAAGCAAGAAATTACATACCTTGTTATGAAAAAGAGTCTACACGAAGTGACGTCATACTGGAGCTTTCGAAGCTAAACTTTAACCTTCTGCAATTCATTTTTTGTGAGGAGTTAAAGGAGGTCACACGGTAAGTTTACTATATTCTCCATGTTGAAATTTTATATAGGAACCTCTTCATTTATTCCAGGCATACCATTGCCAACGGATTTATTTTTACGCTTATTGCAGGTGGTGGAGAAAGCTCAATGTAAAATCGAATTTGAGTTTTATTAGAGATAGAATGGTGGAAACCTATTACTGGATGAACGGGGGAACCTGCAAACCTGAATATTCTTTTGGACGAGTTATAGCCACTAAGATCACTGGTTTCATTACCATAATAGATGACATATTTGATACATATGGTAGCACTGAAGAGAGCATGCAACTTGCAGCTGCAATTGAAAGGTCACAATCTTCTTTCCCTTATCCTTTTAGTTTTTCTCTAAGAAATTAATATTGTCCTATACACTAAATTTAGTGTTTCCATAAGCAGATGCCGTATGTTGCCAATATGCCTAGGATGTCAGAGATTCTAACTTAAAATGTTCTGCCAGCTAAGATGGTAAATGTAATGTGCCCTGCATGTTAGTAAAATAGTTTCATTTCATGAAGAAGTGATAATTAATAGATAAACAAGGTTATTGCGTACGGAATATAAAGTTTAGATCACATGAGAAGAGACGATAATTTGTACCAAGATCTAGAATAATTAAGTCCAGTGGGGAAAAGGCAATACTAAATAAAAAATATCCTCGGATATTGTATTTCCATACATGAATTATCCTCGCATCTGAATGAAAATATGAACCTATGTTGATCTTAATGGAAAATATCATTTTGAATTCTAAAAGTGACCATATTAAAAAAATACACTTGTCAAGTTTGCAAAAGTTTTTTTCATATATCTTGGATGTTTCTTTAATATAGGCATTAACTTCTGGCATAGAAAAATTTATAAAGATAAGTTCTAACATTGTGAAATGCAGGTGGGATGAAAGTGGAGTAGACTTGCTTCCGGAATACATGAAGGAGTTCTATTTGTATTTATTGGAGACTTGTAACAATTTTGGGGATGACTTGGGTCCTGAGAAGAGCTATCGTGTGTTTTATCTAAAAGAAGCGGCAAGTATTCAATATCATCTCAGCAAACTAGTTAATCCTATAGAAATGTGACCTTATTTTGTTCAGTGTGCATCCCCTTCTATATATCTCATTATTAATGATCTTGTTGTAAACAATTCTAACTTTTATAAATATAACTGTCTAAATAGCATGATGTGAAAACTATATCATATAATTGTTGCCTATCTAATTTGTTAATATAAGAGTTGGAAAATTGCATGTTTGTAAGAAGAATGACTATAAGATCTTTACTGAACCTGGTTTACCTTTATACATATCAATTCACGGAAGTACAAATAGTGGTAAATCCTATTGTACATCTGAATAAGAACATAAAGTTTAATTCAGCTAGATATGATGGATAAGAACTGCACAACCACATGTTTTTCTAAATTGTGAAGGGTAGATAATGTATATTATTTAATAAATTTCGTGAGTAGTTACATCTTATTATTTTCATCTAATGTTCCTCATATATGATACATTTTTCACGAGCAGTCACTAGATATCATTCATCTATAGTACTCTACAAACTGAAATTTAGGTAGACTTCTATATGATTTTAACAACTTTGAAGAACATGTAGGTATTTAACCTTTCATGTAAGGCTTTATTACCAAGTTAATATTATCAAATAATTTGACTAAAAGATATTTTTAATGCCAATAAAACTAGTCAATCAAGAATGCACAAGCCAACATATTACAAGCTTGCATATCTTCATTTCTTAATCGATCCTATTTTAAGCAATCAATATTTTTCCGCAACAATACAAACAATTTAAATAATTACTCTCAAATGCAGATGAAGCAATTAGTTCGCTGCTATAGTGAGGAAATAAAATGGCGTGATGGAAAAATTGTGCCAACTGTGAGCGACCATCTTAAAGTTTCAATGATAAGCATTGGTAATGTCATGGTTGCAATTGCCTTATTTGTTGGAATGGATGAACTAACATTGGAGACTTACAAGTGGAGTTTGGGTGATTCACGACTTATGAATTCCTTCGGTGTTTTTGTGCGGCTCACCAATGATGTCGTATCAACAAAGGTAGTTATTTATAACTACACACTATTTTTACTTCTTTGTGCGTATTTCAATCGATCTTAGCAAGTTTATTTAGGGATCAATCTTAGCAAATTGATGAATAAGTGGGAACGTTTTAATAAACATGTATTATAAACATAAAGAACTAACAAGAATGAATAAAACTTATAACAACGTTTTTTTACGCACATATTACATCACTTAGCATGTTTACATCATAAAAAATATATGTCCTTTTATAAACATGTATATTTTTTCTTTTATAACTTGCCTATGTAAACTCTTATGTACACATATAATTTAATCCAAAATTGAAAATTTTGTATTCGTAACTAGTCATTTTGATCTCTAGTAACTTCTTATGACATCACTACTACTTATAAGCTTGAAATGAAGGTAGAATGTACCTTTTCTAATGAAGTGTTTTCTTACCGGCATATGTTGCAGCGTGAGCAAACAGGGGAACACATTGCCTCTACTGTCCAAAGTTACATGAAGGAGCACGGGACTACAAGGGAAGTCGCCATCGAGAAGCTAAAAGAACTTATCGAAGATTCATGGAAGGATATGTTAACAGAGTTCCTTGCACCAACGGATCTGCCCTTGGTCGTGCGACAGATGATATTAAACCTTTCAAAGGCTTCGGATAATATGTACAAGTATACTGATGCGTTCACTACTTCAGAAACTATCAAAGATATGATCACAAAACTTTTTGTGGAGCCCATTGAATAGATGCATGAAGCAGCAACAAACAGAAGTATATATAAGTACCAAGTACATTGTGCTTATACAAAAATAGCATCAAATCAAGTTGAAGAAAGTGGTGATCAGAATCTGCCCACGTAGATGACCTGGATGCAAGAGTGTCTTTTGTAAACTGAATGAACAAGTTGTGCTTTCCCTATAGCGTGTAATATTAATATTAAGTAATAATGATATCGGTTCTTCTCATTGTTACTTCTTCAGAATAAAAATGCTTTGTCTTGAGGTTAAGATAGTTGATGGCTAGCTTTAAGGGGTGCATAATCGGGGTGCATTTGTTCCATGATGGATGGAAATGGAGCTCATCTTTCATTATAGCATTTTGTAACACCATTTTCCCACTCTCTGAAAATGAGAATATTATTGCTTGAAGCAGACCTATTATAAACCATATTTTATTCTCGCCACACTTTTAACTACATTCTGCAATCTTTATTCCACAAAGAACTATATTTTATCAATATTAGTGGTACTAACCAATAGTCACAATTTTGTTTTAAACAACAAAGGTTGACTTGTAGGAGGGAGAGGGATTGGACTTCAAAAATAAACAATTCCAACTTTTTTGCAAACTTCGGCACAATTCCAATTTTTCTGCTAACTTCGGCACAAAATGTCCTCTTCCAAAAAAGTTTAACCGGGTTGGACCTTTTTGCAAAATCCCGCTGTCCAGACGTTTGGATGATGGTGTTCAGGTACTGTAAACTGAAGAACTGAAGAAAGGGTGGAAGAGAAGCAGGGGAGCTTACGAGCTTGGGCGCGTGTTTGAGGAGCTCGCACTTGGCGCGCATGCTCTTGGGAGTCCTGATCGCCACCATCTTCCGATCGAACCCAAGCCACGCAAGGGAGGCGACGATAAACCCTCGACGGAAGCTCACAAGGGCAAAGAAAGGATGGTGGCCGACAGAGCTTTGAGGCCACCGCCAAGGGTTCAGTTGCCGTGGTTTAGGACGGTTACCAGCAGGCCGCGTCGCGCTCTCTACAGGGCCCAGAAGAGGGACCCTCTTTCCCCTAAGGCGAGCAACGGCTCACGGGCTCTTCGGGCCCACTAACACGACTGGGATTATTTGGAGTCAGTCAGTAGTTGCTGGACGTGTGTCAAGATATCCTGCAAAATTTTCAGACAGTAAAGTAAAGGCTAGAGTAGCAAGAACCGTGTTTTGTATGACGAGTTACATCTAGCCAGTTTTATTTAAAAGTTCGAAAATAATACTTCAAAGTTTCAAAACATTTTGAAAATAATCCTAAGTGTAGATACTAATGACTTCGACCAGTGTGTACAAAATCAACGCGGAATATTTTGTATTTTGGTGGTGTAAAAAATACATATTTCTACATCTGATGTGGTGAATAGTGAAAATATTTATTTATTTATTGACTTGTCGGGATTTGTCATTTTTATGTAGGCCAAAATACAAAATATTTCGCGTTGAAAATTTGCAGCACCTTAGAATACATCATTGTTAACCTCTGTTATTTTTCTCGGAATTTCTAACAGGGCATTGTGTTTCTACTTGGTTGTTCCCTAGTGGTGTGTGGTTGTGGTGTTTGGGTGACTTGTGTCGTGTGGGCGGCGGGTCGCCTCGCCTGTGTGGTTTTTTGGCCCTGTTTTCCTTATAAACAGGGCATTGTACTGTTTGTATAGTTTTTGGGCCCGATTTTCCTTATAAACTGGGCCATCTCTTTTATCTATTCGGGCGGTGGATACGACCACTTTGAGCTCAAAAAACTGTGGGTACACACCGGTACAGATCGCGTTATTTGAACCCCTCCAATCGCACACGATGAAGTTCACTATAGTTGTCAGCGATCAGGTCCACTGTTCTGAAACGGGTCTGGCCCGGAGGGAAGATGTAAATTATGTTTTACCCAAGTTCAGTCCGTCTATGTAGAGGGGCTCACCTAGACGCCTTATTTGCATATTGTGTCGAGAACTTGTCCGGTCAAACCATTCCGAGATGAATCCCAAGCCATGAATTATAAAGTTGCCTTGGCTGGTTTACATATGATGGTTATAATGCCTGATAATACTCGATATCGTACTGATAATGGCTAGTTAATCCATTATCCATAGTGCCACTGGCTAGTAGCGCTATGCCTATGCTTGATTTTCTGGTAATGCAATTCTTCATTAGGTGTATTGACACAGATTATGTCCTTCCCTGATGCATGACGAGGCTGCTTGTTCAACTCCTCGCTGGCCAAGAAAACTATATTTCAGAAAGGAACTAAAGTTTGAGGGCATTGTACTTGCACTGACTAGGACAACAAGGAGCCAACAATGTGCAGGAAGGAATAATTGGGTTGGACCTTTAGAAGGCAATGAAGAGGCGTGTCTTTGTTAATAACAGGAGCTGCATGTGATTAATAAGATAATATGCATTGAGAAAAGCGTAAAGGGACTGAGGAGTGCAAAACATGTCTCTACTAGGTGGCGGAGGAATTACCGCTTTGTTCAGACGCACCAGGACAATATACTTAGTGGGATATGCGTGTTGCTCCAATCAGACTAAAATGTCTTGATTTCAGTATAGAGAAGGCGTACAACATGATCATAGAAAGCATAAAAAACCATTAAACACCAAGATTTGTGCTTAAGAAGATATATATATAGCAAAAACGGGAATAGTCGTCAACAAACTAGCATAATATTTCTAACCGCCCGAGGAAGCACAAGCGGGCCGGGACCCAAACATAAAAATGATTAAATAAAGAGGCATAGAATAAACACGACGAGATGCATTGTAGGGTAATTGACTGACTCTTAGCATGTTGACAAAGCATCACAAATAGAAAAATTAATGTATATGGAAGAACAAAAATAATTTTTTTTTACAATGAATTGCACTATAGTATTAAAGTGATGACCGCGACGCTGATGCCACTGGGAGGGCGTGATTTCGAAATTCAAGGCTGGACCATTCCCATTGGTGAAATTCAATGGGTTATCCGCTCGTTCAGGCTAGCCTTTCAGCAGCCTTTCTTCATGGAGGTGTTCATTCTAACTCTTTGGTCTATTTGGATAACTCGGAATCACCATATTTTCAATGGCATCATGGCAAGCTTCTTTCGTTGTCTCAAGAAATTCAAAGAAGAGCTTGATTGGGTTGCCTATATATAGAGCAAACCGTGCTAGTCTTGCTGGGTTTAAGGTTTGGATCCACAACTTCGGAGTGGCCTAGGCTTTTTAACCTGTTGTATATGTGCAGTTAGATGGCTTTTTTTTTTGTTTTCCCGGTTTGTACATACATTATTCAAAAATTAATAAAAAACACCAGAACACTGATGTTCCCTCAAAAAAAAAATACTCTGAAATAGGAAAGTCACAACCGTTCGACAGGGACGTTTGCTGCAGTGATGCAGCAGTACATCACACAATGTTTATCTGTACTCTGGTTTTCCCTGGCCTAGTTTCAACCTTCAAATAACATGTGCGAAGAATATGGTAGTAATCTTGACTTGTAGTTGCTGAGAAAACGAATGGTGCAAGGTAATCTCTGATACAAAATTTGAGATGCCAGGATTTAAGGTCGCGTAATCTCACACATCATCTCGTCATGACTTTATAGCTCAGCTGTTAGAAATACGTACATGTGTACAGGTGGGCTCAGCTTACAATACACGCTATACGCATATACATGACCTACCGGTTTTAACAAAAAATCATGAAAATAGCAAAGAATTTCTCAAAATTTCAAAATTTTCAACCAACTCCATTAGAAGATTCTCAACTGCTGAATGTTCAAGACTGTTTCCGTTTTATAACTCAAAAATTACAAAATGTTTGGCACATACTGCTCTGAAATAGGAAAATCACAACCGTTCGACAGGGACGTGTGCTGCAGTGATGCAGCAGTACACCACACAATGTTTATCTGTACTCTGGTTTTCCCCTGGCCTAGTTTTGACATGCGCGGGGAATATCGAAGTAATCTTGACTTGTGAGCGAATGGTACGTAAGCACAAGAATTGCAGTAAAAAAGGTAGGAGGGCAAAGCAGGTGCTTTTCCTGGCATATGAGAAAGAGGTCAGAGGCTTCTTCACGGCAACCTACATGCATGATCTGCTGCGGCCTTGGGAGTATATGCTTATCGTTCGTCGCGCGGCACACATTAGGCTGACTAATGTGCTCACGGATCCATGAAAAACAATGTACAGTTGCCCTTTGAACATTCTTCCGCGAAGTTTGAAATTAAGGTGAAACGATGGAGAAATCTTATGTAACCAGATACTCCACCTCCACGCGTGGCTGTCACTACAGGAAAACCAGTCATTTCCGACGGCCAAAAACCGTCGGCGAAAGACCAATAACCGTCGGCATATAGGTATGCCGACGGCTGCCGTCCGCATCTTCTCGGTCAGCATAGAGCACCAAGACCGTCGGCATAGGATAGTTTGCCGACGGTTATATTCAGCCGTCGGCACAACAAAACTGTCGGCAAAAAAAAGTAACAGACGGTGAAGTTTGACGGCGTCGGCTTAGTTGCCGACGGCCGTCCCGTCGGCATACGTACACACGTGTCAAACTCTGGGAGTAATCGAGACGGCCTGACCACTGTCTATGCCTACGGCATTGCCGTCGGCAAACATTATTACCAGAACCAAAAAAACGTAATTTCATAAAACACAGTTTACAGGCAAACATTATTGACATTATTACCAGAACCAAAAAAACATAATTTCATAAAACACATTTTACAGGAAAACATTTTTACCAGAACCAAATAAAATCATGGAATCAAATAGGCAGAGAGTGACCACTAGTACAGAACAGGGAGATAAACCATAACACGGCGGCAACAACAGCGGTGTAAGTTTCAGGTTGCCGGTCAAGTGGCTCCAGGACACCAGAGCAGCAATGGCATGGTGTCGCCACTGCCGTCCGTTGAGAGGTGGCCTTGGAGCACGCCTCTCCAGATGCAATCCCTCCGGAAGGCCGTCACCCTACACAGCACATACAAATATAATCTTTACAGTTTGCTTTGTCAAATGAGCTCAGATATGAAGCAAATGTGTTGGCATACGCTATTAATTAACCACACGATCAGTTGGAGGGAGTAATATTACCACTTGATGGCGGTGCCTGTCCATCCAGGGGCACCTCGAACGAAGGTAGTCAACAGCTTAGCAGCAAGGCAGCAGCGTCCTCTCAAACAACATCCGATGCCACGAGCGCCACACCAGAACCACGTGTGCTGCAGTATAACCATGGGTCTAGCAAGGTAAGTATGATCACACTTAAATGGCAATACAAATGAGATAAAAAATGCAAACCAGCTACTACTAAGTTGTAAATACACAAACAAAACAATTCTGTGAGGCAAGATCTATAACAACAAACTAGAGTTTATTACAACGGTGCAGACAACATTTCTTGGATGACCAAGTTTCAACAGATAGAAAATGCTTGGATATCAAAGGGCTACTTGAGAACACCAAGATTAATAACAGGAAATTGAGAACAACCAGATTAAATAACAGATTTCAAAGGAGTATTGCACACTGTACTCCACTCATACTGTACCCATGCTATGTTTTCTTAGTGTTCAGTGTTGCAAGTGCTCACTAAAAATGCATGTACTCCAAGTCATCACAAAAGACTGAAAAACATGAAACGAGCTGCCAAGCAAAGCACAGGACATACATATTGAACGCAGTCAAATTCGGGGGCCAGCCAATACAACCATCACGCACAAGGTACGGGAAGCCACGACCAGCCCTAGCAGCAGCCTCGCCGGAACTGGAACGAAGTGCACCATGACATACCTCAAGGCATACAGAAGATATCTACAAGCAAAAAGAAACTGTGACAAATACAGTCGTTTTACCCCAAATCTGGTGGTTTTTTTACACACGGGTGTCACAGTTTCCCCAAATGTGGTGGTTTTTTGTTATTTACTCTAAATCAACCTTTGTTATGTACATATACTCAGATAAATGAGCAAGCAAATGTCTCTAAATAAAGAAACACATTTGTTTGTTTAGACTATAGAAATGAACCCAATAAAATATCAATGAGCAACGAGATGCATAGTGGAAGGAAACTAGTGACCATGTAAATTAGCTAGATTAAGGCTCTTGATTCTAGAACTGAATTGGTACAGCGGGGGCAGAAATAGTGTTCATCACATTAGGAAAAAAGGAGCTCACCAGGCAGCTGCAGGTTTAAGGAGGTGACCGGCAGCAGCATGACGGAGTCGTGGCCGGCAGCAGATCCTGGGAGGGAGCGGTCATACATGATGCACGGCATGTTAGTAAGCAAATCTAGTGGAAGAAACTAAAACAGAATATAAGATTGCAAGCAGTATCACCGTCCAAATCACATGAAGTAGTAATTCTCTTGTTGTTCTTTTTGTGATTCAAAGGGAGGACCAGACCAAGCAATACCATAGGATTGAGCAGCAGCGGGAGTGGGCAGTAGTCGTCGCAGCCGAGCCTCGCTGTTTTTGCAGAAGCGCATCTCCGCCGTCCCATCGGCAGCACCAGTCCAGCAGCACCAGTGCACCATCACCGCCACCGGGAAACCGGGCAGCACGGGATCCTTGAGGAGACCGAAGCGGCGTGGTCGGCCAGGGGCTCCGAGGAGGCGACCTCCTTGCCGTTCGGGAGGCCGCAGAAAAACCGTGGCCGGTGTGTAGCGCCATCCCGCAAACCCTAGGCCACGCGAGCGCCGCGGTCCGGCCAGCTCTACGGAGCGCCGCGCGTTGAGGCACGCACGCGCGCGCCGGTGAACAGGCCAGCCGCAACGCCGTCTCTCGTG
This sequence comes from Poa pratensis, assembly GCA_947311845.1. Taxonomy (NCBI): domain Eukaryota; kingdom Viridiplantae; phylum Streptophyta; class Magnoliopsida; order Poales; family Poaceae; genus Poa; species Poa pratensis. The sequence continues at coordinate 106,108,642 of CAMZMU010000128.1, read as the reverse complement.
GGCGGCGGCACATGTGATGTCGGCGAGGCTGGTCGACAAGCTCGATCTGATGCACGAGGACGAAGGGAAAGGACTGGGGGATGAGGGGATGGCGCAAGGGAGGAGTGGCTAGGGCTCAGAGAGGAGGGGCGGCGGCGGAGGGGACCTGCCGGCGAGGTGAGATGCTGCGGCGCCGTCGATATGGGGAGAGGGAGCCTGGCGGCGCTGAAGAGAGGAGGAGACGGAGTCGCGCGAGGGGATAAGGGTTTGGGGTCGTGCGTGTGTGGTCTGTGCGCGAGGGGATAAGGGTTTGGGGTCGTGCGTGTGTGGTCTGTGCGCGAGGGGATAGGGGTGCGCGTGGTGCGACTGGGGGGATTAGGGTTTGGGGCCGGCTTGGTGTGGCGGGTTGGGCCGGTTGTGGCCTGGCTGGCCTCTCCTAATTTTTTTTTTTTTTCGATTTTAGAAAACCTATGACAGATTCTTATCAGCCTATAAAATAGGATTTGACACTTGGGGGTTTGTTTTTTATATGTTAACATTCCACCACACTTACCTACACATTTTATGGCACCAAGAAAGATTCAACCCGTAGCTAAGAACGGTCATGTCACCAATTTTGATCGCATTTTGAAATCGGCATAAAGAATAAATAAAAATAAAAAATGGAAATCCTTCGCAGTGTGTCATTATATGTGACCTAGTATCGAGGGAAACTAAAAAACTTGGAATACGGAAATTATTTTGAAAAAGTGTTCTCAGAAATGAGCTATCATGTATGAAGATTCATGACTTTCAGGGCAAACGATGAATGTTATGACCTCAAACAAGAAACAGTTTGTTCAAATGATCTCATATTTTGCAAAAGTGTGCGTCTTAGAATGGCGAACAATGTTGCCGAAGAAACTTTTCATTTGTTTCTCACGAAAAAATCATTTTTCATTTTCAAATTGCCAAAAATGGGTTTTTTTGTGAAGCAACTACAAAAATATGGTGCAAATTGTAACCCTTACAATTATCACACAAAGTAGTCCATATGTGATGGATAATCCCAAATTATTAGGAATTTTCTCGCTTTCTACCTAATTTCGCCTATTTAAATGACTTTATGCCAATTTTTCGAAAGTAATTCAAATTTGAACTACAACTGTGTGATAGTTTGCTCTGATATTTTTAAACAAATCATTTTCAGTTACACAAGTAGAGATTATATCACAGAACCATCGATAGTTTTGAAAAATTCGACCCCTTTCAATGAATGGCCATGGCGGCCATTTTGACAATTTTTTCGAAAAAAATAAAAGAAAGTGAAAAACTACTCAAAAAAGAAATCATTTTGCATGGAGTCCTTTTATATGTACTACTTTCTAGGGAAAATAATAAACATGAGTTTTTACAAACTTTTCAAAAAAATCATTCACAAAAAGGTCTATCATCTATAAACATGTATAGGTTTCAAGCCAAATGACCCAGTTATGGCCATTTCCATGCCTTAGTTTGTGATAAAGTGCCCATATTTGACACATAGGTGTATCTTGGTATGAGAAAAATGTTGCCAAATAGAGTTGTCAAATTATTATTAAAAAAATCATTTTTCATTTTCTAAGTGCCAAAAATGGGTTTTTTGTGAAGCAGCTACAAAAAAATGGTGCAAATTGTAACCCTTACAATTATCACACAAAGTAGTCCATATCTGATGGATAATCCCCAATTATTAGGAATTTTCTCGCTTTCTACCTAATTTCGCCTACTTAAATGATTTTATGCCGATTTTTCGAAAGTAAATCAAATTTGAACAACAAGTGTGTGATAGTTTGCTCTGATATTTTTAAAAAAATCATTTTAATGTACAGAAGTAGTGATTATATCACAGAACCATCGATAGTTTTGAAAAATTCGACCCCTTTCAATGAATGGCCATAGCGGCCATTTTGAAAAAAAATCGAAAAAATAAAAGAAAGTGAAAAAATACTCAAAAAAAAATCCTTTGGCATGGAGTCCATTTATTTGTACTACTTTCTAGGGAAAATAATAAACATGAGTTTTTACAAACTTTTCAACAAAATCATTCACAAAAAGGTCTATCATCTATAAACATGAATAGGTTTCAAGCCAAATGACCCAGTTATGGCCATTTCCATGCCTTAGTTTGTGATAAAGTGCCCATATTGAAACATAGGTGTATCTTGGTATGGTAAACAATGTTGCCAAATAGAGTTGTCAAATTATTTTTAGAAATATCATTTTTCATTTTCTAAGTGCCAAAAATGGTTTTTTTTGAAATAACTACAAAAAATATGGTGCAAATTGTAACCCTTACAATTATCACACAAAGTAGTCCATATGTGATGGATAATCCCCATGTATTAGGAATTTTCTCGCTTTCTACCTAATTTCACGTATTTAAATGACTTTATGCCGATTTTTCGAAAGTAATTCAAATTTGAACTACAACTGTGTGATAGTTCGCTCTGATATTTTTACAAAAAACATTTTAAGGTACACAAGTAGAGATTATATCACAGAACCATCGATAGTTTTGAAAAATTCGACCGCTTTCAATGAGTGGCCATGGCGGCCATTTTGACAAATTTTTTGAAAAAATAAAAAAAAGCTAAAAAATACTCAAAAAAGAAATCCTTTGGCATGGAGTCCTTTTATGTGTACTACTTTCTTGGGAAAATAATAAACATGAGTTTTTACAAACTTTTCAAAAAAAAATCATTCACAAAAAGGTTTATCATCTATAAACATGTATAGGTTTCAAGCCAAATGACCCAATTATGGCCATTTCCGTGCCATAGTTTGTGATAAAGTGCCCATATTTGACACATAGATGTATCTTGGTATGGGAAACAATGTTGCCAAATAGAGTTGTCAAATTATTTTTAGAAATATTATTTTTCATTTTCTAAGTGTCAAAAATGGGTTTTTTTGTGAAGCAACTACAAAAAATATGGTGCAAATTGTAACCCTTACAATTATCACACAAATTAGTCCATATGTGATGGATAATCCCCAAGTATTAGGAATTTTCTCGCTTTTTACCTAATTTCGCCTATTTAAATGACTTTATGCCGATTTTTCGAAAGTAATTCAAATTTGAACTACAACTGTGTGATAGTTTGCTCTGATATTTAAAAAAAAATCATTTTAAGGTTCACAAATAGTAATTATATCACAGAACCATCGATAGTTTTGAAAAATTCGACCCCTTTCAATAAATGGCCATGGCGGCCATTTTGACAAATTTTTCGAAAAAATCAAAGAAAGTGAAAAAATACTCAAAAAAAAGAAATCTTTTGGCATGGAGTCCTTTTATGTGTACTGCTTTCTAGGGAAAATAATAAACATGAGTTTTTACAAACTTTCTAAAAAAATCATTCACAAAAAGGTCTATCATCTATAAACATGTATATGTTTCAAGCCAAATGACCAAGTTATGGCCATTCTCATGTCATAGTTTGTGATAAAGTGCCCATATTTGATACACAAGTGTATCTTGGTATGGGAAAACATTGTTGCCACATAGAGTTGTCAAACTATTTTTTAGAAATATCATTTTCCATTTTCTAAGTGCCAAAAATAACTTTTAAATGGTGCAAATATATATAGGCAAATATATTTTGAGCACAATAATTTCTATTACTACCGTTCTGTACACGAAGGAAATATGCTCAAACAAATATAGTTGCCAATTTTTATTACTACCGTGTAGATAACCAACATATAAGGTCGTGAGTCCTACTTGAACTAACCCACATATAAGGTGTCATGTCCTACTAGAACATCAAGCAGCGGTGGCTGAGTTGGTTATCATGGCTTTCCTTTGTGGCACCACCGAGGTGAAATCCTCGCTTCATCTATTTAATTTTTTCAGCGAAAACAAATGCCGACGGCCCCTACACATGCCCGTCGGCATACGGATGCCACAGTTAGACCTCCGTCATATCTGCAAACGGATGGCCACGTGGCAGGCGATATGCCGACGACCTCTCTATGCCGACGGCCGCTTGAAAAACACCGTATAGGTTCTATATGCCGACGGTTTCTGATTGTCGACGGCCCATATAAAAGCTCTCGGCATATGACCTATATGCCGACGGCCCCGATAAAAGGCCATCGGCAATAATAAAACCGTCGGAAACTGTGGTTTTTCCCGTAGTGTGTAAAGGGTTACTTCTATGAAGATCGGAACTTCTATTTTAAGAAGGAAAGAAAGGAACCACAACGGCTTGTATAATTCCAGAGCATGCGTGGATGTGTTGTGGAATTTGAGAAACGTGTTGTCAACGGCACCCAAAGTAGTAAGAAGTTGATGAGCTCAGATGGGTAGCTACCACTATTACAGATCGGGCAATTTAATACCCTCCAATCGTAAATGAATGTAGCACTCCGTGCGTGTTATCTCTCATCACTTACCCTTACAATTTCAAGCCGTGTGTATTGGAGTAGACGATGGTTGCGGGCAAAATTTTCGCAAACGATTAAAATTTTCGTATCCGAGACAAGCCGGAGTAGGAGATGTTGTCTATCTTGCCGGTATCTACTCCTTCCGTTCCAAATTACTTGTCTCAACTTTGTCCAAATTTGCATGTATCTAGACATAGGGAACTAGTAATAAACTATATGAAATTTGAGGTATCTAGTGTTTAGGTGTCGCGTAGGGGCGTGATCCTCCCTATTGTGCTATTTGAATCGAACTTACTCTACCGACTCGAGCGTTCAATCTAAAAAGATGTACGGGGGTGGTAGGAACGATAGCAGTGACAATAGAGCGGAGACGATGACACCCGTGGCTTCGGAGATCTGAGGCGCTGACGTGGTCATAGTTGCGGGCGGCAGTGGCGCAAGGTAATCTCTGATACAAAATTTGAGATGCTAGGATTTAAGGTCGCGTAACCTCACACATCATCTCGTCATGATTTTATAGCTCAGCTGTTAGAAATATGTACATGTGTACAGGTGGGCTCAGCTTACAATACACGCTATACACATATACATGACCTACCGGTTTTAACAAAAAATCATGAAAATAGCAAGGAATTTCTCAATACTTCAAAATTTTCAACTAACTCATAAGAAAATTCTCAACTGCTGAATGTTCAAGACTGTTTTCTTTGTACAACTCAAAAATTACAAAATGTTTGTGATGTTTTACAGCACACTACTCAGAAATAGAAAACTCACAACCGTTCGACAGGGACGGGTGTGATGCAGCAGTACATCACACAATGTTTATCTGTAGTACTCTGGTTTCCTTGGCCTAGCTGAGAGACAATAGGCCGTAGCCCAGCGTTAAATTAATGACGCCAATGTCGGAAGATACAGAGTGCTGAAACCAGCTTACAAACACCTCCACACACACAGAGTAGAGCTACAAGGAAGCTGGGTCGACGGTAACACTAGGCAGACAACAGAAAAAGCTTGCAAAACCGAAGACGTCGACGAGGTTGGACACCTTCAGAGAGGCAGGGATGCGCCGCACGGACAAGACTCCGTCGACAAAGGAACCTCTATCCCTGATCGACAGCAGACGCCGACGTCGATGGACTGGAGCTCCCCCGAGAGCTCAAGCCGAAGCACCAACGGACGCTACACCATGGCTCGAAGGGCAGAACCCAAACTGGAGACTTTGGCTGCCAACCACCACTGTCACTGCCACCACACCACCATTGGAAGAGAACGCACCATGTACTCCAAGGCGGCGCCTTCAAGAAGGGAACGTCACCGAAGTTCCGCCGCCGCCTGATCCAAAGGGATCCAAGGTTTTCACCGGGAGCCTCGAGAGGAAATGGGGGGGAGTGCAGCGACGGCGCCTTCAGGAAGGAAAACGGCACCATGGGCATCGCCGCCGTCGGCCAAAGCAACGCCAGGCAGATTTTCACCCCGACACTACCAGCCTTCTCCAAACCGAGTGTGGTCGGCCGCTGAGGAAGCTACCGAACCACTTCCACCGTCCGCCTCTTCGCCGAACAACACGCCGCCCGCGCGGCCCTGACCGTCAGCCATCACCCAAGCCATGACCCCCGCCTCGGCGTCGCGACTTCCACCGCCCGGGGCCGCCGCCCCGGCATCCAAACTCCACGCACATCCCGGCCAATCCAGAGGAGACATACACAGCACCAAAACCGGGGACCAACGTGACCAACGCCACTGCAGAACACCACGACGCCGCCTAGCACCCGGCGGAAGCATCCGCCGTCAGATCCGCGCCGCCCAGCACCGGCGGAAGCATCCGCCGCTAGATCCAACCGGATCTGCCGGCAGCCCACGCGGAGGAGCAACCAGCTCTAGATCCGCCTAGAGCAGAGGCAACCCCGGCCATGGCCAGCCCGAGCAGGACAGGGCCCCAACCCTGGCCTCAAGCTCGGCTGCACATGCCAGACACCGAAAGCTCAGGAGGAGCCGCCGCCGGCGGCCCGACGAGTTCGACGACCGGCAGCACATCTTGGTCGCATCCGACCCTGCAGCGCTGTGAGGTCCCATCTGGACGGAGCCGGGCGCGAGGAGACGCCCCGCCGCCGCCGCCGAGCGGGCAGACCCCGACAGCAGCCACCGGCGGCGGCGAGGGAGAGGCTAGCAGGGGAGGGTGGCGGCGGCTAGGGTTTGGGGGCCCCCAGGTCGCCCTCGGGAGAGAGCGACGCGAGGGAGGAGGCTTCTAGTCCACACCTTGTCCTTGGCCTAGTTTCAACTTCCGAATAACATGTGCGAGGAATATCGATGTAATCTTGACTTGTAGTTCCCGAGAAAAACGAATGGTACGTAAGCACGAGAACGAGAGTCAAAATAACTAGAGGGCAAAGCACGTGCCTTTCCTACGGCCTTTGGAGTATACTAGAAGAAAATGGCGCGCTTTGCCGCGCCCGGAGAGCCCAAGATGCATGATTTTATCTGATGACACGGTGTCAACATATAGTAAAATCGAGTTAATGAACAACTCACTGTATATCATATAAATTAATATTACATGATAGAGATGGACCGACCCTAATAAAATGTGACGCTCTACCGACTTGGACGTTGCAACCTTTAGCTGCAGTTGTGGTACATGTTAGTTTTCTTTTTTGCCAGGAAGTGGTACATGTTAGCTGTCACCTGAAGTTACAATGTATACTTAAGTACCTGAAACAAGCCCAAAGGATAATTGGAAATAATGGTGTATTTTTTGCACTTTTTTGCGGCATCTTGCTGGTATTTTTCCAAAGTTTGCTAAATGCAAAGAACCTGGGACATAAAACATCTCATACAGAATTCACATCCTATTTCCATATCCTGATAGTCAATCAGATCCCTGAATATAGAATCAAGATACGTCGAAGAACTGTGAACTATAAATAGCCATATCAAAGTAACCACTTCTCGTAATTTCCAAGTCACTTTGATGGTCACATAACAATTTCTGGATACCAGTAAATATCTTCAGGCTTCGGCGCCTCTCTCTCAACAAGCAACAAGATGCAGCAAGAATAATCCCATGAAATAGTTCAGCTTGATCTCCACCCAGCTTAACAAATCAACACGAAGACTTCAAACCTGAATTTTCAAACACCATTACTGCTTAGACAACTGCAATATAATTCTAGGACCGCGGACAAGCTTCCATCTATTCATGCTCCATCATGCCTTTTCTAGGATATGGTATTAAGTTTCCTGCACGAGAGAATATATTGATGCACATTAGTGTATGGAAGAGCTTAACCATAGTTGATCACTTGATTTCAAGGCAAAGTTACGAAAGCATCTTGAGCAGCTAAAGAGGTCATCAGGAGAAACCTACTTGTACTAATCCCTGTGAGGCTGTACCTGCCGACTGCAAAGCATTTCAGCTGAATACATGATTTTTGGGCATTCGTCTTGCTCAAGGCTCCAACCAAAATCGAGTTGAGAGAACATATCATAGCTCTATCAGGGAACTTAATGGTAGCAATATCACAATAATCATGACGTTTACTCAACTTGAAGCATATTCCTAAGGTGATTACAACAACAAGAAAGGCCCAGGGAATGCAAGCATAGACATGTAAAACATATTCAACAGTGTGGCTATGTGGTTCTCTTATTACGTATTCTGCACTAAAATACATTCTAAATATTCATTCTGGCTTTGCATGTCTCAGGGCTATGACTATCTAAGTACAGGAGCCTTATAAATACATTCAAATGTGCTTCAGGACAATTAAAGAAGAAATTGCTAAATCCTTGGAATCAAGAGCATTGCCACTCTATTGTAATCTCATACTATGTAATATGATCCATTCACTGAATTTTGCTGATTTCGCAGACTTCTTTCACAAAGCATGACCGTATCAAACATACTGGAATACTGAGTGTGCTACTTTACCTTGATTCGAACTTGTTTCATCTTTTTTTACAAATGCGATTAAAACTTGAAGTGCCTTAGCTACATGCAGTATATAGCACCCAGCTGCGCTTGAACTGGCTTCTACTTAAGATGAAATAAGACTCTAGAGTGAATATTCCGCAAGGCTCATGCTCTACCTAATAGGTGTGTCTATTAGCCTGCCCATAGCTGAGGCACTTCTAAAATCTGGTGGATGGTCCAAAAACGCATAGTAGTGTCATCCAAAAACGCATTACTTTAATTTTGGGTCTTCTGAACCCAATAATTTATGCATTATTTCACAGAAAACTGTGCTCTAGCTATGGTAAACAGGGTTTAAGTTGCATTACATATACCTGGAACTCTTGGGACTTGACCACAAAACTACATACTGCTGCGCTGCCTAAATTTGAGGAGCTCATTCCCTTGATTGTAATACACACCACGTAAAATTCTACAACCCTTCGAGCAATGCTGTAGGCCCTTTTATTTGTCAGTTCCCATTCCACCATTAGCTCAATGAAAACAAAACATACAAACTGTCTAAACTTTGTGTGGCAAAGTCATTTGCAATTACATCCAGATAAGAGAACTGAGTGTCACTCTGCTGGCTAGTGGTCTGTGTGCTTGTTGTTTGAGATTTTTTTTACATCAGGACCAAACACTTTTGCATTATAAATTCATAAACAGTCCAAATAATGTGTAACATCCGTTATAGATAACATTTCTTGATTAACGCAGTAATAGGTAGCAAGTTTACTATAAACATTTTAGCTATTTGAAAAAATACGAATGGTCATTAATTTTAGAATGAACTAAGAAAAGAAAGCAATAACGTTTCAATTGACATCATGGATCTACCTCAGAGAGGTGCGGTATGCAAGATAGCCTGAAGACTTTGTTTTCCAGTTTATCTTCAGCAACCCACATAGAGATATGCTTAAGCAAGAGCTCCTCGCGTTCCGCTTTCTTCTTTTCTTTCAGCTTCTCTTTCTCCCTCCAGCTCTCTAGCTTCTCTTTCTTTCATCTATAAACTATCTCATATAATTATACGAACATTTTTTGATGAATGTTTGTATGCGTGATTTTGAACTAGAACAAAGTTAGGCAGATCGACAGTAATACAAACATGATATCCAGCAAACGAAGTACAAACAAAAGCATCATCAGAGAACCATTGTAAATGGATAGACATGTATGACATGTAAACAAAAACAATTGCACATTCTTTCTCAATTGGTTGTCAAACTGTGGTCTCCATCCTCTATGTAGGAAAGTGGTAGAACACAACTGAGGTAGCAGCACAAACACTAAATCTAAGTTTCATGCCATGATGATCATATAGATTCCACTTCTTAATGATATTTTATCAAACTTAATCACTTCTGAATGGAAGTGCGGATGGCACAAAATTAGAAAATAGAAAACAATCCTGAACCCCCAAGTTCAACTTAAAAATAACCATGTCCCTACACAGGCTATGAGCCTATGAACAAATCGTATTAGAGTGACATTGTTTCTGCCCAAACCAAAATTATATAAAATAAAACAATCATTTTTTGTCAATTACAGTTTCAGTCCAAACCAAAATGAGCATCAAACTGACACGTTTAGTTGCAAAAACAATGCTCCGTCGTGTATACAACAGGGTATGACATATAGTTACATGATTAATTGCGTGACGTACTACATAGTTTTATCTTTGTGGATAACTCTTTAGCTAGATTTCCAGATAACATAAGTAGTTCAGCGAACAAAGAAGAATATGACCTTGTGAATCCAAGTGGAGCTAGTTGTGGGCATACCCTTGCACAGCTGAGAGAGGGAAGCTGATCTGAAAAAGAAAAACACCTTGCTGCATAGTTCATATATATAGTCATATTGATCAAACCTACTTACCTACACCTACAGGATAAAAAATGTACACCTTGCTGCATCTTAATGCCTAAATACTAAAGTATATCTTAGCTGCAATTACCGAATCTGGTTCAAGTATAGCTTATTAAGGTGACAGAGAAAATATACTAAAAGGGGACATCACCGTTTATGTCCTCAGCTGGAATGCTGGATGTCGACGGGATCAGTGGACCGTCTCAGCCACTCTCGGTTCACTATTCTCAATTCTCAAATAGCAAATATCTAAATACAATTCTCAATCTTACAGCAAATTATTTTATTCGAGTGGCCTTACAGCAAATTATTAACTAATTCACTCGCAGCTAAACACAACAGTAGCCAGTAGCAGTGTCGCAGTAGCACAATCTGCACAGAAGTACAGAAGAGCAGAAGAGAAGCAAGGCAGGGGAAGGTCCTTACATTGCAAGTTTCATCCGTACAGGAGAAGGAGAAGAATCGCAAGCCCGGGCTGAGCAGTAGCACAGGCTGCCGTTCACCGTGTGGCGTCGATGGTCCGAAGGTGGTGGTGCGGCGGCCTGGCGGTGGCGGGGACGGAGATGCGCCGGCAGCCCGAGTCGGAGATGCGACGGAGACGGAGATGCGCCGACGACCAGGACAGCGATGCGCCGGCGGCCCGGCTCCGACATGCTCAGATGCGGCCAGGACGAAGATGGGCCGAGGGGAGGTTGACCGTGAGGATGCCAGGCGACGTGTGGAGATGTGGTGGCGGCGCGGCGCCCGTCCCTGCTCTGCCGCGCGTGGAGGCGAGCTAGGTCACGAATCGATCTCGCCGGCGTTGGGGATGGCGAGGCCAAACACCACCAGACCCACTAGCGTACCCTGGCCAGCGCCGCCGTACGCCGTCGCAGCTCCGGCGCCATCTGGTCCCTCCAAGATCCAGCACTTCGCCGCCTATCAGTGCCTTGTCGCGGGAGAGGGAGGTAGGGATCCAGTGGTAAGGCGGTGGAGGCGGTCGTGGGCTGGTACCGCCGTGTCTGGGGGAGACTGGGAGAGGCGACGCCAAAGCCCTTTTCTGTGGAGAGAGGGGAAAGACGGGCTGGGACGGTGCACCGACTATGCTAAACCGACTAAATTGATGGTTAGGATGGATCCACTTTTTAGCCAACAAATCAGGAACGTGTAAACCAGAGCATCAACGAGAGCTCACCATTTCTTGTGGGATTGTATGTTGTAGAGATTCTACTATATATAATAGATGGCAGAATCGCTGCTTCCTCGTGCAGCCACGTCGCGGGCCAACCACGGCCGTCAGATCGGCGCGATAGACGGGCCAGATGGCTCCACGTCGCACTAAACCCGCGTGGTACTGTAGCTGCTGATTTTCTACCAACCAGGTGGTGCCACGTCGCCCGGTGACCCCCGGTGGAACCGGTCGCCAGCCGGTTGCCCGCGCGGACGAAAATTGACGCGGAAATTTTACACAAACCCCCCGCCAAGGACTGAATTGTAATTACGGGAAACCTGAAGGAATTCCATGCAAAACTACCAGCGAACCCCCTCCCTCTCCTTCTCTCGCGCGCGACCGCGGGATCGCCGGCGACGCCGCCGTGCCTCGCCGCCGTCACACGCGTCCCCGACCAAATCGCGGCCACGGAGGGCTCCGCCGCGCCGCCCTCCACCTCCTAGCCGCGTGCCGCGTGCCGGCACGCCGCGGACGCGCCGGAATGGCCGCCGGCGTGCGCGATGGCCGCCGCCGCTTCCGCGCGCCACCGCCGCCGTTCCGGTGACCCAAAGTCGGTGGCGCCGCCGCTCGCGGGTCGGCCGCGTCGACGCGCGTCGTTCGCCCGCACACGCACGTCCCATATCGCGCGGACGCACGCGGATGCGCCGGGCGGCCGCCGCCGTTGCCATGGCCGCTGTGGCCACTGCTGACGTCAGCAAGACGTCACAGTGGCCCACATGTCAGTTTTTTTAAAAAAAATATTCACCCAGAAAATTGAACTGCTGTTATAAATACCCATAAAATACGAAAAATATATCAAAACGATCAGAAAAAATGCTAACTATGTATGACAAAAACCAAAAATGTTTACAAATTTTGAATTGGTGCACATTTTGACAAAAAAAATAGATGAAAAATGAATTATTTCTATAAGTACCCAAAAAATATGAAAAAAAGATTAAAATGCTAAGAAAAAAATGCTATCTATTTAAAGCAAAAAACAAACATGTCTATATATTTTGAATTAGTGAACATTCGAACACAAAAAGGATACACTTCCTCCAATTTTCGTGTTACGCGGGGTTACACCGTCTTCTAGGCGTCCGGTGTTTGCGTGACGCAAAATATTCAGTTTATATAATTTTGGAAAAAATCTAAATAATGTAAACCAATAATTTCAAATATGTCCTCAAAAAATATGACAAATATGTCAAAGTGGTGAGATAAAAATAAATGTGCACGGTCAAAATTCAAAATTCAAATTTTCATGTGCCTTCCAAATTTTTGTATTTCGTAGACATCAAAAGGAATACAAATGCGTTAAAACTATTCGAAAACTGGATGACTTCCGAATTTGAACGATTTCTGAAATGCAGACAATCTTAAAACGGAAGGCTTATTTGCATTTCATTAATTCTCAAACCTACGCAATTTTTAAATTTCAACACTTTCAAGATTAAATTTAATGGGTGCACGAAATATGACAACATGGACACACAAAAAAACACCTACCTACAACATATGATCAAATTCCACGGTTGAACAATTCGAAATTTTATCCCACGGGCGCGGCGAAACCCGCGCATAGTCCCCTAGTATATGCTTATCGGTGGACACGAGGCACACTTTAGGCTGACTAATATGCTCACAGATCAATGGAAGAATGTGTGTTTGCCCTTTGAACGTTCATCGACGTTAGAGAGTGGGAGTCAACGACTGAGCAATCGGATGTAACCAGATGCTCCAACTCCACGTGTGGCTGGTATCCCACTATTCAAAAATATCGGCCGGTAAATAGTCAACAGCAAAAAGCGATAAATCGGTCGATAAGCTAAATTATCTTTTATCTTGATTTGACCGATAAGTTAACGAGAAGCGGTATCTCGAACTTTTGGAGCCATGCACGCACATTGTCATGCGTTGGAGACCCAACCATAAATACATCAATACTTTCGATACCCTTGTAATAGCGCAACTGCTCTTCCCTCGTCGGCCTAGCTTGTCGGGTTGGACCCTCCGGTCTGACCGCCCGACCGCACCTCATCGCTTCGGTTAGTACAAGCTACTCGCAACTTGCGAATGACGCAAATCCAACTGACGGTGCTGCTTTATTAGATCAGATGCATCTCACAACCTTCTATAATCACCTGTTCTAACGACAAGTTTCGATCGTCCATCGTGAGATCTCACAGGATGAATGTCCTACCACTGGTAGAAAAAGGGCCTGTGGTCCCGGTTCGGCTGGGCCATCAGTCCCGGTTGCCCAACCGGGACTGGCCAATCGGGACTAATGCTAGTCCCGGTTGGGCCATGAACCGGGACCAATGGGTGCCCACGTGGCCAGTTCTGGCTGGGCGTGGGGGAGACTCATTGGTCCCGGTTCTTGTTAAGAACCGGGGCCAATGTGTGTTTTTTTGTATTTAGGGTTTAGGGTCTCCCTCTCGCCGGTGCCCCCTCTCGCCGGTGCCCCCTCTCCCTCTCGCCGGTGCCTCCGTTGTCTCCCCCTTCTTTGCATCGCCGACGTGCTCTCCATCTCTCACTCGCCAGCATATCGAGGCCAAGTTTCGATATTTCTTTGCAGGTACTACTCGCCGGCTCATCTCTCACTCGCCGGCTCTCCATCTCGCACTTAATTCGATGCATGGTACTACATACAGCAATGAAGGAACCACTATTACACATCACCGTCATGAATATATTACACACAGCTCATTCGTCGTGCTTGGTCGAACATATTAAATGTACACACGAGTTTCATGCATATATACATCTCTTTTACACTCGCATTTGAACCGACGCATATATTGTCCCTTCGGATCTAGGACCTCTGCATCTAAGAATCCCGCAATTTCCTCTTGAATTGCTCGTACGCGATCTTGTGGTAGAAGACCGTCCCGCAACCGTTCGATCTAATTTAAAGAAGGGGTCAATATATATGAATGAAACTAAACACAATTGATGGCAATAAACTAAAATTGTGAATATTATTTACGTACTTCAAGTTGTTCTAAGAACCGGCTCTTGGATCGCTCTTGGGTCGTCTGGCGAATGAACTCGCAAACGTAGAATCCACATAAATTATTCCCATGTTCCTGCCTCAAGCACTTTACGAGAACAGAGTTCAATCAAAATAATAATCAAGCATGATAATGGTATTGAAACTAAAATCAAAGAGATGCGGAATAATAATCAAGCATGATAACTTACACTTATTTGTTCAAATGTAAGCTCCTCTGCCCAAATACCCCTAGCCTTGGCGGTGAACCGTTTCCAAGCCCTGTCCGGCAAAGAAAATGAATAAAGAAGTTATATATTAATTGCTTGCTACCAGGGAATGAACGGAAAGTTGCCGATATAGTGCCATAATGATTGAAATTACCCTTGGAGGCATTCCTGCATGTCCGCCCACTCCTCAAGGGGTTTACGTTTCGAGTCCATGACAAGTACTACTCCTTTGTCAGGTTTAATGATTAGCAGAATAAAGTGGAAGCTGCGCACGCATAAAGTCATCAATTATACACTTAACATCGAGTAAGCGAAATAGAATGTGTACAAGACAGTAACACTCACCCGTAGTTGTAAGGAAATAGTATTTCCCTTTTGGTTTCGTTAAACCTTAACGCCCTTACCAAGTTATCCTCTGTGTCGTTGTAATGACGTTGGAGAGATACTTGATGAATGTAATATGGGTCAATGAACCCAATGTCATAGATTTGTCCTCTTTTGCATTGGAGAATCTTCATTCTGCATAATTAATATAGTGATGAGTAAGATTATACATGCAATGAACGAGCTGAGCTAGCTAGAGACTTAATTACAGAAATAATACTTACAGACAATAGGCACTGAGGATAGCTTTGTCGATGGCGTCTTGTTGGTATAACTGAAATAATTCAGAAATTCAATCATTACGACGCCATTTCCATGCCCGTAATGCTCGTTTCTATAGGCCACGTAGATCCAGTTTGCCCTTCCTCACAGGCTCGCATGTACCACTTATGCAATCTTCGCATTTTTGTTGGTAGACCGTTGACTAGCTCAGGTTTGACGAGAGTATGCCCGTACCGGTAAGTGTATGCTACTTCCTGGAACACTTCTAATTGTGCTAAGTAGTCCTGAATAGACATGCCCTGAGCAGCGGCCGCTTCTCCGTAGATTGCAACAAACTCAGGATCGACGTGGACTGCACCTGTGCTCGACCCCTCCTCGGTATTGGAAAACACTTTGAGCGGGGGGCACGACTGCTTTTTCTGTTCTCTAGCTGGGGAACTGATTTCCCTTTCCCGCTTGCACTACTACTCTTCGACCGCTCCTTATTTGCCTGAACCGACTTGCGAATCTGGCGGTCATAGTCTGGTGTCAGCCTTGGCGGGGGTTGTTCAAGGGTCTTCAGCATTTTGAAGACGGCGGCTTTTTCTTCTGGGGTGGAGGGGAACTCTGCCGCTTTCGGCTTCTTCAGGCTAGCCAACCACTCTTTATGTTGGGCAGTTGCGCTCGCGGCATTTTCCTCCACCGTATAGTCATAAGGTCTCATGGGAAGATTCTTATGAGGTACTTTTGGGAGGGGCGACCTTTTACGTTTCGGTGATCGCTTACCCCTCATAGTACCAGCGGTGGGTAGAGACGGCTGACGCGGCGGCGGAGACAGCTGACGCGGCGGTGGAGACGGCTGCGCTGGAGACTGGTGAGGCGGTGAAGAGGACTGTTGCGCTGGAGACTGCTGAGGCGGTGAAGAGGACTGTTGCGCTGGAGACTGGTGAGGAGTCGATGGCCTTGGCTGCCAGTTCGGAAGCACGATGAATTCCTTTGGCCATAGAATGGTCGCTTTCTTGGCTTCTCCAAGTTCAAGCACCTCCCCATCTTCACCTGCAGGGTGTTCCAGCTTCAGCTCCTCAAAATCTTTCATCACTTCATCCACCCCGACAACAGCGTAGCCATTTGGAACCGAGAGAAATGGTAAGTTGGATTAGGTCCAATTGGTACGGCATAGCCGACCGCCACCTTCATGGTTAAGTTAAAAACTTTCACATGCAGCTCACAAGGTGTGCTCTCCGTGATATCATCCACTGGGTAGCGACGAAGTGGAGCCACCGTCACTGCATCATCAGTACCATCCTGGAGCTCCGTGGAAGCCACGCTGCTTTTCCGATTCGATGGGCCGCCGGTACCATCGCATGCAGCTTCTACCATGTGCCGCTGAGATTGGCCGCTAGTACCTTGCTGGCTAAGTGCGGCAATTTGATCCTTCTGCCGCTTTAATTCTTCTTCTATATTACGCAGCCGGTCTGCAGCAGCGCGTGCTTCCATTGCCTCCCTTTCCTTTCTCCTCTGATGGCTTCTATCAGGAAATTTCTTCCTGTGCTCGGGAATCGCAATTGTCTTGGGCTTGGAGCCTGGTACGCCTCGTGTTCGTCCGTCGTGTTCCTCATTCCCAAGGGCGTGTGAGCTCGTCATCCTCTCTATCGGGAATGAACCGTCCCTCTGCAACATCCTTTACTGCATTTCTAATGCCTTCGATGGGTAGTAGGGGATTATCTTTGTGTCTTCTGTTATATATGCACTTCCCTTCTGCGTCCAACGTGCCCCCATGCCCGTAAAACCAATTTCTTGCCCGTTCGATCCATGCGAGTGGCTCTGGAGTGATCCCTTTAGCCAGCAGGTCCGCCTCAAGTTTCTCCCACTTAGGCATGCTAAAGGCGTAGCCACCAGGCCCCATAGTATGGTGGTAGATCTTTTTAGCAGCATTTGCCTTATTTTTTGCAGACTTTTCCTGAGCTTCCTCCGATTTCTTGTACGCCACAAATTCTTCCCAGTCGTCCTTATCTTCTCATACCCTTTATCGAAGTCCGGAGTCTTATTTTTCTCGACAAACTCGCTGTTCAATCTTTTCTTCCAGTTCTTGAATAGCTCGGCCATCTTCTTAAGAGCCCAGTCCTTGACTTTTTGCTCCATGTTTTGCCGGGCAATCTTTTCTGCCTCATTTGGATCCTCCTCATCTGGATCCACCTCTGGCGCCGGCAGGGTGAAATTAAGCATGAGCTTTCTCCAAAGTCTTTCTTTGCCCACCTCGCCGACATATCTTACTCCTCCCTCCTTTGGCTGATGCCATTCTCGAACGGTGATCGGGATGTAGTCCCTAACAAGAACTCCGCATTGCTTTACCATTTTATTTTTAACATCAGGGGGAGCAGTCGGTGTGCCGTCTTCAGCGACTTTTTCGATCCTGTACCTTTCTTGGTCGCCCAACTTTTTGGCTGGGTCTCGTTTTGTCCTTACAGAAGATTTGCTCGATCCGGAGGGCTAAAAGAAGAAAGAGCGTTAATATATGTATATAGACAGCAGAGGCTTAATTAATACAATCTTCGGCTTCATTAATATATGTATATGCACCTCGCCGGAGTTTGCAACATTTAATGTTCCACCGGAGCCTTCGGCTTCTCCCTCGTCGGCTTCTCCCTCGCCGACTTCTCCCTCACCCCAGCCGTCGGGTTCTACCTCACCGGAGCCGTCTCTTCGGTTGAGAGACTCATCTCCCTCACCGGAGTTGTTCAAAAACTGCGAGGTGACATCGCCAACATCTTCCGGCCCGCGGATTATATGCTCGAGGATGTTTTCCTGATTTTCGTCTCGTTCCATAGTTTCTGCAAATTAAGAACAATGCACAAAACTTTAGTTGGGTAACTTGTTCCATATGTCAAGATACATCTACCCACAAAAATTTTGCTAACACATATCGTAAACTCGTAAACTCGTATCGGACCACATGAACTAGTATCGTAAACTCGTATAGGTTGGAACTAGTATCGTAAACTCGTAAAGTAGTATCGTAAACTCGTAAAGGTCGGAACTAGTATCGTAAACTCGTTAACTTTTCTCCCACCACAGCTTCAAATTTGAATTTCTTTCACCACCGTGTTAAAAAATATGACAAGCATATGAGCATTAACATAAAATTTTTTTCACTATTTATGCCAAAAGACCGAAATTCAAATTTTAAAACTTTCACCATCTAGATGTAATTCAAGTGCATTTCTTCTAATTCCAACTAAATATTGATGCCGAAATACAAACATGATTGACCATTACAAACTACTACTTATTTGAATATTCTACAAAATATATAAAAAAATGCTCAAAAACAAATAATACCTGTTCATTACAAAAAAAAAATGTTTGCAAACACGAATTTTGCCAACATTTGGGCGAATATTCAAACATGATCGACCATTACAAACTACTACATATTTAAACATTCTACAAAATATTTCAAAAATGCTCACAAAAAAATGCTACCTATCTACAACAAAATAAAAACATATTTAAACACTGTAAATTGGATAACATTTTGGTGAACAACAAATATACATTGTACAAAAAAATCACCAGGGATCCAAAAACATGCGAAATATACATTGTAAATTGACTAAATTGGCTAACACTTCAACTAGTACCGTACGTGTACACGTAGCGGCGACGGCGGCCGGGGATCGATCGGCAGGGACTGCGAGGCGGCGTCAGGGCAAGGATGTGGGCGTGCGGCCGGCCTCGGGGGCGCGAGACACGTCGATGGCGTTGGGGCGGCGCGGCGTCGGGGCGGCGTCGACGGCGTGGGGGCGGCCGTGGAGGGCGCGATCGGGGGGCGCGGTCATGGAGGAGAGGTGGCGCGGCCGTCCAGGGCGCGGCGGACGTCGACGGCGGCGGCGGGGCGCGGCGTGGATGTCGGGCAGCCTGCCGGCGTCGTTTCGCTCCGCGTCGCGCTTCTCTCCGGTCCTTAGTCGATTTGGGTGAATGGGGAAGAAGAAAGGGCGCCGACAGTTATAGCAGCACTCATTGGTCCCGGTTGCTGGCAAGAACCGGGACCAATGCCTCTTTGGTCTTTGGTCCCGGTTCTTGCCAGCAACCGGGACCAATGAGTGGGTCAGTTAATGCCAGATCCCGTGGCGCATCCATGGACTCATTGGTCCCGGTTCTTGGTCGCAACCGGGATCAAAGAGTCCTTTTTCAAAATTATTTTGAACTTTTTAGTTCTGAAATGTTGTTCCCGCCTTTTTTTTCTTATTTAGGTGTTTGAATATGAATTTCAAATGGTTTTGAATCTGAAAAGACTTTCAACATGAAAAGTGTTTAAATTTGAATAAATAATCCGAAACCATTTTCTGTTTTCTAAAATAATTATTCTAACTATACAAACTATTAACCATTTTGCCATTTTCAATTAAAAATGCATTAACTTTATTGCATATTTTGAATTGACAAAACTTTCAACATGAAAAGTGTTTGAATCTGAATAACTAATTCAAAACCATTTTTACATTATTATTGTCATTTTCAATTTAATATGGATAAATTCATATCTTTAAATCCGTAAGTCGAAATTCGACAAATAATCCGTAAGCAGAAGTAAATGCAGAACAATTTCAGTGAACCTATATTTGTAAGATGAATGTTTGGTGTTGTAAAATGCAGAACAATTTCAGTAAATGCAGAACAATTTCAGTTAATTATATTTTTGGTGTTGTAAAATCCCATGGCAAAAAAATAACTACTAATAAAATGTTTAATACAACAGCTCACAAGCCCGCAAAAGAAACCAGATAAAAATTATTAATTCATTTATCTTTTGCATAACTAACTCAAAACCAGATTACTTATTCAGATGCTAAAGATCATTAGTTAGAAATGCAGAGATAAAGAATACAGTTTACACGATCGTCGTCGTAGATAGACAAACATTTTACACGATCGTCGTCGTACATTGACGAACCATTTGTCCTAACCAACGATGTGGCTCAGGTTAGTCATACTCCTGCCTAGGCCTATAATACTCGTCCTCGTAGTCGTCGTAGTCACCGCCGTCGTCGTCGCTGTCGTCAGGCGGCGCTCGCCTGGACTGGAAGTGAGGGAGCGCAGGCGGGGGTTATCGCCGGCCGTGATGTAGTTCATCATGACGCTCTGGAGAGTCCGGCCGCTCCACCACAGCCGACGGCCGGCCTCGTTGAAGTTCGAAGGAGGCGGGACGTCCTCCTCGTACCTGGCGAGCGCCCTCTCACGCCGATTGATGAAGAAGGCGTCCCAAGTCGGGCGGTAGTCGGGATGCCAGCGGGGATCTATCCGCTGCTCCGGAGCGAGCTCGAGGTAGTAGTGGTTCGTGATGGCCGCCCGGCGCGCTAAACCTTGAGGGACAGGAGGGACCGGCACGCCTCCGGTGCTCAGCCTCCAGCCGGCGGGGACGTCGTAGCCGGGCGGGCAGCGGTAGTTCGAGGCGCAAAGCGCCTCCGCCTCCGAGTAGGTTAGAGTGGGTACGGTGGAAGCCATGGGAGAGTGATGAGGTGGCAGATATGAGTTTAGATGTGCTATGCCAATGGAGGCCATGCATGACTACATATATATAGTGAGAATCCCACCAATAAGGAAGAAATACACGGATCGTGTGTTTCTTTCGAGCGCTTGTGAGCCGTTGGATCAGGGGTGTATTTCTTTTGAACGCTTGTAAGCTGTTGGATATCACTTTGTGAGCCACCACCCGGGACTAAAGGGAATCCCACCAATAAGGAAGAAGCACACGGATCGTGTGTTTCTTTCAAGCGCCTGTGAGACGTTGGATCAGGGGTGTGTTTCTTTTGAGGGATTGTGAGCTGTTGGATCAGCAGTATGACGACCACTTCGTGAGCCACATCAAGGTTTAATACATTCCATAGAATGCATTACATAAAAGGTTTAATACATTATTGCACATGATCCAACGTCTCACAAGCGTTTGAAAGAAATACACCCCTAATCCAACATCACCAACATTATTCTACATAAACGGACTTGCTGGCTCGAAAGCCGTAGGATTAGGGGGAACGGCGGGAGGAACCAGCCCCGTGGGCGGCCGCCCGATTCTCGCGCACACGTTTGCGGCGGAGGGCAAGATCCATGGAGGATGAGTCTTTCAGCGCCCAATCCAGCTCGGAAGCCTCCTTCGCCTTGAGCTGGTAGGCAGTCTTGGCTCGCTGGACAGGGTAGTCGCGGACAGACTGGAAGGAGGCTTCCATGGCCTCCTGTATCTACAACCCACAACCCTCTTCCCCGTCGTCGCTCCAGTCGAAGTCGTCGTCCTCCTCCTCCTCCGCGGGGGAGCGGCGGCGCCTGGTGGAGGTGCAGCGGCGCCAGGTGGAGGTGCGGCGGCACCTGGTGGAGCAGGAGGCCGGTAGCTGGGCATTCCTCTCCACGCCGGGCTCGTGGGCATACGGTGGGATAGGCTCCCGCGGTTGCGCCCAAGCGCGCTCTACCGAGCACGCTCGACCTCGTCCAGAAGGCGCTGCGCGCGGGCGTGGCGGATCCATCTCGTGGAGACGATGCGTTCGTGGCTAGGAATGGTGGATTAGGGTTTACCCCGTCGGCGACAATATATAAAGACCTCCAGGGCAGCGCTGGGGGAGGACACGTGCCCAGGGCAGCGCTGGGGGAGGACACGTGTCGTGACTGCAACCAACCGGGACTAAAGAAGCACACGGATCGTGTGTTTCTTTCAAGCGCTTGTGAGACGTTGGATCAGGGGTGTGTTTCTTTTGAGGGATTGTGAGCTGTTGGATCAGCAGTATCACGACCACTTCGTGAGCCACATGACCCGTTGGTGTTACCAACCGGGACTAAAGAAGCACACGTACCCTATATATAGCCCCCCTCCCGGACATGTTCAGCACTCAGTGTCTACTCATTGTACTTCATTTTGGCAGTACACGGGTAGCAGAGAGCAAGATTTCTGAGAGGCAGGAGTTCCTAGAGCGGAGGCTGAAGGTGAACCCTCCCCTCGGTCGGATCCAAGCAGCGGCAAGGCGCTCTGATGATTAGCAACATCCCCAACACTTGTTCGGACGGTTGCAAATCATCAGAGACGTCTTGCCGCTGTTTGGATCGAAGGCCGATTTGCCGTCTCACGAGCCACCGGTGGGCTGTATGACGGGGAAACCGTGTGTTTTGGGCGTGTTTTTACCAAGGTGCTGCCCTCTCCCTCCCCTACCTAGGTGTTTGATCAAATTCCCCACTCATTTTTTCAGATCTCGGCGACGATGTCCCGGTTGGTGGATGGTTCTTCATAGGGATCCTTCTCACGTGAGTATTGACCCTGTGATGGTTCCTGCTCTTTGGGTGCGCAGCGCCGGCCGCTCAGCACCCCGTGGCTTAGGACCCGACAAAAGTTAGTGATATTATTCGTGATGTATTATGGTTAAATAAAAATGGACCCGAGCTATGTATTATGGTTTTCACCACATAAAGGTTTAATACATTACTACACATCACATAAAGGTTTAATACATTACATTGATTTACATAAATGCCATGAACCCTTCTTCGCGTATGTCCCTGGCCTATGATCGCTTCGGCCGTAACCATGGAGCATCTTCATTATTTAACGGGATGCTTGGGTCAGTTTTCACTGTGAAGGGCGGAATTTCATCAAACTTATCATAATCTGCTGACATGTCTGTCTTGTCCTCGACTCCCACGATGTTTCTTTTCCCTGAAAGAACTATGTGACGCTTTGGCTCATCGTCTGATGTATTCGTTTGCTTATTTTTTCTTTTTTTCGGTCTGGAGGACATGTCCTTCACATAGAAAACCTGAGCCACATCATTGGCTAGGACGAATGGTTCGTTCCTGTAACAACCAAGATTCTTGAGATCCACTGTTGTCATTCCGTACAGCTGGTCTACCTTTATCCCTTCTCCATTCATGTTGACCCAACTGCACCGAAACAAAGGGACCTTAAAAGTAGGTCCATAGTCAAGTTCCCATATCTCCTCTATGTAACCATAGTATGTGTCCTTTTGCCCATTCTCGTCTGTTGCATCAAAGCGGACACCACTGTTTTGGTTGGTGCTCTTTTTATCTTGGGCGATCGTGTAAAATGTATTCCCATTTATCTCGTACCCTTGGAAATTCAATACAGTCGAAGATGGTGACGCGGCCAACAAGTAGAGCTGATCTCCGACAGTGGTGTCATTCATGAGCTGTAATCGCAACCAACTGCCGAAAGTCTCCATGTGTTTTTCTTTAATCCAGGAGTCAGCCTCCCCGGGTTCTTGGAGCGTACATAATTCTTGTGTTCCTCGATATACGGAGCCACGAAGGTGGAACTTTGTAGAACTGTGTAGTGTGCTTGAGTTAAAGAATGCCCGTCCCTACATATCAGTGCTTTCTTTCCTAGCGTGCCTTTTCCACTCAGTCTCCCCTCATGCCGCGATTCAGGAACACCAATCGGCTTAAGGTCAGGAATAAAGTCAACACAGAACTCAATGACCTCCTCTGTTCCATAGCCCTTTGAGATGCTTCCTTCTGGCCTAGCACGGTTATGAACATATTTCTTCAAGACTCCCATGAACCTCTCGAAGGGGAACATATTGTGTAGAAATACAGGACCGAGAATGGCAATCTCGTCGACTAGGTGAACCAGGAGATGCGTCATAATATTGAAGAATGATGGGGGGAACACCAACTCGAAGCTGACAAGACATTGGACCACAGCCTTCTGTAAACTTGGTAGAGTTACTGGATCGATGACCTTCTGAGATATTGCATTGAGGAATGCACATAGCTTCACAATGGGTACTCGAACATTTTCCGGTAGAAGCCCCCTCAATGCAACCGGAAGCAACTGCGTCATAATCACGTGGCAATCATGAGACTTCAGGTTCTGGAATTTTTTCTCTGCCATATTTATTATTCCCTTTATATTTGACGAGAAGCCAGCCGGGACCTTGATACTGCTCAGGCATTCAAAAAAGATTTCCTTCTCTGCTTTGGTAAGAGCGTAGCTGCTTAAGTATTGACGCCCTTTATCCGTCTGCTTGTTGTATGGGTCTTTCATACGTTGCTGGTCCTCCCGTGCTTCTGGTGTATCTTTTGTCTTCCCATACACGCCCAGGAAGCCTAGCAGGTTCACGCAAAGATTCTTCGTCACGTGCATCACGTCGATTGAAGACCGGACCTCTAGGACTTTCCAATAGGGTAGCTCCCAAAATATAGATTTCTTCTTCCATATGGGTACGTGGTTGTCAGCGTCATTCGGAACAGATAGACTGCCAGGACCCTTTCCAAAGATTACTTCTAAATCCTTGACCATGTCATATATAACATCACCATCAGGGAGGTTAGGCTTCTTCCGGCGATCTGCCTCACCGTTGAAATGCTTGCCTTTCTTTCTTACGGCATGACTGTTCGGAAGAAATCGACGATGCCCCAGGTACACGTTCTTGTTTCCCAAATGTATACTTTCAGTCTTATCTAAACAGTGCGTGCATGCATTGTATCCCTTGTTTGACTGTCCTGAAATGTTACTAAGAGCAGGCCAATCATTGATGGTTACGAACAACAACGCTCGTAGGTCAAATTCCTGTTGTTTGTGCTCATCCCACACACGTACACCTGGTTCGGACCACAACTGCAAAAGTTCATCAACTAATGGCCTTAGGTACACATCAATGTCGTTGCCGGGTTGCTTCGGGCCTTGGATGAGCACTGGCATCATAATGAACTTCCGCTTCATGCACAACCAAGGAGGAAGGTTGTAGATACATAGAGTCACGGGCCAAGTGCTATGACTGGAGCTCTGCTCCCCAAAAGGATTAAAGCCATCTGTACTTAGACCAAATCTTAAGTTCCTTGCGTCATCTGAAAATGTCGGGAACTCTCTGTCGATTTTTCTCCACTGGGACCCATCGGCGGGGTGTCTCAACTTCCCGTCTTTCTTACGCTCTTCTTTGTGCCATCGCAACAACCTGGCATGCTCTTTGTTTCTGAACAGACGTTTCAACCGTGGTATTATAGGAGCATACCACATCACCTTAGCAGGAACCCTCTTCCGGGGGGCTCGTCATCGCCCTCAACATCACCAGGGTCATCTTGTCTGATCTTGTACCGCAGTGCATTGCATACCGGGCATTTATCCATATTCTCGTACTCCTCACCGCGGTACAGGATGCAGTCATTAATGCATGCATGTATCTTCTGCACATCTAATCCTAGAGGGCAGATAGCCTTCTTTGCTTCGTATGTAGTCTCGGGCAATTCGTTATCCTTTGGAAGCTTCGGCTTCATTATTTTCAGTAACTTCTCAAATCCCTTGTCAGAACAACCAGTCTCTGCCTTCCATTTCAGCAGTTCCAGTGTGGTACCGAGCTTTGTGCTGCCATCTTCGCAATTTGGGTACAGCAACTTTTTGTGATCCTCTAGCATGGCCTCCAACTTTAGCTTCTCCTTTTCTGTATCGCATTCTCGCTTTGCATCAGAAATGACCCCACCAAGACCATCAGCGGGCTCATCTGATGCCCGATGTTCACCTCCTTCTTCTTCAACGTCTTCCATTACAGTATCACCGCATTCCTCAGGGAACATAGGATAGTTGTCATCATCCTCCTCTTCTTCATTGTCTTCCATCCTAACCCCTCTTTCTCCGTGCTTGGTCCAACAATTATAGCTGGGCATGAAACCTCTCCGAAGCACGTGGTCTTGAATGGTTTTCGGTTAGAGTACTCCCTGACGTTCCGACACTTCTCACATGGACAAGGCATAAAATTATCCACTTTGTTTGCCTCAGCCACTTCGAGAAATTTATGCAGGCCTGCAATAAACTCGGAACTGCGTCGTTCGCCGTACATCCATCGCATCCGTGCATCCATCTGCATCATATAATTAAGTTTATCAAATACCATTACAATAACATCTTGAATAGTGAAATGACCACCGTACATCGACACATGCAATATTTCTGTATCAATTACAGATGAAAAGGATAAAGTTGCTAACCTCGGTGTGGGTCGGGCATTTCATCGAACACATCTTGTGCGTGGCAAAGGAAAAAAAACTAGCACCCACTTCCCACCAATCCAGAAAAAAAACAGAGGAGAGAAGAGAGGGTGGGTTATATATAGGCAGGGGAGGGTATTAGTCCCGGTTCGAGACACGAACCGGGACCAAAGCTCCGCGGCACGCCACGTGTCCGGCTCTGGAGCTTTGGTCCCACTTCGTGCCACGAACTGGGACCAATGCCCCCAACCGAACCGGGACCAATGCCCTGGCAACTCGAACCAGGACCAGTGCCAGGCATTGGTCCCGGTTTTTAACTGAACCGGGATTAATGGCTTGTTCGGCTCTAGACGAAAGGTGGTTTTTCTACTCTTGTACGCTGTCAGACCCGTTTATCTATGTCGTTGCTTGTCAATGGTGCTCTGTCACCATAAACGAGCAAGCTCAAGCCATCGCTCGATCTGGTCACAGCTTCGACAAAAGCATGTTTTCTTCAACAAAAGAAGAGGATCCGCCACATCCGGCGACTACGTACAGAACATCCGGTGACTCCAAAGCATACAGAATAAGACCTAGCCACAAATAGCATGTAGGGCTATTACCAGATGATATTTGTCGGAGCCTGAAGCTGTATAAATATTTCTCTTATGTGCAAACTCGCTCCCGGAAGGTCCAAGTCGCCTAAGTTCTACGATCTCACAAGTTATCCTACAATGAAATCCGCGTGTTTATCCCACGACACACACCATGATTCAATCTAATACCACATTTTTGCATTATACATGATTATATAAATGCAAAAAATTGACTAGTATAGTGGACGAGAAGCCCGGCAAGGCCACTTGGCACATCTCAGACTCCAAATCACACGCAGGTCCGATACGGTCACTCCTGTCACGTGAGTCCTATTGTCCCATTGCAATCTCGTGTGTAACCTACTAGGTTCGCCTAGTTTATTTTGGATACCCAAAGTGCCTTTGTATATTAGGCTCATGTTGTAAGTTTTCGACTCCAACAACTAGCCCTCCACGTAGTCAAACTCAAACTAGAACCCTATAGACATATTCGACACAATTATAGAATTTTATTTATTTTGTCTTTTAACTTCTTCGTTATATTTCTTATCGGCTGCGTACATCCTAGGTATATGCAGAAGCTAGGCCAATGTTTGTCGGTACATCCTAGGTATATGCGTATAAGAGTGGCACAATGTGGGAGGAGTAGGGAGGGCGGGGGATCAGCGGGGATGGCGGTCGGGTTGCTAATCAGAGTTTCCATGGCGTTCTGACCGGCTGCGGGAGCAGGGGGAGGGGGGGGGGGGTGGTTTGGGGGCGTGCGCAGCAGTGAAATCAGCGGCAGTTGGGCTGCGCGTAGGAGGGGAGAATGTTTAGCGGCAGCCGTATCGGGTGATGTGCATCACCAAAGCTAAAGTTTTGCATCACCATATGGAGATAGGTCATATCTTGGAGCTATTTTTTTTTGGGATTTGGTGATGTATAAATCAGTTTTTTGGGCATAATCCCTATTTTACATCATCTAATGGAGATGCTCTCATGGGTCCTCAACCGCTGGCTTCAATCGTGGTGTGTTGTATGGCTTGGGTATAGATGGGGATCGTTGAATTTTTTAGATAAGGAGCATATATTAATATCGCGAAGATACCAATTACACCCAGCCTCTGCAACAACGTGTTGCCCTAGCGGCCACACGGATGCACACAGCTCAGAAAAAGAAAAAGAATTACAAAAAAGAAAAGCCCCGCTACAGTGATCCATTCCTTGTAGCAGCAGACCTAACACCACAAAAAACAGTACCAGAAGTCCAGCTTCTCCAAAAGCGACGCCTCCAAGAAGGAAACAATGCTGAAGCGCCGTCGTCGCCCTGATCATAGATCATATGCTGTCACCTGAAGAAAGTCCACACTCACAAAAACAATGCCTTCAACAGAGCAATTGCCAGGCACAACCAATTAAGGCTAGACCTTGGGTTTTCACCCTGAAAGTTTAGACTCTGAACTTCTCCTGTGCTGTCACCCCTCTTGCCGTTGCCGCTGCTCCAAGTTACGAATCACCAAGCCAATCCCTCATCCCCACCAGTACTTGAACAACCATTGCTAGTTCTCAAATCTCGACTTAGTGCCATTCTCCGCACTCTGACTTCACCATGGGACAAAATTTCAAGTCCACGATGGCAACAGACTGCAGAGCTTCGCAACGCTTCCTCTGGAACCAAACGGTCAGAAAAAACATGGCTGCGCGTGACCGAATCCCACCGATCCATCAATCTCCAGGCTTGATTTGCCCAATGGAGTTCGCCGGCGGAGCCTTCTGGAACTCGACACTCCGGCCAGATCAATGAAGACAGACATCTAGTAGATCATCCTCTTGGCGTGAGAGGGATCCAAGGACTGCCACCTTTATTCAATCCGAACCAACGGGACTGGACGGTGGAGAACCAGCCTGCCGCCGCCTGACAGGCCGCCGGCACCGCCACGGTGCCAAGCAACCGGCGCCACCAGGCGTCCCGGCGCCACCTGCCGCCACAACCTCCAGCCATAGGCCCGCATGGACCATGATGGGTCGTGAAGCCCGGAGCCATCGACCGCTGCAGCAGGGGCGTCTCCACCGCCGGGATGCGCTCGCCGCCGGGAACCGCGGCACCTCGCCGCTGAACCGCGCCGAACTCCACGTGTCGCCGCCAGGGAACTCGCCGCCACCGCGCGCAGGAGAGGGCCCCGCCGCCGCCGTCCCCCGAGCCTTGCCCACGGAGAGCCTGGCGGCGGCGGGGAGAGGGAGCTGGAGAGAGGAGGGGCCTCACGCCGCCGGAGGGAGGCGCCGCCCGAGCAGGCTAGGGTTAGGCGACACGGGGGCCGGTGCGTTCTGTTTCTCCCTCCGCCTTTCAGCGATCGTTGAATGCTTTAAAAAAAAGAGAGGCTGAAACAAACTTGAAAATCCTAAGCCTAACTTCAAATCCTCGATAGAAATTCCAACCAACTTATAAAAAAATGTTAACCGCCGGAAACTCAAGAGGGCGGAAGTTTCTTCTCGACAGCCTACATGCATCAGCTACGGCCTTTGGAGGCGAAATGCGGAGTATTAAAAAACGCACTCGATGCATATTATATATCCACTTGCTTCAACTAAGTAAGTAAAGTATTGGCGCCAGTAATGTAAGCGCCTGATCCTCAGGTAGATATAGTGACAGCGGAGTGCTTACCAGTACCTGAATGTATATTTTTATTTGTGGCTGCCTGGAAGATAGTGGGAGGCAACGAAATTTTTTGCAGGCAGAGATCGTAATCCAGATGGTCCACGTGTGGCACAACGGTGATTCTATGAAGATAGCAATTTCTATTGGAAAAAAAGAAAGAAAGAAAGGAACCACAAGGACTTGTATAAGCTTGCAGCCTGTAATGTCAAAAAAAAAAAACTTGCAGGGTGCACGTGTTGTGGACTTTGAACAACGTGCTGTCTGACTTGCTGTCGACTTCAGCGCCACCCAAAGAAGTACTCAAGTGCGCTCAGAAACTGTTGCAATGGGTTCTCTCTCTGTATATATATATCACTTCAATGTGCATGATACAGGTACCCAGCCTACCGTTTGAGCTCCCATATCTACTTACTGAGCACCAAGCTATCGTAGATCAGAGAATCAAATGGCACCACCACAAAGTGAAGGTTCTGCCGGGAAGCAGCAGCAGGGCACTTTTCACCCGTGCCTGTGGGAAGATTTCTTCCTTACTTATCAGCCGCCGCTTTTGGCACAGGTATACATGATATATGTGAAACTACTAATTGTACTAACATTGTCACTATTATTGTTTATGGAAGCGATATTACAGTCCATACTACATACAATCCCACTATTCCAAGTATATAGCTTACGTAATTTGTTCTCGTCGCAAGTTTTCGCCAACAATTAGTCTCTTAGTACAGATTGACATTAGGTTCGTATCTGAAAGTACTTACTTACGATTATGATTTTAGCGTAATCATTGGTCGAAGGCTTTGTGCTAACATAAAAATTAATGCAACCTATTATGGACATCGTAGGTGTCACCATAATTCTATTAGGAACATTTTTGTTTAACAATGTGGATTAATATCATATTTTGGAAGTTTTAATTTCAGTCGTTGTTGAATTCTAAAATTGTGACCCAAACCACCGCTTTAGATGCTTGACTATAATACTTGTATGTTTGTCCTTGCAGCGAGCTGAAATGCAAGAGAGGGCTGGAGTATTAATGGAACAAGTAAGGACGATGATAAAAGATTCAAATGAAATACCCAAAATATTGCATCTTATACTCACGCTAGAACGACTTTGTTTGGACTACCACTACGAGCTTGAGAACAAACAACTACTGGATGTTGTTTCCAGCTCTTATTATGATGATAATGATCTACAGTTGGTCTCAGACCGATTTTATCTTCTCCGGAAGTATAGATATGATGTCTCATCTGGTAAGTCCATATAAATTGACAGTATCAGGGTCGTTATAAATGGTTAACTGAAATGACCAATATTTGTTGCCAATCAAATATGCAGATGTGTTTCGTAAGTTTCAAGACAAAGAAGGCAAATTTGTTAACTGCGATACAAAAGGTCTGCTGAGTTTATATAATGCAGCACAACTGAGGATTCACGGGGAGGAAATACTTGATGAGGCAATCTCTTTCACGACAACATGCCTTCAGGCTGATTTAGAACGTTTGGAATCACCATTCGCAGAGGAGGTGTCTTCTATGCTTGTTACACCACTTTTTAAAAGGGTTGGAATAATAGAAGCAAGAAATTACATACCTTGTTATGAAAAAGAGTCTACACGAAGTGACGTCATACTGGAGCTTGCAAAGGTAAACTTTAACCTTCTGCAATTCATTTTTTGTGAGGAGTTAAAGGAGGTCACACGGTAAGTTTACTCTATTCTCCATGTTGAAATTTATATAGGAGCCTCTTCATTTATTCCAGGCATACCATTACCAATGGATTTATTTATACGCTTATTGCAGGTGGTGGAGAAAGCTCAATGTAAAATCGAATTTGAGTTTTATTAGAGATAGAATGGTGGAAACCTATTACTGGATGAACGGGGGAACCTGCAAACCTGAATATTCTTTTGGACGAGTTATAGCCACTAAGATCACAGGTTTCATTACCATAATAGATGACATATTTGATACATATGGTAGCACTGAAGAGAGCATGCAACTTGCAGCAGCAATTGAAAGGTCACAATCTTCTTTCCCTTATCCTTTTAGTTTTTCTCTAAGAAATTAATATTGTCCTATACACTAAATTTAGTGTTTCCATAAGCAGATGCCGTATGTTGCCAATATGCCTAGGATGTCAGAGATTCTAATTTAAAATGTTCTGCCAGCTAAGATGGTAAATGTAATGTGCCCTGCATGTTAGTAAAATAGTTTCATTTCATGAAGAAGTGCTAATTAATAGATAAACAAGGTTATTGTGTACGGAATATAAAGTTTAGATCACATGAGAAGAGACGATAATTTGTACCAAGATCTAGAATAATTAAGTCCAGTGGGGAAAAGGCAATACTAAATAAAAATATCCTCGGATATTGTATTTCCTTACATGAATTATCCTCGCATCTGAATGAAAATATGAACCTATGTTGATCTTAATGGAAAATATCATTTTGAATTATAAAAGTGACCATATAAAAAAAATACACTTGTCAAGTTTGCAAATTTTTTTTTTTCATATATCTTGGATGTTTCTTTAATATAGGCATTAACTTCTGGCATAGAAAAATTTATAAAGATAAGTTCTAACATTGTGAAATGCAGGTGGGATGAAAGTGGAGTAGACTTGCTTCCAGAATACATGAAGGAGTTCTATTTGTATTTATTGGAGACTTGTAACAATTTTGGGGATGACTTGGGTCCTGAGAAGAGTTATCGTGTGTTTTATCTAAAAGAAGCGGCAAGTATTCAATATCATCTCGGCAAACTAGTTAATCCTATAGAAATGTGACCTTATTTTGTTCAGTGTGCATCCCCTTCTATATATCTCATTATTAATGATCTTGTTGTAAACAATTCTAACTTTTATAAATATAACTGTCTAAATAACTGCTGTGAAAACTATATCATATAATTGTTGCCTATCTAATTTGTTAATATAAGAGTTGGAAAATTGCATGTTTGTAAGAAGTATGACTATAAGATCTTTACAGAACCTGGTTTAACTTTATACATATCAATTCACGGAAGTAGAAATAGTGGTAAATCCTATTGTACATCTGAATAAGAACATAAAGTTTAATTCAGCTAGATATGATGGATAAGAACTGCACAACCACATGTTTTTCTAAATTGTGAAGGGTAGATAATGTATATTATTTAATAAATTTCGTGAGTAGTTACATCTTACTATTTTCATCTAATGTTCCTCATATATGATACATTTTTCACGAGCAGTCACTAGATATCATTCATCTATAGTACTCTACAAACTGAAATTTAGGTAGACTTCTATATGATTTTAACAACTTTGAAGAACATGTAGGTATTTAACCTTTCATGTAAGGCTTTATTACCAAGTTAATATTATAGAATAATTTGACTAAAAGATATTTTTAATGCCAATAAAACTAGTCAATCAAGAATGCACAAGCACAACATATTACAAGCTTGCATATCTTCATTTCTTAATCGATCCTATATTAAGCAATCAATATTTTTCCGCAACAATACAAACAATTTAAATAATTTCTCTCAAATGCAGATGAAGCAATTAGTTCGCTGCTATAGTGAGGAAATAAAATGGCGTGATGGAAAAATTGTGCCAACTGTGAGCGACCATCTTAAAGTTTCAATGATAAGCATTGGTAATGTCATGGTTGCAATTGCCTTATTTGTTGGAATGGATGAACTAACATTGGAGACTTACAAGTGGAGTTTGGGTGATTCACGACTTATGAATTCCTTCGGTGTTTTTGTGCGGCTCACCAATGATGTCGTATCAACAAAGGTAGTTATTTATAACTACACACTATTTTTACTTCTTTGTGCGTATTTCAATCGATCTTAGCAAGTTTATTTAGGGATCAATCTTAGCAAAATTGATGAATAAGTGGGAACATTTTAATAAACATGTATTATAAACATAAAGAACTAACAAGAATGAATAAAACTTACAACAACGTTTTTTTACGCACATATTACATCACTTAGCATGTTTACATCATAAAAAATATATGTAGCGTACCTGCACTTGAAATATGGCAAGGTACCTGTGTATAGTGCAAATCCCTGGATCGTTTCATTTGCACACACAGTTTAAGATGTAGTATCACAACAAAGTATCATTATTACATCGAAGGATCTAGACTTGGTAAAATATTCATTACAACTTGCATAGCATATAGCTAGCTTGAAAGAGTAAAACAGCGGAAATAATAATCTTCATGGAGTCCTCATCCTTTGCATGTGCCACAGGCGAAAAACTGTTGGTTGCAGACTCGAAACCCTTAACGAAACTCACTCGTCGTCAGAACAATCTGCAACAAGTAAAATTTTGCAACAGAGTGGGTCAGAACCATTAAAAATGGATCTGGCAAGTGACACTATGTTGACACTTAATGGAATAACTCTAATAACCTATATGCATATTTGGCAGGTAGAGTTCAAGGCTATTTTGCATAAAAGCCAATTTTTGCCTAACACTTTGTAAAAACATTTTCCTCAAATTTGAGACATGGCATGAAATCCATGGTCTCATCTACCCTTGTTCACCCATCAAAATTTTACTTAGAGAAAAGAGATGTTGGGAGCCTCCGTTGCCATCCTTGATCAGCTGCTCAAATTGTCCGTAACCGGGGACACGGCTAAGTACTTAGTTTTTAAACTCTGCAGAGGTTGTGCACTTTCACCATTAGACCCAACAAACCCAAACTATCCTCAAGCACTCAAATTGTGCTAAGGAAAAGGAGAGAGTTTAGACGAGACTTTTCAGAAGCATTTCCTCATCCCATGCCGCCTTGACCCGTTCCCATTCTAACCATCTACCACCACCTGTCAAGACGGGACGAGTCCACGCAACTTAATCCATCAAGTCAGAGCCCATATGACTAATGGTTGCACGGTAAGCAATCTTCACTTAGAGAAAACATTGGCCCCTTAATACCCTGGGTGGCAACCACAAGTGACCATCCCTTAGAGGTCACCCCTAAGAGATGACACTCAACCTTTCCATCATCTTTTCATAACCAAGTCCACCCAGGTGATAAATTACTTAGTAGAATTTAGCTTTAAGGAAAACACATTTGCATAGCATCCAATAATCTACTAAGTTATCAAAAGGGATTCTACACACAACTAGAGTAAAGGTATGGTGGGTTTAGCATATAGCTAATAATTCTATCCAACACATGCATATAAGAAATACACTAAGTAATGCATATAAAATACTTAGGAAATTTATGGGGGTGTGCCACTTGCCTTGGCAAACAGAAGAACAGGTGTAGCAGTTGCAACCACCTTCGTCTCTCTCTGGAATTTCTAACAAGTCAAACAAATCACAATAAACATACAATCATAAATGCAACACTTAGAAAAATATGATATGCATGTGATGCAGGATGACACAGAGAAATGTGGTATGAAAGACAAGCAAAACAAAATAAAGGAAAGACAACAAAATAACATTATCCCATTCAGCTGAGGCAAGGTCAAGGTAGAGTAAAATAAATTCGATAAAACCACCACTTGAAGGTTGTAAGGCTACTCTAAGTCTTCACAAGTTTGGTCTTCAAATAATCTTCAACTCCTTTGCAGCTTCATGTATCTTCCATGGTCTTCAATTAGAACTCTAAGATCTTAGTCTTAGTCACCAAGGACTTGGTCTATGTCCATAGTGAGACAAAACTTAGAAAGAAAGCAAAGATAGAAATAAAGTGGTTGGTCTTCTAAGAATCTTCTCCTTGCTTCCTTGTAGCTTTCCTTGATGCGATGACTTCATTGCACATTTGTGGACTTGTTGATTCTGAAGACTTGATGATGTTGGCAGCTGGTTGATCTTGAATATAACTTAGCCACCATGAAGTTTAGGAGAAGAAGTAAGAAAGAGAGAAAGGGGAGAAAGACTTAGAAAATGTAGCTGGTTGGTCTTCATGAACTTCCTCTTGATTTCTTCTAAGTCCTTTCTTCTTGGAGATGCCTCTGGAGTCTTGTTTTCATGCTATGTCCTTCTTTGGTCCATCATTGTTTCCACTAACTTCTAACTTAGTGGATTTTGACTAGGAGAGTCAAAAAGAGCTAACATGCATCCTCCAAAACTTCTAAGGAGGAAAGCCATGTAATAAGTACAAAATACTACTAAGGACTTTAATATGCATGCCATGCTTATGAAAATACTCTAAGGAATTGCAAGCAAGAAAGATGATCAAAAGTATAGCTAAGGACCAAGGGTCAAACAATAAGTCAAGAATAATTTCTAAAGCAAAGTTAACAAAATAAGAGGTGCCAGATTTTCTAAGGAAAGTATGCAAAGCATAAGTTGATAATTTTTCTAAGGACAAACTTTTGTGGTAGCAAGTACTTAGAACATTTCCTAAGAGAAACAAAATAAGTTTTCAGAATGCTAAATTTTTCTAAGGAAAAGATTTAGCACTTTTAAGGTGTTGAAATTTTCTAAGGAAATTTTCCAAGAAAAAGTGTTGTCAAAATTTTGTTACTCAAAATTTTTCTAAGGAAGAAATAACACTTTTGTGGGAGAGGTGAAATATTTCTAAGTTATTTTGCATCTAACATGATCATCATGACTTAGCTAAAATTTCTATTCGAAAATAATGTGGAGAACAATTTTAATATAATTTACTTATTAAAATAACACCTAAAAAGCAATAAAAACAATTTACATGCAAAAACACATAAAAACACTTCTACAAAAATACATAGCAATGGTACGGCCATTATTTATACAAACAAAAATATAGCAAAATATTTTGCTCAATTATCAATTTTTATAATTAAATTATAGCCAAAATATCAATTAAACCATTTTTAAAATTTATCTAAATTAATTTCGTCCAAACCTCAAATTAAGCATATAGAAAGTTTCTACACATTATTAGCTTTCGAAAAATATAAATTTCATAAATTTTGGATAAGGGACTAAAAATTAATGATAGATTTAATCGCAGGGACTAATCTGTGATGCGCAGGGGCTAAAACGTAAAGAAAACCGAAAAGATCCTCGCGCTGGAGTCCCTGGCGATGTGGCGTCTTCTGATTCGTGCGGAGCCGCTGACTGGGCGTTGACGCGGATGCTGACTCGGCTGCTGACTGGACCGCGACGTGGCGCGCTGCGGTTGGCCGGTACCCCTTCGCCGGATGGATCTAATCCTAGCCGTTAAAACGGGATCTGACGGCCCGGATCGAATCGACCTAAAACTAGCGGCACTGTTCGCCGGAGCTATGCCGGTGACCTAACATCTACGGTGACGCCATCGCCGGCGGTGTGAGAATCGAGCAGGGAGAGGGGTCCGAGAGGGTTCTGTTACCACGAGCTTCCAGACGTCGAGGCGAGCTTGATGGAGGGGTCGGGGGTCACGGGCGCGTTCTCCTCCTTCCCAGGTTGCTCGCTGGAGCAGCTCCCGCGGCGGCGGTCGTCGGGTCGAGCACGCTCCGGTCGTTTGGCTGCGAAAAATAAATCGAGAAAAGGCTCAGAAGGACGTGCCTGGACGAGAGGGTCCGAGAGGTGTCAAGAAGGGGCGGCGTTCTCACCGTCGTCGCCGGAGTTTGAAGATTTGCCGCGACGGCTATGGCGGCACGGTGAGCACGAATACGAGCAGCCTGGCGGCTCGTAGTTGGATTTTTTTGAGGGGAAACGGAGAGGAACTCGGAGGATATATATAGGCAAGAGGGATTTGGCTAGGGTTTGTTAAATCGAACGAATTTTCAGTTTGGATCGAGATTGATTCGGGAGATTTTCTTGCGCAGGAGGTTGAAGACGCTGACATCGTCGCTGACGTCATCCAGGGGAGGCCCACATGTCAGTGAGAGAAGGGGAGAGAGGCCGGGGTTGGGCTGGAGCTGGGCCGTGCTATCTGCTGCGCTCGCGAGGGAATTTGGGCTTGACCCAGTTAGTTAGAAATCTCTTTTTTTTTTGTTCTTTCTTCTTTTCTATTTTATGAAAACTTTGATATCTTTTAAAATAAATGTCCAAATGGACTCAAACCAGTTTCTAAAATTTTGTACAATCAAACTCTTTGTATTGCAACTTTCAAAACACAAATTCCAAAACATTTTGTAAACTAAATTTTTGAAATGTGTTTAAATGAATTTTGGACATATTAATGTCATATAAACTATAGGGTTTTATAAATTTCTTTCGAAATTATATTTTAAACCAAAACAAAATATGAGTAATAATATTACATATCACTCAAAAGATAATTTGCTTAAAACTCGTTTTGTTTAAAAGGGGTTTGATAAATCAAAATGATTTCAAAACTCACTTAAAAATCCAAATAACTATTTTCTTTCAAAAGTAAAACTATAAAACTTGAAAATAGAGAATAGGTAAGTAATAGAATAAATCTTAATACATACAAACAAACTTAGCCAAACACACTTTTTCAAATAGAGATCATTTTGATTTCCAAACTAGGTTTTTAATAAACAAAATGACACTTAATGTCAAATTAAAAAAATAGGTTTTAAAACAATCAAAGGTGGCCTATGTAAAACTTAAATACCACAAGATAAGCATTTGCAAAAATAAATATATTTCAACCAATATAATCAAACCAAGCAAACATTAACAAAACAATATATAAAAGTCAAAAGAAAATTTTGGAGCATAAATGCTCTACTAATATATTTTCTTAAATATGTTTTCAGGTGGAATTATTATTCCAACTTTCGAAATATCCAAATGCAACCAATGCTATATGATGATGAATGTATGCATGAATTTTCTTTTCAAAGCAAAATACATAATAGTTTTCAAAAGTTTTAAATTTTTCTGATTTTTCAACTTTTTGGAAAACTTGGGATGTTACAGACTACCACCCTTAAAAGGAATCTCGTCCCCGAGATTCGAAGAGGCTAGCAAAAGGTTGTGACGGTATGGCTACCACCCTTAAAAGTATTTTTGTGGGTAGGGAAAACTTTCAGAACGTACCATTTACTTCTTCCACGTTGATGTAGTTCACATATCCTTTGTCAAAAGGATTTGACTTGGTGGCTTCTTCTGCCTTCTTCTCAGGGCATTCATTTGAGTAATGTCCCTTATTCCTGCACTTGTAACAGGTGATGTGGCTGATATCTTTCTTGGGTTCAGGATTTGGGCGGTGTTGTCCATTGTTATTGTTATTAGCATGTCCATTTCCCTTGTGGTCTCCATTGCTTCCTTTGAGTCCACCGTTGTGATCATGATGCTTGTGGTGACCATTATGTTGATGAGAATCATGAGAAGAATGTTTCTTGAATGAGGATTCAGCATGATGTTTGTTGATTCCAGCCTTCCTCTTCCTGCTTTTAGCTTTCTTCATGCTATCTTCAAGGGTAACTGCTTGATCAAGAAGTGTCTGATAGGTTGGAGCGTAAGCAACAGTCATAGGTATCTTCAGCTCATCACTTAGTCCCTTGAGAAATTTAGCCTTCCTCTTTACATCTGTGTCAATGTCCTCAGGAGCATATCGAGACAAGGCATGAAAGTCATCCATGTACTCCTTAAGACTTCTGTTCCCCTGACGCAGATTGCGGAACTCTTCCTGTTTCAGGTTCATAACGCCAGTGGAGATATGAGCATTACGAAAGCCTTCCTTGAAATCCTCCCAGGTCAAGGTGTCCAATGGGTGAGTAAGCTGATACATTTCCCACCACTGGGCAGCAGGTCCTTCAAGTAGATGTGCGGTGAACCTAATTTTCTCAGCATCTTCACATTCAGCTGTCACCAGATCCTTTTGCACAGAACGCAGCCAGTCATCAGCCATAATTGGGTCAGTTGTAGTTGAGAACTTGTTTGGCCTAAGCCTAAGGAACCTGGCAAGTCTGTCCACTTGGGGAGGAGGTGGTGGTGGTGGTCCATGTTGATTTGCCATGAATTGAGCCATCATGGTCATCAGTTGAGTCTGGGCAGCCATC
Source organism: Poa pratensis (assembly GCA_947311845.1). Taxonomy (NCBI): domain Eukaryota; kingdom Viridiplantae; phylum Streptophyta; class Magnoliopsida; order Poales; family Poaceae; genus Poa; species Poa pratensis. Next base: position 106,069,332 of record CAMZMU010000128.1, on the reverse strand, counting down.
ATCTGTTGCATCATAGCTTCGTTGTTGTTGTTGTTGTTGTTGTTGTTTTCAGGTGCACGACGGGGAGGCATCTGTGGTTTAAGCATAGATGAGCAAAAGATAGACAGATCTAGAAGAAATATTCCTACCCATACAAGCAGTTTGTCACAAACAACCACACATGATAAACTCACAAATTTTTGAGAAAAACAAAATAGTCGTTTTTGGATCGAAGTACACCTAGGATATGGGGAAACAATATGATAGTACTGCCATACCACAATTTGATAGGTCAATACATCAACATGCTCTCATTATTCTATTACATAAGGGGGTCTAGTCTATCTCCTTCCTGAGTGCATCGAGTTCCTCCTCTATTTTCTTGAGTTCATCCAGGTACTTCTGGGTGTTGTGAAGTCTAAATCGAAGTCTTTCTCCAAGGTACTTGATGGCCTCCCATGCTGCACTTCTTGCAGAATCAAAGAATGATGTGTGGAGTATTGGGTTTGTGAACATGCAGCAACCATTGGTCCTGTGGTTATCGTCTTTGCTCTTGTATATATGAAGTTGAACCCACCAGTACTCTTGACCTTCATCCATGAAAGGAAATCCTTTGTATATTGCTTCTCCTTCAAATCCCAAGCTCTTCATGGTATCCTTAAGTGCTCTTGGAAACTCGGTGTCACATTGTAGAGTCATGGTCATCACTGGTCCTTTCTTGATTGATTCAATGAGGCTGGTCATCTAAAAACAAGAGAAGGTGTTTAGAAAGCAAGCAGTTAAGATAGCTAAAAGAATGACATTAGAAAAGTTTTGGACTTAGAGAAAATAAATTTTGTCCTAGGGCTTTCTTATTTCTAACCAAACTTAGGGTTTCGAACCTACAGGCAACACAGTGCTCTGATACCATCTGTAGCGTACCTGCACTTGAAATATGGCAAGGTACCTGTGTATAGTGCAAACCCCTGGATCGTTTCATTTGCACACACAGTTTAAGATGTAGTATCACAACAAAGTATCATTATTACATCGAAGGATCCAGACTTGGTAAAATATTCATTACAACTTGCATAGCATATAGCTAGCTTGAAAGAGTAAAGCAGCGGAAATAATAATCTTCATGGAGTCCTCATCCTTTGCATGTGCCACAGGCGAAAACATGTTGGTTGCAGACTCGAAACCCTTAACGAAACTCACTCGTCGTCAGAACAATCTGCAACAAGTAAAATTTTGCAACAGAGTGGGTCAGAACCATTAAAAATGGATCTGGCAAGTGACACTATGTGGACACTTAATGGAATAACTCTAATAACCTATATGCATATTTGGCAGGTAGAGTTCAAGGCTATTTTGCATAAAAGCCAATTTTTGCCTAACACTTTGTAAAAACATTTTCCTCAAATTTGAGACATGGCATGAAATCCATGGTCTCATCTACCCTTGTTCACCCATCAAAATTTTACTTAGAGAAAAGAGATGTTGGGAGCCTCCGTTGCCATCCTTGATCAGCTGCTCAAATTGTCCGTAACCGGGGACACGGCTAAGTACTTAGTTTTTAAACTCTGCAGAGGTTGTGCACTTTCACCATTAGACCCAACAAACCCAAACTATCCTCAAGCACTCAAATTGTGCTAAGGAAAAGGAGAGAGTTGAGACGAGACTTTTCAGAAGCATTTCCTCATCCCATGCCGCCTTGACCCGTTCCCATTCTAACCATCTACCACCACCTGTCAAGACGGGACGAGTCCACGCAACTTAATCCATCAAGTCAGAGCCCATATGACTAATGGTTGCACGGTAAGCAATCTTCACTTAGAGAAAACATTGGCCCCTTAATACCCTGGGTGGCAACCACAAGTGACCATCCCTTAGAGGTCACCCCTAAGAGATGACACTCAACCTTTCCATCATCTTTTCATAACCAAGTCCACCCAGGTGATAAATTACTTAGTAGAATTTAGCTTTAAGGAAAACACATTTGCATAGCATCCAATAATCTACTAAGTTATCAAAAGGGATTCTAGACACAACTAGAGTAAAGGTATGGTGGGTTTAGCATATAGCTAATAATTCTATCCAACACATGCATATAAGAAATACACTAAGTAATGCATATAAAATACTTAGGAAATTTATGGGGGTGTGCCACTTGCCTTGGCAAACAGAAGAACAGGTGTAGCAGTTGCAACCACCTTCGTCTCTCTCCGGAATTTCTAACAAGTCAAACAAATCACAAATAAACATACAATCATAAATGCAACACTTAGAAAAATATGATATGCATGTGATGCAGGATGACACAGAGAAATGTGGTATGAAAGACAAGCAAAACAAAATAAAGGAAAGACAACAAAATAATATATCCCATTCAGCTGAGGCAAGGTCAAGGTAGAGTAAAATAAATTTGATAAAACCACCACTTGAAGGTTGTAAGGCTACTCTAAGTCTTCACAAGTTTGGTCTTCAAATAATCTTCAACTCCTTTGCAGCTTCATGTATCTTCCATGGTCTTCAATTAGAACTCTAAGATCTTAGTCTTAGTCACCAAGGACTTGGTCTATTTCCATAGTGAGACAAAACTTAGAAAGAAAGCAAAGATAGAAATAAAGTGGTTGGTCTTCTAAGAATCTTCTCCTTGCTTCCTTGTAGCTTTCCTTGATGCGATGACTTCATTGCACATTTGTGGACTTGTTGATTCTGAAGACTTGATGATGTTGGCAGCTGGTTGATCTTGAATATAACTTAGCCACCATGAAGTTTAGGAGAAGAAGTAAGAAAGAGAGAAAGGGGAGAAAGACTTAGAAAATGTAGCTGGTTGGTCTTCATGAACTTCCTCTTGATTTCTTCTAAGTCCTTTCTTCTTGGAGATGCCTCTGGAGTCTTGTTTTCATGCTATGTCCTTCTTTGGTCCATCATTGTTTCCACTAACTTCTAACTTAGTGGATTTTGACTAGGAGAGTCAAAAAGAGCTAACATGCATCCTCCAAAACTTCTAAGGAGGAAAGCCATGTAATAAGTACAAAATACTACTAAGGACTTTAATATGCATGCCATGCTTATGAAAATACTCTAAGGAATTGCAAGCAAGAAAGATGATCAAAAGTATAGCTAAGGACCAAGGGTCAAACAATAAGTCAAGAATAATTTCTAAAGCAAAGTTAACAAAATAAGAGGTGCCAGATTTTCTAAGGAAAGTATGCAAAGCATAAGTTGATAATTTTTCTAAGGACAAACTTTTGTGGTAGCAAGTACTTAGAACATTTCCTAAGAGAAACAAAATAAGTTTTCAGAATGCTAAATTTTTCTAAGGAAAAGATTTAGCACTTTTAAGGTGTTGAAATTTTCTAAGGAAATTTTCCAAGAAAAAGTGTTGTCAAAATTTTGTTACTCAAAATTTTTCTAAGGAAGAAATAACACTTTTGTGGGAGAGGTGAAATATTTCTAAGTTATTTTGCATCTAACATGATCATCATGACTTAGCTAAAATTTCTATTCGAAAATAATGTGGAGAACAATTTTAATATAATTTACTTATTAAAATAACACCTAAAAAGCAATAAAAACAATTTACATGCAAAAACACATAAAAACACTTCTACAAAAATACATAGCAATGGTACGGCCATTATTTATACAAACAAAAATATAGCAAAATATTTTGCTCAATTATCAATTTTTATAATTAAATTATAGCCAAAATATCAATTAAACCATTTTTAAAATTTATCTAAATTAATTTCGTCCAAACCTCAAATTAAGCATATAGAAAGTTTCTACACATTATTAGCTTTCGAAAAATATAAATTTCATAAATTTTGGATAAGGGACTAAAAATTAATGATAGATTTAATCGCAGGGACTAATCTGTGATGCGCAGGGGCTAAAACGTAAAGAAAACCGAAAAGATCCTCGCGCTGGAGTCCCTGGCGATGTGGCGTCTTCTGATTCGTGCGGAGCCGCTGACTGGGCGTTGACGCGGATGCTGACTCGGCTGCTGACTGGACCGCGACGTGGCGCGCTGCGGTTGGCCGGTACCCCTTCGCCGGATGGATCTAATCCTAGCCGTTAAAACGGGATCTGACGGCCCGGATCGAATCGACCTAAAACTAGCGGCACTGTTCGCCGGAGCTATGCCGGTGACCTAACATCTACGGTGACGCCATCGCCGGCGGTGTGATAATCGAGCAGGGAGAGGGGTCCGAGAGGGTTCTGTTACCACGAGCTTCCAGACGTCGAGGTGAGCTTGATGGAGGGGTCGGGGGGTCACGGGCGCGTTCTCCTCCTTCCCAGGTTGCTCGCTGGAGCAGCTCCCGCGGTGGCGGTCGTCGGGTCGAGCACGCTCCGGTCGTTTGGCTGCAAAAAATAAATCGAGAAAAGGCTCAGAAGGACGTGCCTGGACGAGAGGTTCCGAGAGGTGTCAAGAAGGGGCGGCGTTCTCACCGTCGTCGCCGGAGTTTGAAGATTTGCCGTGACGGCTATGGCGGCACGGTGAGCACGAATACGAGCAGCCTGGCGGCTCGTAGTTGGATTTTTTTGAGGGGAAACGGAGAGGAACTCGGAGGATATATATAGGCAAGAGGGATTTGGCTAGGGTTTGTTAAATCGAACGAATTTTCAGTTTGGATCGAGATTGATTCGGGAGATTTTCTTGCGCAGGAGGTTGAAGACGCTGACATCGTCGCTGACGTCATCCAGGGGAGGCCCACATGTCAGTGAGAGAAGGGGAGAGAGGCCGGGGTTGGGCTGGAGCTGGGCCGTGCTATCTGCTGCGCTCGCGAGGGAATTTGGGCTTGACCCAGTTAGTTAGAAATCTCTTTTTTTTTTGTTCTTTCTTCTTTTCTATTTTATGAAAACTTTGATATCTTCTAAAATAAATGTCCAAATGGACTCAAACCAGTTTCTAAAATTTTGTACAATCAAACTCTTTGTATTGCAACTTTCAAAACACAAATTCCAAAACATTTTGTAAACTAAATTTTTGAAATGTGTTTAAATGAATTTTGGACATATTAATGTCATATAAACTATAGGGTTTTATAAATTTCTTTCGAAATTATATTTTAAACCAAAACAAAATATGAGTAATAATATTACATATCACTCAAAAGATAATTTGCTTAAAACTCGTTTTGTTTAAAAGGGGTTTGATAAATCAAAATGATTTCAAAACTCACTTAAAAATCCAAATAACTATTTTCTTTCAAAAGTAAAACTATAAAACTTGAAAATAGAGAATAGGTAAGTAATAGAATAAATCTTAATACATACAAACAAACTTAGCCAAACACACTTTTTCAAATAGAGATCATTTTGATTTCCAAACTAGGTTTTTAATAAACAAAATGACACTTAATGTCAAATTAAAAAAATAGGTTTTAAAACAATCAAAGGTGGCCTATGTAAAACTTAAATACCACAAGATAAGCATTTGCAAAAATAAATATATTTCAACCAATATAATCAAACCAAGCAAACATTAACAAAACAATATATAAAAGTCAAAAGAAAATTTTGGAGCATAAATGCTCTACTAATATATTTTCTTAAATATGTTTTCAGGTGGAATTATTATTCCAACTTTCGAAATATCCAAATGCAACCAATGCTATATGATGATGAATGTATGCATGAATTTTCTTTTCAAAGCAAAATACATAATAGTTTTCAAAAGTTTTAAATTTTTCTGATTTTTCAACTTTTTGGAAAACTTGGGATGTTACAATATATGTCCTTTTATAAACATGCATATTTTTTCTTTATAAGTTGCCTATGTAAACTCTTATGTACACATATAATTTAATCCAAAATTGAAAATTTTGTATTCGTAACTAGTCATTTTGATCTCTAGTAACTTCTTATGACATCACTACTACTTGTAAGCTTGAAATGAAGGTAGAATGTACCTTTTCTAATGAAGTGTTTTCTTACCGGCATATGTTGCAGCGTGAGCAAACAGGGGAACACATTGCCTCTACTGTCCAAAGTTACATGAAGGAGCACGGGACTACAAGGGAAGTCGCCATCGAGAAGCTAAAAGAACTTATCGAAGATTCATGGAAGGATATGTTAACAGAGTTCCTTGCACCAACGGATCTGCCCTTGATCGTGCGACAGATGATATTAAACCTTTCAAAGGCTTCGGATAATATGTACAAGTATACTGATGCGTTCACTACTTCAGAAACTATCAAAGATATGATCACAAAACTTTTTGTGGAGCCCATTGAATAGATGCATGAAGCAGCAACAAACAGAAGTATATATAAGTACCAAGTACATTGCGCTTATACAAAAATAGCATCAAATCAAGTTGAAGAAAGTGGTGATCAGAATCTGCCCACGTAGATGACCTGGATGCAAGAGTGTCTTTTGTAAACTGAATGAACAAGTTGTGCTTTCCCTATAGCGTGTAATATTAATAATAAGTAATAATGATATCGGTTCTTCTCATTGTTACTTCTTCAGAATAAAAATGCTTTGTCTTGAGGTTAAGATAGTTGATGGCTAGCTTTAAGGGGTGCATAATCGGGGTGCATTTGTTCCATGATGGATGGAAATGGAGCTCATCTTTCATTATAGCATTTTGTAACACCATTTTCCCACTGACTGAAAATGAGAATATTATTGCTTGAAGCAGGACCTATTATAAACCATATTTTATTCTCGCCACACTTTTAACTAGATTCTGCAATCTTTATTCTGCAAAGAACTATATTTTATCAATATTAGTGGTACTAACCAATAGTCACAATTTTGTTTTAAACAACAAAGGTTGACTTGTAGGAGGGAGAGGGATTGGACTTCAAAAATCAACAATTCCAAGTTTTTGCAAACTTCGGCACAATTCCAATTTTTCTGCTAACTTCGGCACAAAATGTCCTCTTCCGAAAAAGTTTAACCGGGTTGGACCTTTTTGCAAAATCCTGCTGTCCTGATGTTTGGATGATGGTGTTCAGGTACTGTAAACTGAAGAACTGAAGAAAGGGTGGAAGAGAAGCAGGGGAGCTTACGAGCTTGGGCGCGTGTTTGAGAAGCTCGCGCTTGGCGTGCATGCTCTTGGGAGTCCTGATCGCCACCATCTTCCGATCAAACCCAAGCCGCGCAAGGGAGGCGACGATAAACCCTCGACGGAAGCTCGCAAGGGCAAAGAAAGGATGGTGGCCGACGGAGCTTTGAGGCCGCCGCCAAGGGTTCAGTTGCCGTGGTTTAGGACGGTTACCAGCAGGCCGCGTCGCGCTCTCTACAGGGCCCAGAAGAGGGACCCTCTTTCCCCTAAGGCGAGCAACGGCTCGCGGGCTCTTCGGGCCCACTAACGCGACTGGGATTATTTGGAGTCAGTCAGTAGTTGTTGGACGTGTGTCAAGATATCCTGCAAAATTTTCAGACAGTAAAGTAAAGGCTAGAGTAGCAAGAACCGTGTTTTGTATGACGAGTTACATCTAGCCAGTTTTATTTAAAAGTTCGAAAGTAATACTTCAAAGTTTCAAAACATTTTGAAAATAATCCTTAGTGTAGATACTAATGACTTCGACCAGTGTGTACAAAATCAACGCGGAATATTTTGTATTTTGGTGCTGTAAAAATTACATATTTCTACATCTGATGTGGTGAATAGTAAAAATATATATTTATTTATTGACTTGTCGGGATTTGTCATTTTTATGTAGGCCAAAATACAAAATATTTCGCGTTGAAAATTTGCAGCACCTTAGAATACATCATTGTTAACCTCTGTTATTTTTCTCGGAATTTCTAAAAACTGAAAAATGTTAGTTGCAAAAAATAAGAAAAGTGGGCTACATGTAGCCCGGTCTACAAAGTGAATAACGAGGTTTGATGCTTTGGTTTTCACTAGAGACTCGAATACTGAGGCACACAGTTTGGCTCTTAGCTCTACCTTTGTTGATCCTCAGCGTCATGTGTGGCTTGATCCTTTCCTTGATGATTTTGAATTCCCTAAACATAGTGTCGAGGTGTGCCCTCGGCAATTCCCATGGTTGCTATACCTAGGGTTGATTGTGTGGTAGAGAACGCGTAGTATCGGTGGAATCGACGGCTGACAAGCTGGATTTACCCAGGTTCAGGGCCTTCAAGTGAGGTAAAACCCCTACTTCCTGCTTGTCTGTGTTTATGGTATGAATATGAGGGTTACAAAGGTTCGACGAGTTGCTGATCTCGTCGAGGTTCTGGTGGCTATGGATTCCTTGCCTTGATCGATCACCCTCCCAGCCTTTATATAGGAGGCTGGGTCTCGGGAAACATAATCGACCAAGGTTACATGTATGGAAAGCCTTAACCGACTATAACTTGATCTATCTTGGAAAACACTCTTCGTCTTAGGCCTTCCTTCTTGGGCTTCGATTAATCTTTGGTCTTCTTTGATCATTACGTGCATCAGGTACCATTAAGTTGGGGTACCCGCAGAGTATAAGCTCGTCATTAGCCCCCGAGTACTTGCTTGACTCGAAGAATCGAGCATGTGCTCCCTTCATCATGCACGTCATAGTCTTTGCTTTTATACTCCTGATCCGACATAGTCCTTCTATTCTTAATTTGTCTCGATTGTATGCTTATGTGAACCAAGGGATATTAACATAGTAGGCCTGACTCAGTCGTGTACCGAGCTCTGCTAACTGCTTACTTGAGCAAAAAACCTTATTAGTTTTCAGTCGAACTTGAGCCCCTGGATTCGAGCCTGGAACATAATCGAATGATTTTGCCTAGGGAATTTTACATAGGAGGCCTGACTCACTCGAAAATCGAGCTCAGTTAACCGCTCATTCGGGCGAAACCATACTAGCCTTCAATCAGGTTCGAGTCCCCGGACTCGAAGCTGGAACACTTTTGCAATTTTTGCCTAGGGATATTGACATAGTAGGCCCGATTTACCCGAAAATCGAGCTCAGTTAACCGCACATTTGGGCGAAACCATACTAGCCTTCAATCAGGTTCGAGTCCCCGGACTCGAAGCTGGAACACTTTTGCAATTTTTGCCTAGGGATATTGACATAGTAGGCCTGATTTGCCCGAAAATCGAGCTCAGTTAACCGCACATTTGGGCGAAACCATACTAGCATTCAATCAGGTTCGAGTCCCCGGACTCGAAGCTGGAACATACTGGACAGACTCGACTCAGGCCGTTGTAGGTCTTACTGATTCATTCTGCAGTTTAACTTTTGATACCTAACGCGTCCGTCAGGATTTTCATCATGTCTGTTGACACAGAAAATTTCAAGGGAAAACACTGTTAGAGCGTCCCTCGGCCCATCTCGATTGCTCGGCGGGTCTTACCTTTGCATTTGCGTATGCAGCATCCGAGATATCTGCGATTGGCATAGTTCGGGAATTTATGAAGTTTGATTCTTTGATTTGTGAAGTACTTAATGCATTTCAATCGAGTCTGTAGTCGAGTGAATTTTCTTACCTTGTTTGGAAATTTATGGGAGCGCGACAGCGCTCCCATGGGAGTAGCCCCCGAGGTTGTGGTTTATTGTCTTGCAATAGAGGACAATCTCAAATCATCCTTCTATACTGCTTTTGGTCAATCGAAATATTTTGTCTTTGAAATCTACGGGAGCGCGACAGCGCTCCCATGGGAGTAGCCCCCGAGATTATGTTTATTTCGTTTGAAGTAGAGGATAATATCAATAATTTTGCTCCTTTTTGATCAATTGCAAGAAATTTTTGATATGCTCCCATGGGAGTACCTTTGCTAGTCGAATCCTTGTATCGATTGTAGTCTCGAACCCAAAACTCGAATGTGAACGTTGTCACTGCCCCTGACGTCATTCGTGACGTCTTAGGCGTGCGCCCGCCGTTTTGACAAGACGTGTCTGTGTGGGCCCAATCTTCAGAGTTTTGACCGCAGAAGACGCCGTTTCAGCTTTGATTTGACTGGACGTGGCGTATTTTTTGCCACGCCATCATAACCTCCTAGGGTTTTGTGCGTAGTGGACGACGTGGGATGCGACGGTTGCTCTCTGCGCTCGCCACGTGTACGGCTAGATGCTATGCACATTTGGACGGACGGTTATGATGGAATTTTGCGTTGTGCGGTAAGTAGCAGTATTTGCGCAAGATCCTGATTTACTTGCCATTCACTTCCTCTGTTTCTCTTCTTCCTTGCGCACCACACACCATTGCTCTGCCTCCCAAGCTCCTTGCTTTTTGCTCCTTGCGCAATGGTGCCAAAGAAGATCAAGCGTGCCGCTGCAACTGTCTCCGCCACCGATCCAGCGGATAAGGGGAAGGATGCGGCCATGGCGAGTGAGCCTACCGACGCGATTTTGAAGATCCCCGGTGACTGGACGAGATCCAGTGTAACCGAGGACACGCTTTCTGAATACCGTCAGAAGGGTTGGCTACCGCCAGCTGACCAGCTGGCCGCACGTGCTCCAGGTCTGGAGGAACGTCCTGACCCCCGCGACGGCGAGCGCGTCTGTTTCGCGGAATTTCTCCCCCGTGGGTTCTCTTTCCCTTTGCATGATTTTGTGTGAGGGCTACTGTACGCCTATGGACTACAGATTCATGATCTTACTCCCAACAGCATTATGCATATCGCCTGTTTCATGGTGCTATGCGAGTGCTTCTTGGGAGTGTCCCCGAGCTGGGCATTGTGGAAGCATATCTTCAAGGTGCGCCACAATTGTCGGGGTAAACGCCCTTGCCCTGTTGGTGGATTTCAAGTCCAAGTGCGAAGCGATTCGCATTATTTTAGCTTGAAGACAGTCGATTCTGCCCAAGGCTGGCGGACAAAATGGTTCTATGTGCCAGTCGACCAGGTGGTGCTCCCGACTTTTTCGATTGAGAATTCTCCGAAGAAAACGGTGGCTTGGGATCACCCTATCTCTCCTGCTGAAGCCAAAGAAGCCACCCCTTTGCTGAATGAAATTGGCAAGTTGCTGAAGACTGTTTCTGGTATTCAGTTGGTCAGCACTTATTTGAAGATGCGAGTGTGGCCCATGCGCCTTCGTGCCCACCCGATGTGGCAGTATGAGGGTCCACTCGACAGCATCAGGATGAGTACCACCGAGTTGATGCCGAAGGAGCTCAGTGCTCAGGTGAAGAAGATCACGGGCATCAAAGCTTCCGCAAAAATCGACTTCAATTTCCCGCACGTCCCCTATGGGCCAGAGAAAGCCTTACCCGCAGTAAGTGATTCTTTTTGTCATTTTTATGCCTCACCATCTGCCTTTGCACCCTTTTTGCTTTCGTTCTTATGATTATGGATTGTGCTTGTTACATAGGGTCACTTGACTGCCACCTCTCTTCCTCCTTTACCCGAAGCTGGGCCCACTTTGGAGACGGCAGTACAGGAGGAACCCAAGCTACCCATTGCTGACCCTGCTTCTGCCCACTCGACCCCTCATGATAATTCCGAAGAAGAAACAGGGGAAGAGGTGGAACAGATTGTGGCGGATGCTTCGGATGAATCAGATGCTGAGCAAGGTCCTCGCAAGCCTAAACGGCAGCGTTTGGTTCTTCCGGAGTCTTCGAGTTCAGAGGATGAGCAAGGGGACACCGGTAATTCGGGTGCCCCTTCTCCTGCTAAAAGCCATCCTCTGACTGTCTCCCCTCTGGCTTCGCGTCCTCCTGCCGCTTCGAGTAACACCTCTCGACTGGGTGTTTTTTCTCTTGGTGAGGAACCTGATTCCGATGAAGAAGATGAGCCAAGGTTTGCTTTATGGTCTATTCCTTTATTTTTGCTTTATGATACCAGTGGCAAATCGCCATCTCCACCTCCAGTCGTGGATACGTCGATTGTGGCGCAGCCATCCATCCTTCCAGAGGCAGCACAAGGCACTATTCTTGAAGCGGCCAAGGACACAACTGAGCTGACGGTTGCTGATTTGAACAAGGAAAAGGCTGCCCCAACCGTGGATGCCGTGGCTTCCTCCTCCAAGCCTGCCTCTTGGACTGATCACGTGAGTGCTTCTGTTCTTACTTATACTTGAAAATTTTGTTTCTTCTGCACTCGACAATAACATGCGTATGTTGTTTCAGCCTATGTATGCTGCCATGGCCCCTTGGGTCCAGGCCTTTGTTCGGGTGGAGCAAGAGAGGGACTCCCTGCAGTCAACTTCGACTGAGCTTGCGCATAAGCGTTTTTTGCTAAGACTTTTCCCTTCTTTTGGAGTTATGATAGCAATCGAGAATGTTTATGAACTCCGCAGAAAACAAGAAGTCAGCTGAGGAACAAGTGGAAGGCCTGGAGAAACAAGTGCAGGATTTGCAGACCAAGCTCTCCACCCAGCAGTCTGAATCGAAGAAAGTACTTGCTGATGCTCAGGACGCAACCACTCGCCGCGATAAGGAGCTTGCTGCACATCTGTTGGGTTTGGCCCGTGCTGCCAAAGGTGAATGAACTGTTTTTGTGAGTAGCTCTTTGGTTATTTTAGTAGCTTTTGCTCATAGCTTCTGCTTTCTGAATTTTAAAGCTTCCGAAGGCGCCTCCTCTTCCACCAAGCTATCGAGTGACTCATTGTCACTCGATGATGCAATAATGGAACTCGAGTTGTGCTGTCCAAGACCAAAGGCGATCTGGCTACCGTGACCAGTACCCTTAGCAATTTGCACGCGGGATGTGTCCTACGGCTGCCGCTCCTTCGAATGCCGAAGGACTTGCTGCGGCTTTTGGCGAAAGATCGTCTATTGTGGCATATTTTACCCGCGAACTCACGGTATGCGACTCGGAGTACACCCTCAGGCTTTTGTTAGGCAATGGTGTAGAGGCCGACTTCGACAGTGCTTTATCGGACTACCCGAAAAGGCCTGATGGAAGGCCGCTATCATTCAGGGGTGTAACCGAGCCTGCTACGCGTCTGAGCGAAATCTGCGTCCAGACTATGGAGCGCCGGGCTGAAGCTGTTAGGGCTCAGTCACGTAAAAGTAGGGCAGAATCCGTCTCGCAAGCCTAGGAACTTCTTGCTCTGTAATTTGATTACTCGAACCTGGCATGTATGCTTTTGCTACTTATGTTTATGCTAGTATATACTTTTGGTGCTTTTGCTTGAATGAAATTTGCTGAATCACCTGAATTTTGCAACTTCGTATGTCTAGGTGTCTGAATGTTGTGTTTTATGAACCAGCCACAAGAATGCGAGTCTGGTGGACCTTCTCCTTCCCGTACTCGAACATCTGGTCGAGCAAGGAATGACGCGAGGGCACTCGCTCTTGCGAAGAATCGAGTAAGTGAACTAGAGCAAGAACTCAAGAACACTTGATCTGAGCTGGAGCTACTGCGTTCCAAGCCAAGTTTTGCTACCCAACGCGAGGAATATGTTCTTGGCGAGATGGACAACATAAACAGGCAACTCGAGTGTGAGTTTATGACACCATTTTTCCTTACAAGTTTTCATTTGTTTGCATTATGCTTTGGACCAATAACTTTGGCCTTTTGCAGGTTTTGTGCCTGATGCCCAGCAGGAGGGTAGGAGGGTCAATCGACTCCTCGAGAATGCTGTTGATACCAACTACTGGCAGGCAGCATTTTTATTTGGACAAGGTGCACGCTCGCACACTTGCTACTTTGAAGGATCGAGTATGGCGAAACGCCCAAGTGCTCGAAATGTGCAGGCGTATTTTCACTCGCCTAAATTGCGCGCTCTTCCCGTCAGGGCCTCAACCTCAAGGGTTGTTTCCTTTGATTGATATCTTTCGAGTGACGGACTCAGTCAAAGAGTCTTTGATGCAGCTTGCTATTCTTGGGTCCAACGCCACTATGGCTTACATCCGCAGTCGGAAGCCAAATTTTGCGATTCGACCTCCTGCAATTGGCACACTTGTATCCCAATCACATTTGATCGAGACACGCTCTCTGCTGAGGAACTCATCGATTGCTGCAAGGAGCAGCTTTTTGGTCCTGTACTGGATATAAAGGATGATCCAGATTCTTAACTTGTAAACTTTTTGAATAATCGGGGCATTCTCCGAATGTAAATATGTACCTTGTATTTGTGGCGAAATATTTATATGCGTATATTTGTGACAGCCCCCGAGTCTATCGAGTGTGATTTTTGAGTTCTTCTTTTTACCCAGCCCTCGAGTATATCGAGTGGGTTTTTTAGTTTTTATGCTTGACCCAGCCCCCGAGTATATCGAGTGGGGTTTTTGAGTTTTTATGCTTGACCCAGCCTCCGAGTATATCGAGTGGGATTTTGAGTTTTTATGCTTGACCCAGCCCCCGAGTATATCGAGTAGGGCTTAGGTTTTATGCTCGAGCCCCCGAGTGTTTGAGTGGGGTAAACAATAAAAGGCATATATAGAATATAGAGGAAAATGTATTTTTATTCGAAATATGTGTTCGACCAGCAAGCCGCCTCATTAAAAACCTTCCAGTCCCCTTAGGTACCCTGGTAAGGGAAAAGAGTGCGTCTGAAACCTGCTGGTTCTTCCGACATTATGCGCTATTACATATCTATGCATAGAACTGACGCAGATGCGCCCCTCTATGTACTAGTGTGACTTGACGACATGTTGACCGTCTCTGAAACTTCACTCGTCTGCCCCTTGTGCTTCATCGCGTCGTTGATGACCTTGAGCCCTCTGTCGATTGCCATTTTCTTGCTTTCTGGTAGAGATGTACGGTCATTGGAGACCTCAAGCTCGGCGAGTGATTGCTCCATCCCGTACATCTCTGAGATTTTGCTGAAGTCACGGTCACATGAATCTGACCTTTGAAAGTTCCCGTTGATCGTGATGACTCCTTTTGGCCCTGGCATTTTGAGCTTGAGGTAGGCGTAGTGTGGGACGGCCATGAATCGAGCGAAAGTGGGGCGCCCAAGTATTGCATGGTATTGTGACTTCCAATCGACCACTTCGAACTCAATCGACTCGGTTCTGAAGTGAGTAGGATCTCCAAACGTAACATCGAGTTGTATGGTGCCTTCTGGGAGCACTGCTTTGCCTGGAACGATACCGTGGAAGGTACTTGCGGACTTTGGCAGATTTTCGACTGATTTGTTCATTCTGCGTAGCGTATCTGCAAAGATTATGTTGAGGCCGCTACCTCCGTCCATGAAGACCTTGGTCATGGCGTAGCCTCCGATTTGGGCGTCGAGTACCAAGGCTGCATGCCCTGGTCGATATACTGCGGGTGGATGGTCCTCTCGATTGAAGACAATCGGAGTTTCTGATCCTTTCAAAAAATCTGTGATAGCTGGGGGTGCCATGACCGCCATATTGACGTGACGAGTGTGTAATTTTTGCTCTCTATTGGAGGGACGTCCTCGCTGGATCATGTTCATCTGCCCGCGAGTTACGGGATATTTTTGTTCATCTCCTTGCTGCATCTGGTGCACAGCTGCTGCCATTTGTGTTCCCGTAACGGGTTGTGCTGGCACCATGTACACTGGCGTCGGTTGCACTGGTGTTGGTGCAGATACACCTGAGTAGGCTGTGTTTGCGGTGGTATGGATATACCTGTGCTTGTTGTACTTGTTGCGGTGCTGGATTTGCCTGAACAGGCTGTGCTTGGGATGTAGTCGATGGAGTCTGCACTAGTTGAGGAGGTGCACGTCCATCTCTTTGCAGTCGCAGTATATGCTCAATCGCAAGTTGATCGAATTCCCTGCAATTTCTCAGCGAGTGGTTAGAGCGAAGCTTACCATCGTCCCCTTTATAAAGATGGAACCTGCAATAATCATCCATTTTCTTCGATTGAGTGCTCGGGATCTTTGTCTGCTCGCCTGCGCCACTCCGGCCTTCTGTAGCTATCGCGGTCGTCGCGTCTGTGGTCTCGACTGTCACGTCATTCGTCTGTGCGATGGTCTCGATTACCTCGGTGGTCGTCCGTACGATGATCTCGATTATCACGATGATCGTCGGGTCGTCTATCAGTTTGGTTGCGGCTGTCCCTTGACTGGACAAAGCCTGCTGCGATGAAGTTTGGATGGTCATCGTCGTGATAACGATGCTTGCGTTTGCGCCTTCGATCATCTCTGTAGCTATCTCTGCGGTCTCGACTGCCACCCTCGTGATTTTCATGTGATGTTACGGGTCGAGTGCCTCGTACGGAGTCTTCTCCGTCTGCCCACTTTGTTGCGAGTACCATGAGTGCCGCCATTGTCTTTGGATCTTCTCGACCAAGTGTTTCTTTGAAGTCTTCTCTCCAGAGTCCGTTTTTGAAGGCATCGATTGCCCTATCTTCTGATACGTTACCTACTGAGTTACGGATGGTGGTCCACCGTCGTATGTACGATCTCAGAGATTCATCTGACTTTTGCTTGCAGGTCCGTAGCTCCTCGAAAGTTTTGGGGCGCTCACATAGAGGCTCGAAGTATTTGATGAAATCACCTTTGAAGTGTTCCCACGAGTCGTGGTATGATTCGGGTAGCGATTTGAGCCAATCGCGAGCTGTTCCTTCCATCATGAGTTGTATGTATTGCATAGCTGTGGTCGTGGTACCGCGCTGACATCCAACAGCCAGCCTGTAATCTTCTAACCAGCCTGATGGCTCCTGTTTGCAGTTGAATTTTAGCGTGGTTGCTAGCGAAAACTTCTTGGGCATACGAGCCTCCCGGATCCGTCGAGTGAAGCATAGCGCTCCACATGGCCCGATTTCTGCTTCCGAGTCTGAGCTGCTGCTGTATGACCTCCTCGAGTGGCTTCTGCTGGATCGATGATGATGTGAGCTTTTCGACTGCTCCTTTCCCGAGGACTTCGACTGCGGCGGTCCCGACCTGTACCTCTCCTTGGAGTTTCTTGTGGATGCTGTATGGCTTTCGCTGCTATTGCCAGTTGTTTGTACAGTGTGAGGTGCTGATCCCTCTTTGGGTCTCCTGCAGGAGGTTCGATTGTTCTGAGATAGGTGCCTAGCGTCATCAGTGACCCGGCTGGCTCAGTTGGTATGGGGACTCCTTCCGCGTCGACTGCCATAAAGGCAGGGTTTAGGTTTCAAGTGACCGCTGCACGATCTGCGTCTCCGAGGTTTATGAATCGTGACCTACTCGCGGGGTCATTTCTGCCCGTTGAATTCACAGACAATGCTCTTCGTCGAGCACTCGATATGCTGGCTTGCTTCTTGCGTTCTTCGAGTACTGCTCGGTAGTTCTTCAACCGTATCGATTCTTGCCATTGGAAATATTGTAAGGTCAATACCTCTTCCGGAGTTGCGTTTGCTGGTAGCATTGTGCAGCTTTCGATTACTTTGCTCACTTTTTCCGCCATCTCTGCGATGATGGTCAGCGTGGTTGTTCCGTCAGGCATGGTGACTGTGCAAGGGTACTCTGTAGGTCGACGGCATGTTGCAGCTGCTGACGTTTCTGCTGTACTCGTGGTGTATACCTGATACGGTACCACCCGATCTTCTACCCATGTGTTGCTAATGCGCATTATGGATTCGGCGTCGTCATCCAGGCTCATGTTGGAGTTGCTTTGCTTGCTGGGGTTTCTGTCGAGCTGCTGACGTTTCTGCTGTACTCGTGGTGTATACCTGATACGGTACCACCCGATCTTCTACCCATGTGTTGCTAATGCGCATTATGGATTCGGCGTCGTCATCCAGGCTCATGTTGGAGTTGCTTTGCTTGCTGGGGTTTCTGTCGCAATCGAGTATATCTTCGAGTGCTTTGTCCAGGCTGTCTGCGTCGCTGGTGAATATCTCGTGGCTGGCACGGATTTCTGGGCCGTTGAGATCGGCGAGGTGTATGTTGTCGTCTATGTTCTCTTCGTTCCCCCCGACGTCGTTGCAGTCGACTATGTCGTCGAGTGACGCGATTGAGTTGTTTGGGCGGTACGCAGATTCGATCTCGCTTCTTCCAAATCTTTTTGCCACTTCGTCACGGAATTCTTGAGAGTTCATGGATGTCGTAGAGTCACTTGGCGATTGGATCGGGACGATCTGTGACGATGTTGCCGCCAAGATGGATGGTGTTGCAGTCGAAGCGTCATCGAGTGTCTCTGTGTCGAGCGTCTCCTTGTCGAGTGGATCTAACAGGTCCTGCACACCATCTTTATCGACAAAGAAGTTAAATTCTCCAACCGTAATATCCAAACCTGATTCGAGTCCGGCAAAGGCTTGTTGAGATTCCATCGAGTGTGGCGTGAGCCTCCTTGGAGATTTTGGCGAGTGATCGCTTTTTGAATTGATGCTGGTCGATCTTGCCGGAGAGTTGCCGTTTGCAGCGGTGGTCGGTGATTTGCTTTTTGATGATGTAGTAGGTGAGTTACCTTGTGTAGATGCGATCGGCGAGTGGCCGCTTGATGATGAAACCGGCGAAACCGCGAGCCCAATGCTACCTATTCCCACAGACGGCGCCAATTGTCGAGGTGTGCCCTCGGCAATTCCATGGTTGCTATACCTAGGGTTGATTGTGTGGTAGAGAACGCGTAGTATCGGTGGAATCGACGGCTGACAAGCTGGATTTACCCAGGTTCAGGGCCCTCGAGTGAGGTAAAACCCCTACTTCTGCTTGTCTGTGTTTATGGTATGAATATGAGAGTTACAAAGGTTCGACGAGTTGCTGATCTCGTCGAGGTTCTGGTGGCTATGGATTCCTTGCCTTGATCGATCACCCTCCCAGCCTTTATATAGGAGGCTGGGTTTCGGGAAACATAACCGACCAAGGTTACATGTATGGAAAGCCTTAACCGACTATAACTTGATCTATCTTGGAAAACACTCTTCGTCTTAGGCCTTCCTTCTTGGCCTTCGATTAATCTTTGGGCTTCTTTGATCATTACGTGCACCAGGTACCATTAAGTTGGGGTACCCGCAGAGTATAACCTCGTCACATAGTATATAAGTTGGGCCGGCAATTATAAAAAGTAAAAAATTGATACCCTAAGAAAAAACTAGGCAGCTGCTACTCCTTATATGTTTACATTGTGGTTGCATGTTTTTAGTAGTTCGTATAATAAAGTAGGCCACTTTACTGGATGTGTCAATCAGAACTAATTTTGAAATGTCCATGTTATACATGTGAATTAGTTTTTTGACGTCTGAACTACATGTTTCGAATCTTTTCGAAGGGTGTTCACACTTAGCGTTTTACTTTCAAATCTAAGCCTTAAAATAGTGATTTGTCATTTTTAACAATCTCATCGGTTTCTACTTGGTTGTTCCCTAGTGGTATGGTTATGTTATATTTTTCTAGAATTGGTTTATGTGTGGATAGCTCATATAAGAGTGCGCTCCACAAAAGGTCATGTGGATAGCTCATGGTGTGGTGATTCTAATTAATCATTTCTCATTTACCGGTACTCTGTGTGTTCTATAAGATGAGTATAATTTTACAAATGCTAAATGTATACTTCACAATTTGTTATTATGTTCTGAAAAGCATGTTCTGTTTGTACTTATACATATAAAAATTTGTATGTTTGCTATTCCAAACTTGGAAGTCAACATATATATGATTCTAATAAGTTGTGTAATTATTATAAGTGAACATGTGCAGTCCATGTGTACGACACAACAATGGATCACACATTTAGAAATTTTCCATTTCCCTTAATAGATCTCTCATGCACGTGTGTTCGTTCCTTTTTTCTACCTTGACAAAGACTAATACCAGCGGTAATCTAGATGAACGCAAGAAGTCTGTACTAGTCTTACAAACTTGAAATTTTATTCTATTATGCTAAAAATATATAATTTTTAAGCGTCAACAATAAAATATTAATCCATAATGGTCTCACTGATTTCGCCCAAGACTCGTATCTCGTTTCACCCCACAAGTGTTGAATCAACACTCAACCTAGCTACATTCATCTTCGTTACACACAATTCTGTTTAGTCATAGCTTTGTTTTGGCACAAACAGTGTGCAAAGCTTTTGTGTTAGGTCTGTAATTTTGGAAAGAACAAAAATGTCATTTAATACTTGGCTCCATAATGTTGAACATGTGATTTTCTATTTTATACCAATTTTTTTTCTAGAAATTGTGGTAAATTTGCGATATTGTTTTATTAATATGGTTGCACATCTAATTTTACGAAACTCAAACATTGGTTTACAATAAAAGTTTTTTTCGTTGTTTCTGTTTTAGTACATTTTTTGTAAGAAAAAGTTCATCGACTCCAGCCTCTGTAGATACAAGGTAAAAAAATGCAATCTCGTCGATCGATTCTAACTCTTAGAATCTAAATTCATGTATTCTAGTCTTTTTTTGTATCCTTAAATATACTGCCACAGGCCTATAAAGTGTATCATCAAACGAAAATCTTTGTGTGAGATATGTGATTTTCATGCTAATTGCAAGTAAATACAAAAATTCTAGAGTGTATGAGGTGTCAAAAAGGATTTCTAGCGGAACGTTGGAATTTTTTTGTTTATTGGTTATTTCATATTTCTAGGACTTGGACAATCAGCGCCACATGTGTTCTACATGTACCAAAACAATGTCATTTGTCATAAACAGAAAGTAGAACTTAAAACACAAACTACGATGTAGTACTGCACATCATCTTGAAACATAAACTATTTATTAAATATTTGCATTATTTTAAACCATTGGTTCAGTTAGCTTGGAGAAAAAAGGTCATACAAGGCGACTATTAAGGTTTCCATCATCATCCCTATTCCTGGTGACGTCGTGGGTCCGTCTCGCCTTCGATGGCTCTTTGGGCATTGGAAGGTGCGATGGGCCCTGACCTCTCCTGTTGGATCGAGGGCTCCTATTTTTTAGTCACTTTACGTGTCTTTGTCAGGTGGCGAGGCGGCGGCATCCCACTATCATTATAATGTCCTATCCCAGCTCTAGTGATGCACCTAGCGCCGTCGTAGGGTAGGGCCCGTGTAGTCGTCTCTCTCCCCCTATATCGTGTGGTATCTGGGCGTTCAAGTTTACATTGGTGTGGTTGCTGGTTTGGCCTTTCCGATCTACCTTATCATAATTGCTCTAGGGTTTTAGAACAGCGATTTTCCACCTACTTCCAGATCTCTCCTATCACAAGTTTTGCTCGGCTCCGGTGAAGGAGGGCTGAGGACCACGCCGCGCCTTTGGTTTGTTCCAGTGTTTATAGTTGTCGCTAGATGGTTCAAGAAACTATTCCTAGTTTTTTTTCCAGATCATTATTAATAAACCGGAGAACTTCTTTCGTGAAAAAAAACCATGTAAGAACTATCAATATATCTGCTAGCTGGTTGCCCAGTGGGGGGTGCGTGGGATCCCGGCTGGGCATAAACATACGACGGCTGTGTGGCCGGCGCAAGTTGGCACTTTTTCCCTTCCTGGTAGCAGTGAGACGGATGCATTGAGGTGCTACGTACGACGAGAGAGCAACCGCTGGCTCGGCTAGCTAATCATGCGCTGATCTACGGAAACGTCTGCACATGCACATCCTCCTCGCGGCAATGTTCTGTTTGCAGCCTGGGCTCCGACCCGAGACGTGGACTCGCGAACAAGAAAGAAATCAGGCTTCGGGTCGTCATGGTCTAGGACAGGGATTGTGATGGAGGGATAATAACCCGGTAGGCCCATGAAGAGGGAAACGTGACCCGTCAGGAAGGAGGCCCGGTCAGGCCAGTTAGCCCTCAGCACGGGCCGGGTTATGTTTCTGGGCCGGCATCTTGGCGGTGACCCGGCTAAGGAAGGTGACATTCTGGAAGGTACAAGAGGCGGTTCGAGAGGCGGTTCAAGACTTGGAATGCACGAAGAATAAAGGAGCTAGGATGGGACTTGGAGTTCGGGTAGAACCCGGCTCTATTGTGTACGCGGTCAGAGGGCCCGGTATCTATATAAACCGGCCCCTGAGCCATAGCTAGCAAGACTTCATAATCCCCAAGTTTAGGCGAGAGAACCATCGAGAGAGACACACAAGATTTGTAACCTAGATCGAGATCCGGCTCTGTTGTCGTAGCCGGGTTATCGAGATCGAGACCAAGATTAATAATAAGATAGCAGGAAGTAGGTCTTTATCTCCAATGGAGAGGCCGAACCTGGGTAAACCTGTGTCCCCTGCAATGCTAAACAATCTCCCAGACGCCAGTGTCGCCTTGCCCAAAAACTCAAGCTACCCCAAAGTAGCATCTGCCGTGTTATCTACCCCACGACAGTTGGCGCCGTCTGTGGGAATCGCGGCCAAAGGTGTCACCATCATGGGAGAAGCAAAGAGAGGGGCCGAAAACTTTGTTTTTGGCCAGATCACAGTCAATGAGCAAGGAGAATCCATCGTCGATGATTTTGGCTGGGGGCCGGAATCTGATCTACTTGAATCAGGTGATGTTATTCCAATTGGCAAATTTAATGTTTTTGTGGGCATGATTACAACTAGATCTGCTAGTGATGGAGATTATGAATCTGTGTCAGGAGCCGCCACAATTGTTCAATCTGATGGAGAGGAATCAGTTGGCACAGCTGAAGTTGAGGGGTCCTGAACACGCTGGAGGAACGGCTGGATGACCCGGCAGAAATCCCGGGTGACGCGGTGGAACAAGCCGGGTCGGAATCAATCTTGCCCCTGTTTGAAGGCCGGTTTGGGTATGATGCAGAAGAAGAAGATGATGAGGAACAAGAGTCAAGTCCAAGCCCGGTTCGTAGGGTAGCGGTGTACACCGCGCCTTCGTCCAGCATGCAACCATCACCATCAGCTGTTGTTCCACCGGCCTTTACCCCGGGTCAACAGCAGCTGCCCCCAATTCTGGAGTTGGCAGAACAGAGAGTTGATGGAGAGCCGGCTTCGGTCTCAGAGGAAAGCGAGGATACGGCAAGATACAGAAACAGTTTTGGGTTCCTGCATAACCGGGCCCAAGGAGAGGAAAGAAGTAACACAGCAGCTGCCCCGGCCTTGTTTAACAATGGCCTGGTCTTAGATCCATCAGCACTTACAAGGTTGGTTACTCCAGAAAACGCAGCAGTTAGAGCAATGGAATTGGATACAGCACGCCGAGCGTTGGAGCAGATGCGCAGGGACGCCGAGGCAGAGAGGCAAGAAATAGAAGCAAGAAAGAGGCAAATAGAGGATGAGGAAAATCGTCTCAATGAGATGACCAGGGCGCACCGGAGGAGGCACCAGAGCCGGCTGGCCCCTGGAGAAAACGCTATAAACCCAGCAGTACTGTTTAGGACCCCAGAAGATCAACCAGTTGGTGTCACCCAGGTGGCTCCAGTTGTAAGGGCAGATGTAGAACCAGATAGAGGAACAGGAGCAGCTGGGGTTGCAGTGGCAACGGCGCCGGGTCTTCTCGCTGGGGTAGCCAGGGGAAATCCGGGTCTGCCGCCCAGGACACCAAGGTTTCACACGCCGGCGGGTCACTATTCAAATCCGGCGGATAACGTGTATGCAGCAACTTTGGCGCTTGATCGTATTCCATTGGGAGACACGCCAGCGGAGATTGAAGCCCGGCGTGCCATTGACATGTTACGCACTGCAGTTGTCCAGCAAACTCAGTATTCAAGGGAGAAAAGTGCATTGCATTCCACAACGTATCGTAGCAAGAGTCGCAATGGAGGTAACCCGCCATTGGCCGGGCCTGTAGCGGCACAGCAGCAAAACCCGCCCCAGCAAAATCAAAATCAAAACAATCAGCAGCATCAACCCGCCCCAGCAATTTCCATAGCTCAGCAGATAGTCAATAGATCACGCGCGGGGAGAAGTGCGGGCAATGCAAACCCGGTAGTACCTGCAGCAGGAGTACCACAAGGAGGACCGGGTCCTGCACCAGCCGCGTCTGCAAGCTCACCCGGTAATATCAATATTTCGGCAAGTTCTTCTAGTTTAGCCGGGCCAAAATGTCTTTCAGATTCCATTAGAGCAGAGCCTTTCCCTGAGAAGTTCAAGGAGCCAAGCAAGATATCCAATTATGAGCCCAGCACAGACCCGGCAGTTGGTTGAGCAGTTATGAGATGGCAATGTGTATACGCAATGCCACAGAGAATGTTTGTGCCAAGTACATGTATTTGATGATGAGCGATGGAGCAGCGAAGTTGTGGTTTAAAAATCTACCAGAAAGTCATTAATTCTTGGGATGAGTTGAAGGCGGTTTTCACCAAGCACTTTCAGGGTACGTGCAAGCGTTTGTTTTCCATTGAGATCTTGATCGTTGTATACAGAAAAAAGGCGAGTCAGCACGTCATTGGATGGGCCGGGTCACGGAGATCCTGCACTCTTCATCTGGTATTGAGCCCAAGGATGCAATTTCATCAATGGAGAAAACTTGTAAGTATGCACCACTTGTCCAGAAGCTGGGTCGCATGAAGGAAGGGCACCGGGTTAAGCCGGTCACCATGGCAGAGTTGATGGATGCTTGCAATAGGCACGCAGCCACGGACAAAACTCAGGATGAGCCTGAGGAGGAAAAGGGGAAAAGCACGGCAAATAATGGTGGAAGGAACAATAATGGCTCGGGAAACAACAATAACAACAATCAGAATCAGCATAAGCGAGGTCATAATGATGGAAGTTCAGAGTTAGTAGCAAACACCAATACCGGGTTTCAGAGGCAAAGGATGGACGGGAACTACCAGGAAAACAGAGGTTATCAGGAAAATAGAGGTTACCAGGACAACAGGGGTTATCAGGGAAACAGTGGGAATCACAATAGTGGAGGTAGTTACCAGGGAACACGCCCAATGAGTACTGAGGAAGCTTTTAGGATGCCGTGTCCTCGCCATAGCAAGATGGGCAGACCATCCAATCATTCATTGGCACAGTGTGTGGATTTGAATAGGTGGAAAAATAATGAGGTGCAGAGAGCTCTGCAGGGAGCAAACAGAAGTGGAGGACCCGGCCAGGGTGGTAACCCGGCTGCGGGGCCTCTAACAGGAGCAAATGCGGTACCCACTGGAAACCCGGGTCAGGGTCAGAACCAGAATACAAGTAATCAGGGAGGATTTTCTCAGAACCCGAGGCAGTTGGGCCAGTATCACATATACCAGTGGCACTACCAAGAGAGAGAGAAAGTTAGTCAAGAGAGCAGTTAACACAGTGGCTGCTGGGGTGCCAAGATATCTGAGGTGGTCAGAGCACACCATCACATGGAGTAGGGCAGATCATCCAGAGGTGGTGGAGCACCCGGGTCTGCTAGCTCTTGTGGTGGCTCCTCAGTTCACAATTTCGAGTTGAAAAAAGTTCTGATGGATGGTGGTAGTAGTATTAATATCCTGTACTGGGATACATTTGTGCGTATGGGATTGAAGGAGTCACAGTTGCAGAAAACGTCAACAATTTTTCACGGTATAGTTCCTGGGAAATCAGCCACACCAGAGGGAAAGATTGCATTGGAGGTAGCTTTTGGCGAGTCTATCCATAACTTCAGATCAGAGTGGCTCACGTTTGAGGTGGTAAAGTTTCCAAGTCCATATCATGCATTGTTGGGAAGGCCGGCTTATGCCAAGTTCATGGCAAGGCCGTGTTATGTGTATCTCCAGTTGAAAATGCCGGGTCCCAATGGGATCATCACTGTTCATGGTAACAGGGAAATAGCAGCAGAGTGTGATGAAGGGGATGCAGCCCTGGCAGAGCAAACGTGTGCAAGAGAGGAGTTGAAAGCTTACAGATCAAATGTTGACCCACAGGATAACACGGCACTCAAGAAGCCAATGACAGAAGATGACAGGGCAAAGTTCAAAGCAGCAAAGGATACAAAGATGGTGGATTTTGTGCCTGGAGATTCCTCCAAGCAGTTCGCCATAGGGACAAACTTATCTGACAAATAGGAAAGCGCGCTCATCGAGTTCATCCGTGAGAATCGGGATGTTTTTGCATGGACACCTAGTGACATGCCAGGCATTCCAACTGAACTCGCTGAGCACCGCTTACATGTTGATCCTAAGGCAAGGCCGGTGAAACAGGTTTGAGAAAAATGAATGCAGAGAGAAGGAAAGCTATAGGAGAAGAGATAGCCCGGCTTTTGGAGGCCGGCTTTATCATGGAAGTGTTTCATCCAGAGTGGTTAGCTAACCCGGTTTTGGTTCTAAAAAAGAATAATGAGTGGAGGATGTGTATTGATTTCACGAGTTTGAACAAGTATTGTCCCAAGGATCCGTTTGCACTACCGCGCATCGATCAAATCGTTGACGCAGTTGCAGGCAGCGAGCTCTTGTGTTTTCTGGATGCGTATTCAGGTTATCATCAGATCAAACTTAACAAGGAAGATTGGGAGAAGACGTCGTTTATCACCCCCTTTGGTGCTTTTTGTTACAAGACCATGACTTTTGGGTTGAAGAATGCAGGAGCAACTTATCAGAGGTGTATCCAGAATTGTTTTCATGATCAGATTGGGCGCAATGTGCATGCTTATGTTGATGATGTGGTTATCAAGTCAGAAAAAGCCGGGTCATTTATTAATGACCTTGCAGAGACATTCAAGAATCTGAGAGAGTACAAGATGAAGCTTAATCCTACGAAGTGTGTGTTTGGGGTTCCAGCGGGCAAGTTACTTGGTTTCATTGTGTCAGAGCGTGGAATTGAGGCAAACCCGGAAAAAATTCGTGCAATCCAGAGTTTGAAAAGGCCAGAGGAGTTGGCTGATGTTCAGAAGCTGACAGGCTGTGTGGCTGCGTTGAGCCGGTTTATTTCCCGGCTTGGAGAAAAAGCTATTCCGTTGTATAAGCTGTTGAAGAAGACAGATAACTTTGTGTGGAATCAAGAGGCAGATGAGGCCTTTGAGGCCTTGAAGAAGCAGTTGTCAGAAGCGCCAGTTTTAGCGGCGCCGGGTCCCAAGGAACCCATGCTTTTGTATGTTGCAGCCGGGCCTCAAGCTGTGAGTGCCGTGGTGGTGGTTGAGCGAAAAGAGGAAGGAAAAGAGAACCCGGTACAAAGGCCGGTCTATTATGTCAGCGAGGTCCTATCAGAAGCAAAGCAGAGATACCCACATTGGCAGAAGCTAGTGTTTGGTGTTTTCATGGCTAGTAGAAAGTTGAAGCCGTATTTCCAGGAGCATCCAATTACGGTGGTCAGTTCTATTCCCTTAGCAGATATCATCAGAAACTCCGAAGCTACAGGAAGAATTGCCAAGTGGGCAATTGAAATGGGGGATTATCACATTGATTATGTGCCTCGCACAGCTATCAAGTCTCAGGCGTTGGCAGATTTTCTTAATGATTGGACACAGTTGAATGCACCACCTCTCACCCCGAGTCTCAAATCTTGGGTTATGCATTTTGACGGGTCTAAACAAGAGCAAGGTTCAGGAGCTGGAGTGGTGTTAACTTCTCCCAAAGGTGACAAGTTGAGTTATGTTTTGCAAATTCACTTTGATTGTTCCAATAATGTGGCAGAGTATGAGGCCTTGTTACATGGTTTGCGTATGGCAAAGGAGATGAACATCAAGCGTATTAAGTGCTATGGGGATTCAGATCTTGTGGCGCAGCAAGTTTCAGGAACTTGGGACAGAAAAGATGCAACTATGGCGGCTTACAGGCGAGAGGTGGATAGAGTAGCTGGGTTCTTCTCAGGCTATCAGGTGGATCACAT
Source organism: Poa pratensis (assembly GCA_947311845.1). Classification (NCBI taxonomy): domain Eukaryota; kingdom Viridiplantae; phylum Streptophyta; class Magnoliopsida; order Poales; family Poaceae; genus Poa; species Poa pratensis. Next base: position 106,041,996 of record CAMZMU010000128.1, on the reverse strand, counting down.
TGACCGCAGGAAAAACGATGCTGCAGATGCTTTGTCAAGACTCGGCTCACGCAGAGAGCCGGTTCCACCTAACGTTTTCTTGGACGAGCTATGGGCTCCATCAGTCAAGTCCCAGGATGAGGAAGAGTTGGTAGACCCGGATTCGCAGCTGGTGGCTGTAACCCGGGAAATTCCAGAGTGGACAGAACCGTATCTTGCATATCTTTTGAGAGGGGAGTTGCCCCAGCAGGAAGTCATAGCCCGGCAGATCGTGCGCCGGTGCAAGGCCTATGTGGTCATAGATGGTGAGTTATATAAGAGAAGTGTTTCAGGGGTATATCAGAGATGTGTGTCTGGAAAGGAGGGCCGGCAAATTTTGAAGGAAATTCACGAGGGAGATTGTGGTCATCATGCTTCAACTAGGTCCTTGGTTGCAAAAGCTTTCAGGCACGGTTTCTTTTGGCTCACAGCCCAGGCAGATGCAGAGCGCTTGGTGAATAGATGTGATGGATGTCAAAGGTATGCAAGACAGATTCATGTGCCGGCTCAGGAGTTGAGAACAATACCTTTGACTTGGCCCTTTGCAGTTTGGGGGCTTGATATGGTGGGTCCTTTCAGCATGTCTCCTTGTAAGAAAACCCACCTCCTCGTTGCCATTGACAAGTTTACCAAGTGGGTTGAGGTCATGCCTGTTACAAATTGTGAGGCGGCAACAGCAGTGAAGTTTTTGAAGCAGATCATACACAGGTTTGGGTATCCCCATAGTATTATCACAGACAATGGTACTAATATGTCCTTGGGAGAGATGGCAAAGTTTTGTGGAAACAATGGTATACGTTTGGATGTTGCTTCTGTGGCTCATCCTCAGGCCAATGGGCAAGTTGAACGAGCTAACCAGGAGTTACTCAGAGGATTGAAACCACGTCTCCGGGTCCCGTGTCTCAGAGCCGCCGGAGCGTGGGTGGAGGAATTGCCATCAGTTGTTTGGGGAATCAATACAACACCAAACAGATCCACAAAGATGACCCCTTTCTTCATGGTGTATGGGGCAGAGGCAGTTTTGCCAAGTGATGTTATTCATGACTCGCCTCGCGTGGCGGCTTACGTGGAGACAGAAAATGAGAAGACCCGGCAGGATTCTGTTGACCTGCTGGAGGAGAATAGAGAGCAAGCATTGGAAAGATCAGCAATTTATCAGCAAGATTTGAGGCGGTATCACAGCCGCCGGGTTAAAACTCGCACCTTCCAGGAAGGTGATCTAGTGTTGCGATGGGTGCAGTCCAAGGAAGGGATGCACAAGTTATCTCCTCCTTGGGAAGGGCCCTTCATCATAAGCAAGAAATTGAACAATGGTTCATACTATTTGGTGGACGCTAGAGAGAAATCAGAGACAGTCAATGACTCAACACACTCTACCTTTTCTATGGAAGAGCGTGAGAGGCCGTGGAACATTGCGCAGCTGCGCCCATATTATACTTAGCATGAAAAAGATGTATCAGATGTAACACACGATGTAACAGGCAGCAGGTTTCAGACGCGCTCTTTTCCTTACCAGGGTACCTAAGGGGACTGGAAGGTTTTTAATGAGGCGGCTTGCTGACCTAACCTTTTCTATCAATAAAGTGAAGGTTGAAACAGAAATTTGTCTTGTCTCAGTTTATGTTTCAGTTTTATAAGCCGGTTATTTTTCTTTGTCTATATGTATTGTGGCAGTTCTTGGTCAAGCTTGGTCCTGGGGGCTTGTCATTGAGATAGCTAAAGTTATTTCCCCAGGACCCGGCTCATAAGTATCCCCGGGTTTCAGTTTTAGTTGCAGTTGTTTAAGTTTTTTATTTTTGAGGATGCCCAGAGAGTGCGTCCCACCAGTATTTTGGATCAATGGGGTACTGAGGCATAAGCCCTTTACTTTATAAACATTGATCCAGGTCTTGGGGGCTCTTACTGCAAAAAGTCTGTAGCTGCAATCCCAAGACCCGGCTTTTATGCCACTAGTATTCTTGGTTATCTTGCTGTGTAGCTGATGTGACTCGCACTTATATGGCCTGATTGCACACCTGGAAACTCAATCAACCATGAAGCCCATTGGGACTTGGTTTGACCCTGTTTTTCTCAGAGAAGTTGCGCCAGGATATCCATGCGAAAGCCGGCTCACAGTTAAAGAAACCAAAAGGGTCATCAAAACCACAGAAGATAAGCAATTGGATATTTCAAATGTCATGTGATTCCACATAGTTTCACCAAAGTTTAAAGCAAGTGCAAAAGCACACATCACAGGCTTGGTATCAGAATAGCTAGTTATTACAGTAAAGCGCCCAAAGAGCCGAATAGAGATTGTTTTGTGCAGAAGTAACAGCATCTGCATAAGTTTTTCACGCTTTGGCTTCGGGAGCCGGGTCACGGGGAGGGGGCCGGTTGGTTGATCTTCGACGGTCTTTGCCGGGTCTTCTTCTTCTTCGGCGGCCGCCGGGTTAGCCTCTGGCTCCTTGGTCTCGTCGGTTTCTTTGGCCTTGGTCTTGCGCCGGGTGATTTTTCGAAGTGGCTGGAAGAAGGATTCATCATCTTCTTCAGCTATCGCCCGTGACGGAGGAGGAATAACTGGCGTAGAGGAGCTGGGAGCAGTGGAGGTACCAGGAGCATTCTTTGCCGGGTCAATAGAATCCTTATAGCTTTGGAGGAGATCGACGCGTTGTGGCTCGTCATCCATGATCTCTTCATCATTCTCATTATATCCAAGCTGTAAGGTGGTGAGCTTCATCTTGCTGGCAATAACAGTGGCAACATGCCGGGTTTGCTTCACAACCCGGGCATAGCACTTCTTATCAAACTCCTTGCCATCAGTGTCAAACTGAGGAAAGCCCTTCATCAGTGGAGCCGGGTTTAGCTGGGGATGGTAGGCCTTTGCCAAGGCAAGACCTCGCATCACCCCGGCCCTGCAAGCTGATCTCTTGAGCAGATGAATCCATTGCGGCATTGTTGACAGATGCCCAAGGACTTCAGTGTACTTGCTTGGCGGGTTTTCCCAGAGCCTAGCGGCTTTGATGACCTCGCAACTGCCAAAGTACAGCTGACGGGTCAGCGTGTACATGCATTTGATCTTCTCTGCAGCGGTTTTGCGGAGGTTACCATCACGAGGGCCTGTGTAAGGAAAAGTGGAGTAATGAAATTTCAAAAGCCGGATCTGTTTGATTAGTGTAGGTTGAAATTCAAGGGAGTAGTGCTTACCCACTAAAGATTCAACCATTGAGGTGATCATTCTTTTTAGCCGGGTCAGCTCGTTGTTGGTTTCATCAAGCTGCTTCTGCAGGGTCTCCTGTTGCTCCTGGAAGTTCTCCTCGTTCTCCTGCATGTCCTTCTTCAGATCGGAGTTTTCTTGTGTTAAGGCAGTAATCTTTTCCTCCAAGGCCTGGAGTTGAGCTGAGTGATTAGCCCGGGTCTCAGATTCAGTCTTAGCAGCGTCAGCAAGCCGGGTAATCTCAGCTTGGGCATGGGCATGGTCTTCCTATTAAGATGCAAAGAATTATGTTAGTCCCAGGTTGCTGCAGGCACACAACCCGGCACTTGGGGGCTACTCAGTTTGAAGTTCAAATTTTCAGTATAATAAAGAAGTCCCAGGTTGCTGCAGGCACACAACCTGGCACTTGGGGCTACAGGTTTGAAGTTTTTTCCTAAGGAATGCATATTGAAAGCACCAAGCTCATCACAAGTGATGAACTTAGAGCTTGGGGGCTACTCAGGGTATAGTTATGCAAGAAAATATATAGGCAAGAAGTAAAAGTGGGTACCTCATATCGTTTTTGTATCAGGGCGACCAGTTCTGTCTCTAGGGTCTTGTGTTGAGCTAGGCGAGAAAAATATTCATCGCAAAGTGCGGGAACAGACATGGTGTCCAGAGCTGGTGAATTTGAGGAAGAAGCCGGGTTCTTGTTCTTGGCAGGAGTTGCCGGGTCAGCATCTGGGGCTGGCACCTTGGCCAGAATTTCAGGAGCACTTTGTACTGGAATGTGCCGGGTCCCAGTAACCTGCACTTCATCTTCTTTTGTTCCAGAACTTAACCCGGGTGAGTGAGCAGCGGGCGAGGATTCTGGCACCGGGTCAACAACATTTTTTGGAGACGCCGCGGGGGTTGCTTTCTCCCTTGGCTCGTCCTTATCCTTGGTTCCTCTATATGTGCCTCCATCGGAGAAGGTTCTGTGGTTGCTGGAGGAGGGGATGCCGCGGGAGGAGTTTCCGGGTCTTCTTCCATAAAAGCCCTGGCACTGGAACAAAATAATGTCTTAGTTAAAAAAGAAGAATGGGACAGTGAAGTATAAAGGTATGGAAAAGATATGAGAAGTATTTCTAACCCAGTGTTGATCGGGAAATCCTCGGGTGTGCTAACACCATCCGAGGAAGAATCTGACAAACGAGATGGTTTAGGAACCCGGATCTTGCCAGCTAAAGGGAACTGTTTGCTGGGCGTCTTCTGGATGGATTTGGCCCAGCTTGATAAAGAGCGTTGAGGGATACCTGGGCTCAGGGAAGCTTCGCTTGTAGAAGACCGGGTTCGGCGTCTCTTGTTCGCCTCAGCCTCCTTCTCAGCCTCCTTTTCCTGTGGTTGTGCTTAAGTTTAAGATGAGTTCATCATGAAGATTGAGAAGAGAAAATGTGGTACCTTGGCAAGGGTGGCCCGGGTCCTCTTTTGAGTTGGAGCTGCAGTAACTTGGGGATCCGGCGCTACGTCAGAAGCCGGGTCTGTGGGGCCTGGAATAAAATTTGCTGGGTTGTCAGTAGAGGTGTCCTTGTTGGGGACTTCGTTGTTAATCAACTGAAGGAAGAGCCGGCCTACGGAGTCAAGCTCACCTTCTTCTTCTTGTTCATCGTCTTCACTTTCTGTGTCCTCTCCGTCAGGAGAGGATGTTGGGGTAAAATCCACGCTCCACCATTTGGAGTCCTGAGAAAAAGCAGTCATGATAAATAAACAGTCTATGGATGAGTTTACCGGGTTAAAGTAAACAAGATGGACTGAGTGTTTGTTTTACCGTGGGGGGTTTGTTCTTGGCACTAAATGGGGCGAGCCCGTTCAGTGCAATGGCGTCTTTCTTCTCGCCAAGTAGTCTCTTGGCATTCTTCACAAGTTGGTCGTCAGTGAGCGTCATCTCTGAATAACGCATATTGTCTGTGGTTTCGTCAGTGTACTGGCAGATTAGCCGGGTCCTGATGCTGAGTGGCTGAATGAACCAACTGATCCAGCACTTGACCAGATCTGTTCCCTTGAGACCATGGGCGAGTAAAGCTCTGGCCCGACGAAGAATGGGCTCGAGCTTGACCCGCTCGGCGTCATCTGCGTAACTATTCATCTTGGCATCATATGTTAAACCCGAGTTTCGGAAAGCCGGGTAACGGGCATCATCAGATTCTGGAGAGGTGTCTTGGCAGTAAAAATAAGTGTTTTGCCACCCCTTAGGGTGGCTGGCTAGAAGTAGAGCCGGGAAATCGCACTCCCTTCGGCGCTGAATCGCAACTCCCCCATATGGAAGTACTTGATCCTTGCGGGAGGGGTTGCAGTAGAAGAACTCGAGGAACAACTCGAGGCTTGGAGCCATTTGCAGATAATCTTCGCAGAACACCACATAGTTACTGATGTTCAGCATGGAGTTGGGCGCGATGTCTTGAGGCCTAAGGCCGTAGTATTTCAAGACCCGGCGAAAAAATATGGAACCCGGGGGGCGAAAGCCGCGCTGAACATGGTCGAGGAAAACCACCACTTCACCTTCCTTGGGGCTGGGGCGGATTTCTTCTGCAGCAGCGCGCCATTGGATCTCATCCTTTGAAGGAAGCTCGCCGCAATTCACATATTCTTGCAGCATCAAGGTCGTCACTGTGGATTTGGTCCAGTTGACCTGAGTAGCAGCAAGGGTGGCGGAGCCAGACGCACCGGCGCTGGTGCTGTGGGGCTTTTTCGCGAGCTTCTTCGCCGCGCGGGGAGCTCCGGCCTTGGCTTTATCCTTCATCATGGCTGAGAAGCTTTGAGGTTCTCTGAGCGCAACAATGGAGGAGTGAAACCCTAGTTCTAGATGTGGATACATAGAGAAGGAAATGCAAAGTAAATCTGTGCAAGATTTAAGTTGAAATCAGGTGCGGAGCACGCATGCATGGGAAAAACGTACCTGTAGATCTTCTTGCGAGAGACTGAAGAGCTTGATTTGAGATCGGATCTGCGGCTGCTACAATGCGAGCGCGAGGAAGAAGATGAACTTGGTGGGGAAAAATGACTTTGGTGTCTCCTGGCCTTCTATTTATAGGCGCAGTGAAAACCCTAAGGGTGTTGTGGTAAAAAGGGAAAAGATAAGGGTCTTTGACTAAAAGTCAACGACAAACAGAATGAGTTAATTACGGAGTATTAAATGATAAGATCGTGATTAAAATGGATAAGGATGGAGTTACAGTTGGGAGATAGTTTTCGCTAAGTGTTGGGTGAGAGACCCGGAGACATCTGACCTAGTATGAGAAAGCCGGGTTATGGTATGACCCGCCAAGAAGAGCTGGCCCAGTTAAGCAGAAAGTTAAAATAGTGCATTATATGTATTTGTTGTTTTTGTATTTCAGGTGGTTAACCCGGCAAGCCAGGGTACCAGCATTGATCAAGTAAGCGACACAAAGTTGGAAGCAAAGCATGGCAACCTGGTTACCTGGTTAACCTGGGGGCTACTGATGGAGGGATAATAACCCGGTAGGCCCATGAAGAGGGAAACGTGACCCGCCAGGAAGGAGGCCTGGTCAGGCCAGTTAGCCCTCAGCACGGGCCGGGTTATGTTTCTGGGCCGGCATCTTGGCGGTGACCCGGCCAAGGAAGGTGACATTCTGGAAGGTACAAGAGGCGGTTCGAGAGGCGGTTCAAGACTTGGAATGCACGAAGAATAAAGGAGCTAGGATGGGACTTGGAGTTCGGGTAGAACCCGGCTCTATTGTGTACGCGGTCAGAGGACCCGGTATCTATATAAACCGGCCCCTGAGCCATAGCTAGGAAGACTTCCAGAATCCCCAAGTTTTAGGCGAGAGAACCATCGAGAGAGACACACAAGATTTGTAACCTAGATCGAGATCCGGTTCTGTTGTCGTAGCCGGGTTATCGAGATCGAGTCCATGATTAATAATAAGATATCAGGAAGTAGGTCTTTATCTCCAATGGAGAGGCTGAACCTAGGTAATTCTGTGTCCCTTGCAATGCTAAACAATCTCCCAGACGCCAGTGTCGCCTTGCCCAAAAACTCAAGCTACCCCAAAGTACCATCTGCCGTGTTACCTACCCCACGACAGATTGACTTTTTTGAGAAGTCACCGGGGGGGGGGGACAAAATTCCCACCTGAATTTTATTTCAGCAGCAGGTTACAAGGTCGAGGAACGTACACCACAAGTCGGCGTGTTCCTTTTGATCCGGTCTTTTGAACCGGTTCATCCAGAGAATCAAGTCTGATACAATGTTACCATTAGTTACAGAGTCATCTTGGTCGATGGCCCTAAATACTTTGGCGTTCCGAGCGTCCCAGATCTTCCAGCAGATAGCTAGGGCGATGGAGGGCCATACATCCCTTGGCAGCCCGTCCGGGAGAGGAGAGCACCAAAGGTCAGCGAACTGATCGAAGGAGGGAGCGATGGTCAACCGTCAACCTGTTCCGTATTATAGTCCTGGTTTAGTCTCGGTTAGTCGGTTTAGGGTGAGATCGTGAGAGGGGCCGTTACGTATGATTTGCCGTTACGTGAGAGGCCTGATGATTCAGATTTTTTCTTTAAAGGGTATAAAAGCTTTGCCTTTTCATTAATACAAACGTTCGACGCCCCGTTGTGGCTAGCTAGTCCTTGTATTTTATAGAGGTTTTTCAGAACGGGCACCATTTGTTTTGCGCTTAGTCCCTCCCTCCGTTTGCGTTCTGTGTTTAGTTAGAGTTAAAATTGGTAAATTTGGACCAGATGTATACGAAAAAAACATCAATATCCATAATATACATTTAATATTATTGGGAGTCATTCTAAGATTTTATTTTTCTATTATATGTACTTTATATTATATAAGCGTTGAAACTTTTTATGTTTAGTCAAACTTTCAAACCTTTTGAGAAAACACGACGCAAAGTAAATAAAAACGAAATGTGTATCATAATCTTATTTAAATGGTTCGAAAATTTTAAAAACACAATCTGTGAATATGGAGAATGGAAAGTTACATAGGAACTGTTATAATATAATCATTTGATTTTATGGAAAAAATAATCACAAAATGAGTTTGTGTAGCTATTTCATAGGAATTTTACGTAAACATTTAGTGATTTTCGTGAAACTCACATGTGCAACTAATATTTTCTGTAATTTTCTTAAAGAGGTAGACTATATTTGTACACCTCAAATAGTACCCGAGCTCACTTTGTTCCATCGATTTGAATGTTAACAATATGGTTCCTCAACATTTTTATTTGCGACAACTTTGGACCCTTAAAATATATTTGAAGCGGTTTGATGGACGTTAGAGTGCTTTCCTACAAGTAGTGTAAAATTAAATAAGAGTTAAACTGACTTCTCACAAATAGAAATTTTAAGAAAAATAGGAAAGAACCATTAAAAATGCATCTAATTAGTAAAATATGGGAATATAGATAAAAAATCAAGAAATTTAAGAGGAAAAATATAAATAATAAGTCTGATCCAAGATCAGGAATTAGATATACACTCTAATAATTCATTTTCTCATGGTCATTCGTGTATTACTTATTTTCTATATTTGTGTAGATATACTATATATTTCCATTTTTTGTATTTGTAAACACTATCTTCGGGATGTTTCAATTTCTAAATTGTATTCATTCATTTATCGTGAAGTGCAACATATGTACTTTAGTTGTTCGGGAAACTTTGAATTTTGAACTTTTGAATTTGAGGGTTGCACTTAGGCAAAAGTACAAAAAAATATAATTTTCTTATTTGAAAATTAAAAATCGTGAATTTTTTAAATGATCAAAAGGTGTGTTCATATGTTTCCCTATCTTGAATCCTTTCTCTCAATTAGCTCGTGGTGTACATGCTGAAAATAAGAGAAACGCACCGAACAAGTGGAAGGGCAAGAAAAATTCTATCCATGAGGAGGAAATTTTGCTAGGCATAGCATCACCTGATTCTTGAAAGATTAGACGCTAATCTTTGTGCACATGGCATAAACCAAATATAGGAAGAAGAGGAAGGAGGAAACATATACTCCCTCCTTTTCAAATTACTTGACTTGGGTTTGTCCAAATATGGATGTATATATACTTCAAGATACATCCGTATTTGGACAAACCAAAGTTTTAAATAGCGGGCTATAGCAAAGCTATAGCGGCGCTATAGCATTTTTTGCACCATGCCGCTAAGTGAATTAGCACACTAAAGGTACCAAAACCCTTGAATAGCGGGCTATAGCGGCGATTTAAAAGCGCTATAGCTTTTTTCGGAGGTTGTCGCTAAATAGCTTAGCCCGCTATTTAAAAACTTTGGGATAAACCTAATTCAATTAATTTGGAACGGAGGGAATAATGTCACATCCACCAAACCCACGCCCACCCTGTCCTCCTATAAAAGCTCCCCGCCACGCCCCTTCGGAAGAGCAAGTTCGCCCCATTTCTTCACCAACAAACTCTGCCTCCTCCCTCCGCGCCTTCAACCCAGGAATAGCAGAGCAACTTCAGCGTCCATGGACAATCGCGGCAAGATCCAGAGCATCGTCCGCCTCTAGCAGACGATGCGGCGGTGCGGACCCGTGCCACGGCGCGCGCCGTCTCTGTTCCAGCGGGGCACGTGGGTGTCACTAGTAGGAAAAGGCCTACCGCTGGCGGACGGAAAAGGTCTACCGCTGGCGGGCGAGCGCCCGCCAGCGATCACTACACCAATGGTAATATATACCGCTGTGGGCGCCGTCCGCCAGGGTAAGGGCTGTTACCGCTGGCGGGCATCCCATAGCGCCCGCCAGCGGTATATGCCACAGCGCGCGTCGTCTCTGTTCCGGCGGGGCACGTGGCGGTGTCACTAGTAGGAAAAGGCCTACCGCTGGCGGACGGAAAAGGTCTACCGCTGGCGGGCGAGCGCCCGCCAGCGATCACTACGCCAGTGGTAATATATACCGCTGGCGGGCGGCCGTCCGCCAGCGGTAAGGGCTGTTACCGCTGGCGGGCATCCCATAGCGCCCGCCAGCGGTATATGCCACAGCGCTGGCGGGCATGCGTCCGTCAGCGGTAATCCACCACGCCTGCCAGCGGTACTAGTCCCTGGTGGGGGGTTGTGGGTGCTCTGTCCGCCAGCGGTAGTATTTCGTGGATTTTTTTTTCTAGAAAATACTATTCCAGCAGTATATCTAGTATAAATACAGTATATTCAGGTGTACAGGCGAACAAAATAACAGGAATATAGACAATTTCACACACAAATGACCAAATTGTGATACACAAATACATTAGTTCATTATCACATGCATTACAAACCATAGTAGTACGTATAGCAAAAGTTGTCATACACAAATACATCACATAAAAGATAGAGAACCGCAATGTTTAAGAGAGGGCGCGATGAAGTTGGTTTCGATCATCCGGTTGTTACTGTCTTTCAGTGGCTTCAAGTCTTTATCTTCCGCCTCCTCCTTAGATACTCTCCCACATCTTCATCTGTATACACAAAAGGCAAATAGAAATGTTAGCTAGGCAACTAAATTGTTCACATGTCGTGCAGAAATAAACAAAGTAGACACAAAGTAAATTATGCTTCATACTTAGAATATTATTGGAAACACACAAGAAATCCTGATAACCTTGTTGAACCAAGTAGGAGGCATAGAACTTGTATGTATGCATGATACAAGGTTCAACAAACTATCAGGATATCATATAGTGCGCCACATCATTTTAATCATTGGCATTGTAAAAATGAGGTATAGGGTCAACTGAAAAGCATGCCTCATACTTAGATTCGGACACACAAGGACTTAGACAAAACAAGATTCAAAAAAAAAATTATGCCTCATACTTAGAATATTATTGGAAGCACACAAGGAATTCTGATAACCTTGTTGAACCAAGTAGGAGGCACAGAACTTGTATGTGTGCATGATACAAGGTTCAACAAACTACTTCCTCCGATCCAGAAAAAGGTTCGGAACTTGTACCTACCATTTGTACTACCCACGTTGAATTCTCACGAACGTTTTATTGGACCGGAGGGAGTATCCGAATTTCATATAGTGCGCCACATCATTTTACTCATCGGCATTGTAAAAAAATGAAGTAGGGTAAACTCAAAAGCATGCCTCATAAATCGACACACAAATTAAGAGATGGTGTAAACTAGAGGTAGGTAATTTAATTTAACAAGAGTACTAAATCGACAACACACCTTTCACTTCTTGATCATCTTGGTCGGCTTTGACATTGGCTTCGGCGGAACGGTTCACAACCATTCAAAGAGTTGAATGGCATGTAGTCACGCTGTTGTGCTATGCGATTTGGTAGATCAACGTTAGATGGTGTTGCACCTTGGTAGTAGAACAACCCGGATGCCGTGTCACGACAAACATCCCTGCCGATTATTGCAGCAAACGTCTTCTGGATTAGAGCAAACTCTTGCGTGATATCAGCATCAGTGGTTTTCGCCAGCTCCTTGCACCATTCACTACTAGGAAAAGGGTTATAGGAGGTTGGCATTCTGTGGCGCACCATTAATTGGTGCGCCACAGTATTATTTCTGTGGCGCATGGATGCTCGTGCACCACAGAAATTTCTGACTTTCTGTGGCACATCTTTTGCCCATGCGCCACAGAAAGTGAAAATTTTGTGGCGCATGTCCACAGATGCGCCACAGAAAGCCAGACTTCTGTGGCGCATGAGACACCATGCGCCACAGAATTCCTGTGGGACCCACGTGCAATCATTGGGCAAGGTCCATCTGGGGACATTCTGTGGCGCACCGTGGCTGGTGCGCCACAGAAACTCAACTTTCTGTGGCGCATGGTGTTGCATGCGCCACAGAAAGTTGGGTTTCTGTGGCGCACCAGCCACGGTGCGCCACAGAATGTTCACTTTCTGTGGTGCATCAAACACCATGCGCCACATAAAGTTGGCCCAGATCTACAAAAAGGTGGCACCACCCTTTCCCCATGTGACCTTCTTCATCCTCCCATCTAGCTCGAGCTCCTCCTCTCTCCCATGCCATTTTGACCATCCTATTCTCCATTATTTGTTATTAAACCTACTTTATTTGATATATAATTGGTGAGGGCTTGGGAGAGCCTCCATATATATTCTCCTCCTCTCTTTTTGTCCACTATTTTCTCTCCATCACCACACACTCTCTCTCATCGATCACGGTCACGTCTCGGCAACGGATCTAGATCTACTAGGTGGGTATTGTTGGATGGATGTTTGTTAAAGGCATGAGAAACTTGTCGGCGGGCGATTGTGTGTGTGGTTTGCATGAAGCAAACTATTGTTGAACGGATCTATGCATGAAACTTGTGTGTGTGGTTTGCATGAATCTTTGCATGTTGTTGCTTGCGCCGGCGTGGTGCATGGATGTTTGCCGAAATGTTGATTCATTTCCATTTCGGTAAATTTTTGCACCACATATGTCCTACTTTTAGGGGAAGTCATGCCGAATTTTTTCGTCGAACATTTCCGACTTCCCGCATGAGAAGCTTGTATGTGTGTGTGTGCATGTTGCGGTTAATTAATTCTAATTAATAACACATACTCTATATGTATACCGCGTAGGCGACCATGGTCATCAAGATGAGCTCCAATCGAATCAACAACTACAAGGAAGAAGCGAAGGCGGAAATGATTCGGTGCAACGGGCGCCAGATACGATGTCCGTGTAGAAGTTGCAAATTTGTGAGATGGATCGACCCTGATTCCGGACAATTGGAGGAACACCTGCTCAGGCGCGGTTTCATGGAAGGCTTCAACCAAGCGCCGACAGCAAATGTTGCGCCTGAAGACGAGGGGGGCAAGATGATCGTGACGAAGGAGATGCCGACAGACATGGTCATGATGGTGGTGGAGAAGACGCGAACACGCCGCAGAGCTCGCTAATGTCGGCCTTGATGGAGTCTCATGTTCAAGAACTGCTCCTCAAGAACGCGAGCACCGTTAGAGAGAAAGCCAAGCTGGCGCAAATGGAGATAGACGGGAAGACTCCGTTGTATCCTGGGTGCCGGCCACAGGATACGCGCTTGCAAGTAACGCTTGATGCTCTGGAGATGAAGTCGGGAAACAAATGGACCGACGCGAGCTTCAACAAGAACATGCAATTCTTCCACGAGCGTCTTCCCGAGGGGAACACATTGCCAACTAGTATCGAGGAGGCCAAGAAAGTCGTTTGCCCTCTTGACCTACCGCACGTTAAATACCACGCCTGCATCAATGATTGCGCAATTTATCGGGCGAGTACGAGGACAGAACCACATGTCCGGTGTGCGGCCAAGGACGGTACAAGAGCCGTGGGAAGAAAGTTCCTCGAAAAGTGGTATGGTACTTTCCTATCACTCCCCGTCTGCAGCGGTACTTCGTGGACCCTAAGGAAGCAAAGCTCATGCAATGGCACGCGGAAAGGGAGAAGCCCGAAGAAGATCCGGAGAAGGGCAGGATCCTTACACACCCTTCAGACGCTAGCCAGTGGCAAGAGTTGGACGCCGTCGGAAATTTCGGAGGCGACGCAAGGAACGTCAGGCTCGGTATGAGCACCGATGGACTCAATCCGTTCGGCAACCAGAGTAGCACGCATAGCACCTGGCCCGTGTTTGTATGGCCTTACAACCTTCCCCCGTGGTTGTGCACGAAGCAAAGGTACATACACATGAGTATTCTCATTCAGGGGCCGAAACAAGCAGGTGTCCACATACATCTGTATCTCGCGCTGTTGAAAGAGGAGTTAGCCACGTTGTGGGAGACGCCAGCCCGTACGTGGGATGCCTACACTGGAGATTATTTCGACATGAGAGCCGCGTTGCTCACGACGGTGCAGGACTATCCTGGTTGCTCATATGTATCGGCCCAGGTAGGCCACGGATTCTGCGCATGTGTCAGGTGCATGGATAAGACCCCGCATCTCCAGCTACCAAGGAATCCCGGGTCTTCGAAAACCGTGTACCCAGGGGCTCGAAGGTGGCTTCGCATGGATCACCCGTGGAGAAAACGCGGTGACCTGTTCAATGGTAAGGACGAGATCGAAGGAGCCCCGAGCCCGAGGAGCGGCACAGAAATCGACGAGCTGTTGAAAAATTGGGAGGAGTGCCCCGCGCCGGGAAAGAAACGACCGAAGGTAGATCCGCTGCTGGGTGTATGGAAAGCGAGGTCTGTTTTCCACGACTTGGAGTACTGGAAGGTCCTCAAGACGCCACATAGCCTCGATATGATGCACATTACGAAGAATGTCACCGAGGCTCTGCTTGGCACTCTTTCCAACATGCCGGAAAAGACCAAGGATGGGACGAAAGCAAGATACGATCTGAAATGGCTTGGTGTCAGGAAAGATCTTCAGGTCCCGATAGCGATGACGATGATGATGATGATTGATCAGACGGAAGGGACTCAAGGTCGCCGCAAAAGGGTAAAGAAGAACACTGTGGTGCTTCCTACTACGTGCTTCACTATGAGTCCGGAGGAGCTCGAGCAATTCTACATGTGTCTCCTAGGAGTCAAATTTCCTCATGGTTACGCGGGGCAGATAAGCAGATATCTGGACGGAACAAAGAAGAGGTTTAGCGGGATGAAGTCTCACGACTGTCACGTGCTGTTGACGCAGATACTTCCCGTTGCGATTCGAGGGATAATGGACGAGCACGTCCGTGATACGCTGCTTGCCCTTTGCAACTTTTTCGACGTCATCAACAGGAAGTCGATCGGCGTGAAGCAGCTCGACAGGCTAGAGGAAGAGATCGTGCTGATACTATGCGAGCTCGAGATTTACTTCCCGCCAGCATTCTTTGATATCTGCGTGCATCTCCTTCTCCATGTCGTTGATGACATCAGGCAGCTCGGGCCAACGTTCATGCACTACATGATGCCGTTCGAAAGGATGAACGGTGTCATGAAAGGATACGTCGCAACAGGTCCCATCCAGACGCAAGCATGGCCAAGGGCTTTCTAACCTACGAGTGCATCTCCTTCTGCCAGAATTATCTAAGCACCGAGAACCAGGATGTTGGTCTCCCCACGAGGAAACACTTCGGCAGGCTCAATGGATATGGTCACCGAGAGGGCACCAGCTCAACCTTTGTCAGCATGCAGGGTCGAAAGGACGACTTCGACAGGGCTCACCGGGTCGCGCTACAACACTTACAATTGATCGAAACTTGGGTGGAACAGCACAAATGCTTACTCGAGCAACATTACATCAAACTGGGCCGGCCGAGGAAGAAGGGAGACGTAACCAGAGCGCACAACTCTAGCTTCACGCGTTGGTTCAAGCAAAAGCAACTGGAGCTAGCAAAGAACAAAGCACCATCTACGGAAGATGAAAGACTCATATTCTCCTTATCACGGGGTCCCTCGCACAACGTAAAGACCTATCAGGCGTACGACATCAACGGCTACAGATTCTACACCGAGGAAAAGGACAAGAAGTCGAATATCAAAACTCAGGAGTAACTATGCTATCCTACGGCGATGAGGAGGCTACTGTCAAGGAAAGATACTTCGGAAGGATTGAGGACATATGGGAGCTCAACTACTGTGGAGAGTTGGTGCCAATGTTCCGTGTAAGATGGGCCAAGGACGTCGTCAAAGAAGGCCGGTATTTCACCACCATGGTAATACCCGATGCCAAATCGAAGAACGCCTCCGCGAAAAATGAGCCATGGGTACTCGCTAGCCAAGTTGAGCAATGCTTCTTCATTACCGACCCGTCAAAGCCTAGCCGTGTTGTCGTGAGGAGGGGCAAGAGGAGCATCATCGGAATGGAAGGAGGCCCCACCGAGCAAGACTTGGACAACGAGCCAAAGATCGAGGAGGAATTCGACAAGTTCTTCGACATGCCTACTACTAGTATACAAAGAAGGAAGACCTCCCTACCTACTAAAGGTTGTCCGTTCACGCGAAGAAATCTCAAGGTCGCCGGCCTAAAGTTTTCAACCGTGAAGAAGGGAAAGAAGAGAAGCTAACTCGCGGAACCGAGACGAAGAAGAGACTTTTTTGATGTATGAGACATTTGGTGTTAGACAATGCAAGAGTTATGTATTCAATGAACTAAATATGTATGAGACATTGTGTGTATTAAATGAATTGAATATGTGTGAGACATTGTGTGAATTTTGTAACCAAATTTAACCAAAAATATTTTAAGAAAAAAAAGAAAAAAAAGTGGGACAACCAGGATTCGAACGTGGCTGGCCAGAGTTTCTGGTTCAGTGGCCTTACCACTGGGATATGCTGGTGTTTTTGTACCATAACAGTATCAGTTCATTTTGAACTAAATCTGGCGATACAATTCTGTGGCGCACCGCTGAAAGGGTGCGCCACAGAAATCCTTCACACCCAATTACATGTGGGCCACCCCGCGCTGCCTCTCTTCCATCCGAAATTCCTCGACGTTCCTCACAGAATGTGGGCCACCCCACAGAACCGCGCGCGCTTCCTCGACGTTCCTCGACGCGCGCAACTCCTTGATGCCGGCGCACCCTGCCGTTCCTCGACGCGCGCAACTCGCCGGCGACCTCGATCCCCTGCGCCCGGCCGGCCCCGCCCGAGCCGCGCCCCCGCCGTTCCTCGACGCCGCCGCAACAACTCCTCGACGCCGGCGTGTTCAACTACCCCGACGTTCCTCGACCTCCCCTGCGCCGCCGACTTCGATCCCCTGCGCCGGCGAGCTCGACCTCCCCTGCGCACGTCCTCGACCTCCCCTCCCTCCCCCCCTCCGGCCGAGGTGTGCTTCCCCCTTCCTCCCATCCCTCTCCTACCATGCTTGCACCATAGGTGCTTGATGAAATGACCCACTCAAACAAATTAAAATTTGAGTACACTAAATAGCTAGAAACAATGCAAATAGTTGATAATGCTTCTAGTTGGTGCTAGTGTGGTGTTAGGAAAACTTTGGAGACCAATTTTTTTTGAAAATTTTGCTAAGTTAAATTTTGTCACTGTTTTAACATGCCTACAAGAATGCCTTCAATTAAGGTTTTAGATGTATTCAAAAAAATATTTCTGGGGTTTAGCATGAAGTACTAACTTAGTACAAGAGATCCATGAAGGTACATTTTAAATAGGATCAAGATTTGATAACTTTGTAAGCCTCCAAAGTTGGTACTTTTTAATTGTTTTGAAGATGCATTTTTTAGTTGCTGCTAGGTGCTTTTGCTGCTAGCTGGTTTTGTGAAATGTGTGTGGTAGGTGCTAAATCATGGTTTTGTTAATTTATTGCAGCACCACGAGGAGCACCTCCACCACGCCGATCTCGGACCCGAGCCTCCCTTCCCTACCCGAGGTAGTTCCTCTCTCCCTCGATGTGGATGTGGTGATGTATGTGCATGAGGATATGTGTCCACGACCATCGTGTCGTGGTTGTTTGTGTTCCGACCATCGTGTCGTGGAGATGCCGGCCGGCCAAGATGTGGATATTTTTCGTGAAATGTTGCAGGTACCCCGTGAGGCCCTTGAGATTGCCGGAACGTCGATTAACTTCCGTTCCGGCAAATTCGGTACTTCATATGTCCTATTTTTAGCAAAGGTCATGCCAAAAAAATTCGTGAAATTTAGCATGACTTTGCTAAAAATAGACATATGGGGTATTGCGGCTAATGCATGGGCCGGGTATCTTAGTACTAAATTAAGTGATGCTTTTGTTATATTTGTTGTACTAACTTTTTTTCCTCTTTTTCAATGCAGTGCAAACATGTCCTCCGAGGCCGGCCCTTCTAAGCACATGAGCGTCGAAGAACAAGCTAGAGAAAAGAACAAGTCGTTCTGGGAAGTGAACCCGGAGATGGAGGATGCGGAGGCCGCCGAACTGGCTCGTGACGGCGATGGTGACTTTCTGTTAGAGATGGAGGATGCGGAGGATGCGGAGGACACCGACGGAGATGGGGACGCAACCACCCGGCGACCACACGGATGTCGGGGTGGCGACCACACGGATGGCGGCGGTGGTGGTAACCCGACCGCTAAGAAGCTTAAGAAGCAGAGGAAGGACCGGACACCGCAAGCGGTCGGCAACGTCACCGACACGTTCACTAAGGTCTCGAAAAGTGGCCTACCCTAGGAGCCTAGGAACATCGCAAAAGGGTACGGCATGCAACTAGGGTGCATCCTCCGGGAAACCGTGTCGATCAACACGTATGACCTCAGGAGCGCGGAGAATGAGGCTTTGCGCACACAACTCCTCAATAAGCTTCACGAACGATACATTTTCCCGGATGATGGAAAGAAAAAGGTGGACAGCTTCGCCATCACGAAGATGAACACCGCCTTGACGAGCTGGAGAGGCCGGGTGAAGGCGAAGATTGAAAAGGGTCTTAGCTGGGAAGAGATCAGTGCCAAAGAGCCGTACATCGACATAGAAGAGTTCGAGGCATTGAAGTTGTCCTTGGCATATCCGGAGGCTGAAAAATGGACCGAGTGGGGGAAGAAAATGCGGGCACTAAACTTAGGTAACCACCATTTGGGAAGCGGCGGTTACGCAGGAAAACAACCCGTTTGGGACAAGGAGGATGCCGAGGTTGCGAGACTTGGGAAAGAGAACATGTGGCATAAAATCACGGACGAGCAAGTTAGGAACTTTGTTCGGTCCCGCTACTATCTGAAGCCGGGACGGGGGAATTCGTTGCCGACTATAAAGATGTGCTGGATTTCGAGAAAACGCTGGTAAGGAACTTAATTACCGCGGATATCTCAAAGTCCATTTGCGTTGATTTCTACATGGGTTCACGTTTATTTCCTTTGTCCGTAGGAGGCTGAGTTGAAGGCTGAGGCTGAGGCCGGCCCGTCGTCCCAGGAGGCTCAGGCCGGCCCGTGGGACACGACTTTCAACCGGGCGATGAACGTTTTCAAGGGAGGGACAAGTCAAAGCCGCCGACGTCAGCTGGCCGTGTGACGGCTTTGGTATGGCGATGAAGTTCATCGAGTACTACAGCACGGACACCGACAAGAAAAAGGAGAGGAGGAAGCCAGCTAAAGATAGAGCCGAGGTTCTCGAGCTAAGGAAGAAGCTGGAGACACTAGAGAAAGAAAAGGTGGACTCTACCACGGTGGACAAGCTAGTGGTCAAGAAGGTGAACGAGCAGCTCCGGACGATGTTACCCCCTGGGTTGATGGAGGGGTTAGCTGCCTGGAACGCGAGAGGTCAACAGGGGCCGATACACGTGCCCAGCTTCGCCGGCAGCACCTCCAGCAATAACGTGTCGCCGGTCCTGGTGACCCCACCGGTGCTCCCTGTCGTGGATCAACATACACCAAGGCCGGAGAATGATGATAATGCGCACGAGCGGCCGGAGAATGATAGGCCGGCCGCCGGCACCGGCGCCCTTGTCTCGACATTAGCCGAGCTCGACGCCATCACCAAGGTAACTAATTAGTTAGTCCGCGACATCTTCTATGACTATATATGCCTTTGATGACTGCCATATCTCATGCATGGTGCCCAACATGTGTTGACTCCCAGGACGTGCCTTGCATACTCCTGCATAGGGTGGGGGTCGGCGGCGAGTTCAAGGAAGTCGCAACGGCCAAGATCATACAACCTTTGACCCGCGATATGCACAACACCCGAATGAGCGAGGTCATGATGAAAGTCAATGTGAGCGAGGTACTGCCTGAGTTCCATGACATCGACCCCCCCACGCAACCTCCAGGAGCCGAGAAACACATGAAGCTTGGCGAATGCGGGAAGTGGATGATGGAATGGCCGAAGACCCAGATTCGTCTTGGGGATGTTCTTCATGGGGTTAGGCGCACCGGCGGCGCCACCTCGAGGCCCCGGCCCCAGGTCGTTCGGCCCCCGTCGAGGCGGCCACAAAAAGCTATTGCGGATGAACCGGCGCCACAAGCAGCCGTCGCCACCACCCAGAAGGAACCGCCGGTCGCCGCCACCACCACCCAGAAGCTACCGCCGGTCGCCGCCACCACCGGCCGGAAGCTACCGCCGGTCGCCGCCACCACCGGCCGGAAGCTACCGCCGGTCATCGCCGCCACCAACCGCCACAAACAGTTGTTGGGAACATCTTCACCGCAACCGTACAAGGTTAGTTCTGACTTTCCAAACTCCCCGACTTTCCGACTTTCCCGACTAACGGATGTGCTATTGTTTATGTTTGGGACAAAGCCGTTGCACCTCAACTTGGTGGCAACGACGACAATGAGGAGGAGGAGAATGATGTCAACGTCGATGACTACATCAACACTGGCGCCTGCATGGATGGTATGTACATGCCTCTTGTGGATGAAGAACCCTTCCGCGACCACCGCGATCAACCTGCTCGTCCCACTTCATGCACACAACGCCTGGCCTTCACCGACACGCCTCCGGATGCCGGCGATCATCAAGCTCAACCGGGTAACATTTTCAGCCCTAACACACTGAAAGAAACTGTTAAAGCGGGGTTCACTTCACCCCCACAATCCACAGAGATGAAGAACAAGATGCACAGGAAGAGAAAAGGATCCTCCACCTCTGCGAGCCAGCCAGCTCCTAAGATCCGGGGTCTTAAAGACACGATTCCACCCCGTGCGGATGGCTTCCCCCGAGTTCATGAAGCTGGTAACCTATCTTATCTGGGGACTTGCTCCGCCTTGCAGAAGGACCCATGATTGCCTTGCAGGAATCTATCTTGCATCTAGAGGAGCTCTTTCTTAAAGACAAGCAGCCGAGTTACCCGGCGTTTGCGGTCAAGGTGTCAACCGAGCTGGTGGACTTCGTCCAGGAAGACTCCGCGGATGTGTTCTTCATAGCGTACGAGGACATCTTCAAACTCTTTCACACTCAACGGCTGGACTATAACATGGTCCGCCTATATGCGCTCGATATGGCGATGAAGATCAGGAGAGATGATACCCCGTACGTCACGATAGTGGATCCCTACTACATGCGCGACAGCCATCTAGTGGAAGGATCAAAGACACGGGAAACGGCCACGGAGTACCTCGTAAGGGTCATGCTGGCCAACAAGAGGAAGAACGCCCTTCTTCTGCCTTACTTTTTCGAGTAAGTACACATCCGCTCGCCACCGTCAGATCCTATGCCTTCTTGTATATTTCTTCCATCGCTGATCCTTTGTCCAACATTCTGTTTCAATTGTGTTGAGCAGGGACAAGTACTGCGCACTCATCTACGTATCCCCGAGGTGGTCCATTGCCACTTATTTGGACTCGGGGAATAAATCCACGCCGAGACGATACACCATAATAAAGGGTGTTCTCGATGACGCTCTCGAGGCCTATGCCCAAAAGGGTGGCCCCTTCCATAAGAAGTCGGAATTCTTCACGGAGGACAACACACACAAGTTCCAGCATGGGACCGGCTTCCATTGCATCAAGCAACTGGATGGCAGCGTGAAGGAGGCCTACTAAGCCCTCCATCACCTTAAAGCGATTGTCCGGGATTACGAGAAAACGAAGATTCCATCTGGTCTCGCAGAATACACTAAAATGGCAGATGCTCTCACCGATGCTGGTTACAGAACAGACTTCCATCGCATCCGGCTGCAGTTGTCAACGATCATCCTCGACGATGTCATTCACAAATCAGGGTCCTTCCACTACCACAGAGGTATTATAGAAGTGCATGTGTAGGGTTATATATTATATATATGCTATGCTATGAAACCCAAATAGGATAGCCATATGATTTCCAACCATGACAATTGATTGATTGTCTTGCCTCTCTACTTAGATGAATAAATTATACTCTATTTATATAACTAACCAATATATATCCCAATCCATCTTCAGGGTTGTGTCAGAGGGATATCGAAGAACGACTAGAGGCACAGAATGACACCAGGGAGTGGAAGACGAAAGAAGGCTTTCTACCGTTCCCGGCGCCGCTCAAGAAGAGGACTCCATGATCATGCATGCTCCCGCGCGCTCTTGCTCACCATCATCGCCGATGTGTACTACATTTGATCATAGTTAGGCGGCGAACACTTGATTTGTAATGTGTAGTGTGAAATGATGAAACATTCGGCACTTTCGTGACTATGTGTATATATGTATCTCGATCGGGCACTAAGTAATATGTGTGATGACATATTGATTAATGTGTTTGTCTGTTTATATACCTGTCAAATATACCTGTATTTCTATATAAACCTGTATAAATCCTGTATATACTTGTATTTGTACAGCAAAATGAAAAAATATCGGTATTTTTGTTTCATATTTCTGTGGCGCACGCTTTTTTTTTGTGGCGCACCAAGGAACAGTGTGCCACAGAATTCCTCTCATAGGGGTGCTGCGAGCTATTTCTGTGGCGCACCGCGCTGGGTGCGCCACAGAAATAATTTTTGTGGCGAGAATTCTGTGGCGCACCCAGCAAACCTCCCGGTGCGCCACAGAAAGTCAAAAACGTGCACCACAGAAAGGCCTTTCTGTGGTAGTGATTTATCCATAGCAACTGGAAATTTTAGTCTTCGGTGACTCCATATGAACTGCTGCATTAGATAGATGACATACCAGGCGTCCGTCGGACTGCCATGCGCCATCTTGATGCAGGTTAGATCCACTTTGTGGGTGAATGCCATATTGGCTCTATTATTATTAGTTCTTCTTAGGATGCCTTCATTTAGAAAGCAGTTACCGTTGAGAGCATCATCGAGAACACTACTTATGTGCATGTAGTCTTTCTTCTCATCACTAACCGCGTCGAGATAGATGGCAAACGACTCTTTAGGATACAGAACGATGAGTGTGCCGTCTTGGTTACTGCACAAAATAATGAAAAGAGACCATCATTCTCACTTATGCAAAGTTAATGATGAAAATGTACGAATAGATGTTATGGCGGCAAGGTAATGACTTACTTGGGAAAGTAAGGCATGAGAAAGATGTTCTTGGTACTATTCGCCACGAAGATATCTTCGATGAACTTTGTCACGCGTGTCCTACCCGTAGTGGTGTTCACGAAGCAGTCGGACATGTAGTAGTTGTCGATTATCATGATGTCCGGGTTTTTATCATTAATGAGCTGGCGCGCCATACTTAGCACAAACAGGCAGACCATGGATCGGTGGAGTGCTTTCATGTGGTACATGTCAAATATGTCATCAAATCTCACAAAGAGCATGTCTCCGGGGGTTTCATGGAAAAAGCCCATAAGCTTTGGTACCTTTTCTATGTAAAGCGGGTATACGTTACGTGATTCTCTGAGAAGTTTGTTCTTAGAATAAAAAACACTTTCATGTAGCATCTTCATGTCCTCAGACAAACAACAGGACCACTTCGGCGACAGGATCGGTTTAGCCATCACATGAGTAGCATGTCAATCGGGGATGGTTATCCTGTCTTGAACTCGACGCGACTTCAACTTAGACCCCGGCATCGGCTGACTCATGGACTCATCAAGGGCATGTTTCTTCCTTTTTTTCGACACCGCCTTCCTAGGCTGCTTAACTAACGTCTCTACGAGGACATCATTGAGTGTGCTCTGGCTGAGACCGTCAAGCTGAGCTTCAGGCGTTGGTTGAGAACAGAATAGTCGCTTAGTGCAATTATATTTCTCAGGGAGAGTAGGCACGAAACTATTCACCATCAGATCACGGTCAGGTTCATCAGGAGGACTGACGTCGTCCAAAAACTTGAGGTAGTCAGCGGGGTCTTCATTTATGTCCTCTATCACGGGCTCAGCTGGTGGAGTGGCCTTTTCTTGGCTTGGTGTTGGCTCTGGAGTGGCCTTTGTTGGCTTGGTGTTGGCTCTGGAGTGGCCTTTTGTTGGCTTGGTGTTGGCTCTGGAGTGGTGATAGGAGGGTCCAAACAAATTAGTGATTTTGGCCATAGCAGGGGCCAAATGAAGCATTGCTCTAGGTTTAACTCGCTTTCGGCTTCGAGGGGTTGAGATGGAGGATCCAAATAACCACAACCCGGGAACACCCGTGACAATGAAATCTTATAAAATTCATCAGAAATAGGCCGGTTGTGATGGATGCGGTTAAGTGGTGTAACGATGTTTGCTTGTGCCACTTCCTTCAGCTCACCGTCCACAAGTAGGAGCAACGTGCATCTCCTCTGCTCGGCCTGCTCACCGTTCACAAGTAAGGCGTTAGATAGGGCGCCATGCAAAATGAAGTAATATATAACATGGTTAAATTACCGTGAGGGCGTTGAGCTCCTCTAATGGTGACGGACCGGGGACGGCCCTCGGCGTGCAAGAGATGGAAGGGCTGCTACGAGCGGCGGTGCCATGTACGATGTTGACTGCTAGCGTTTGTTCCTGATCTCTCTCAGGATTAGGATTGGTGGGTGGCACATTGATGGAGTTGTTGCTGGCTATTATGCTGTCTAAGCTGGGAACGGGGGGAGGTCCTTGCCCCCCCCCCTCAATCCAACTCCCAAACGACTGATACATGGTCGGAAGGATGGTTGGAAGGATGGCAGTGATGGCCTTTGTCACTGCGCTGTCGATGCTGGCCTGCATATTTTTTTGCTCGGCCGCCTTCCTATCCTGACGCTTCTCCTTGGACTCGTGGTAGTAATATGACTGTTTGTGACCGACTCCGGCCTCGACCACCTGGCCACGATGAGGCGGAAGTGTCACCTCCAAATTCTTTCTCTTGTTCATCGCCCTGTGAAAAGAGGTGTCCCACGGGGCCTTCGTCACAGACGATGAGTCGCTTTGAGATTGAGCAAGTTTTTCTTCCTCTAGAATTTGCTTCTCAAAATCCTTGACCTTCTCATTCAAGACAAGTTTCCCTTTATTCTTGGGATCTTCCCTGAAATGAGCTCTGATAAATCGTCTCGCCAATGGGTCTTTGACATGGGCATAGGGATCATCCCCTTTCATTTCTTTGTCCTGCTTTGCCCAAACATCTTCCGCCCCATCGTATCCACGACATCCGAGATTGTGGGGACCTATATTCTTTGCATGCATATCTTTCCCCCACTTGGATAGCGCCAGCGTCGAAGCTAGGCCTTGTTTCCCCTTGAAAATGTTGAAGTCTTCTTCAGAAATGGAGGGCCACTTGGCGTGGATCTTATCGTAATCGTCACCATTAAGAAGGGCCTTTCTCACTTCTGATCTCCAAGTTGAAAAGGCTTTTCTAAACTTGCCGAGGGCGTGTGTGTTTACCAGATTGTTTTTCATATCATTGTCATCGTACTCTTTCGGGAAAGTGTATTGTGCGTGCAACTTGGAAATAAGGTGTGCGGCCACATGTGAGTTCTCCTTATCCCTTATGTTCTCCTGGTTGATGTTGCCGAAGTCCCGCACAATGCATCCCAAGGCTAAGCCGTACCCTTTTGCATATTTTTTTGGCTGCCTAGGAACACCACTGGTGGGGTTCACCTTCGTAAATGTCAGTCGACCGCTATGGAGCATGTTTGGGCGCCTTGGCTTACGTTGACGCTGGGATCCGCCACCAGATGTGGTCTCGTTGCCACCTGCTTCGCCACCAGATATGGTCCCGTGGCCACCTCCGCCGCCACCAGATGTGTTCTCGTGGCCACCTCCGCCGCCACCAGATATGTTCTCGTGGCCACTTCCGCCGCCACCAAATGTGGTCTCGTCATCAGAAGTGTTCTCCCTCTCATCGTCGGCATCCAGCTCGGCGTCGATTGACTTCCGAACCATCTTCAAATAATTGTCCTCTATCGGCTCCTTGCCTCCACTCCGAGAAGTCCCGGCCTCCATATTGTCAGCCATCTTCGCACACACAAAAAAGTCGTAGTTAGTAAAACAACTATAAGAAAAAATAATTCACTTGGGTGGTGATGAAAAGTTTGCATATACCCATGAGACCATTTGAGATTTCCAAAATTTCAGGGTCTCCATATGTCATAATTTTAGCAAGTCATGCCAAAATTCACGAAAAAATTCGGCATGACCTTTGCTAAAATTATGGCATATGGAGTACCCGAATTTGCCGTAATGAAAATTAATCAACATTCCGGCAATCTCAAGGGTCTCTAGGGTACCTGCAAACGTTTCATACATAGCCACAAGGCCGCAATCGCAGCCACCACCACAAACACAATAAATTCATCACCATCACAAGACTGCGTTCACAACCACCATCACCATTTTCAACTAAACAATCACCTAAAAACTAATTTTGAACTTCAAAAATTGGGCTAAACATTTTCACAAACACCTTGTGGGTGCTAGCTACAAGAAGAGGAGGGTGCGGCCGAACCTTGGGGCGGCGGCTTGGCGCTCGATGGCGGTGGCAGACGACGGAAGAAGGAGGTCCGGGGAGCGGCCGGCGTGAGAGGGGGTCATCGGCGGCCGAAAGGAGGGCGGCGGGCGGCGAGGTAGGAGATGGGGAAAGGGCGGCGCGGGGAGAGAAGGAGATGCGGGGCGGGGACGACGCGGGAGGGATCAAAGGAGTATGCGGCGGCGATCGGGGGCGGTGCGGTAGGAGTCGCCGGCGGCGGTGGCGGCGTGGAGATTGGGGCGGCGCGGGAGTCGGGGGCGGCGCGGGAACTGGGGATTTGGGGGCCGCGCGCGGTGAGAAGAGAGCGAATGGGTGGGGCGTGGGCTCAAATTTTTGGGCCACCTTACCGCTGGCGGACAGCAGCCTCGTCCGCCAGTGGTAAGTTCGTTTTTATATTTTCTGTTTTTCTATATTTTCCTTTATATTTTCAAAAACTTTTCAGCATTTCAAAACATATTTGAAACACATGTGTATTTCAAAATAAGTTTACAAATTACTTTTATAAATATCGATTTCCTTTTTTAAAGTCGCAAAAATGACTTTTTTTGTGAACCAAGTACAAAAAATATGTTGCAGAATGGCACTACCCGTTTAAATATCACAAGGAGTAGTCCATAATTAATGGATAATTCTCAAGTATTATGAATTTTCTTCATTTCTATCTAATTTCTCCTACTTAAATGAGTTTATGCTGATTTTCCAAAATTAATCCAAATTTGAACTACAATTAGTGTTTGATAGTTTGGTCTCCAATTTTTTAAAAACTCATTATAATTAAGGTACACAACCAGTGGTTATATCGTAGAAACATCAATAGTTTTAGAGAATTTGACCTCTTTCGATGAATATATATATAGTCGTGATGGCCGCGGTCGTTTCGACAGTTTTTCGTACGTAAAAAAACAAATAGAGTGAAAAACACTCAAAAAGATATATCCTCTTGCATGAAGTCCTTTTATGCGTACTTAGTTGCTATGTAAAATGATAAACTTGATTTTTCATAGCACTTTCAGTAACATTCTTCACAAAAAGCACTATCATGTATAAACATCTAGCTATCAGCTCAATTAAACCAAATGACCAAGTTATGTCAATTCCCAACGCATAGTTTGTGATAAAGTGCTCATATTCGACACATAGGTGTGTCTTGGTATAGGAAGCAAGGGTTCCGAAGGGAATTTACAGATTATTTTTATAAATACCATTTTTCTAGTTATATGAATTTACATGCCAAGTTACCGCTGGCGGACGGCGTATCGTGCCCGCCAGCGGTATTCTACTTAACGCTGGCGGACGGTCTGCTGCTACCGTTGGCGTGCATCTTGGGCGTCCGCCAGCGGTACGTGTAGAACCAGTGACGAGGCACGGAAAACCGACCACCAGCAGTAGTAACGCTAGCGGACGCAAATGCCGTCCGCCAGCGGTAGACTGGTAGCTATAAGCACATTTCTACTAGTGTGTGCGTGGGCGGGGAGTCTCGGCGGTTCGTGGTGCGCGCGGCGCACCTCAACCACCCGGTCTTCCGTGAGCTACTCAGGCCGGGCCGCCGGGAGGAGTTCGGCTTACCGTCGTCGCCCGGCCCCGTCGCGCTCCCCTGCTGCGACGAGGACCGCTTCCTCGACGTCCTCCGCCGTGTCTGCTTCGATGAGGAACACCTCCTTCTCCGCGCCAGCCGTTCGTGCTGCTGCCGCGTTCCGGCCGTCACCCAGCCGCGACGTCGCGGCGCGGCCGTTGCTGCAGGGGATGGCGGTGGAGAAGCTTGTATGGTGAATGGTGATCGTCCGGCCGATCGAAGCTGCGTGCATGGTTTCCAAACTAGCCGTGACGGACTGATTCCGGTGCCGGCGGCGGCAACAGTTCTCCGGAAGCGGAAAAGGTGCAAGAGCATCTAGCTGCTCAATGGCGTCAGAGAAAACCCCCGTGCCCGCCCGCGCGCACAGCAAGCACCGCCGTAGCATCGAGGTGAACGGCGTGCTCCTGTGTCCGGCGAGATGGCGTCGCGCACCCAGCGAAAAACCCGCGAGGGCGCCGCGCGAGCGCAACTGAGGCAGGCCGGTGGCCGTGCTGTTAGCACTAGCTCTAGCTCTGCTTGACAGCAGGTAGAAGATTGTGACAATTGATTGAATTATGTTGATGATGATTCTTGAGTCGGTATTGGTAGCATTCCTTGCCGGGGATCAGGAATTGTTCCCAGTTGTACATTCACTTGGTCGTCATTCGTCATGTGTTCATGATGTTGATGTGGCAAACTTAATTATCCTTGCTCTCGAGGATTGCCATCAGCCTTTACACTACTGTATATCATCATGGCGTGCCTTTCTCGCTGCACCAATTGAAAATCGTGTTGTTATCTCCTCGGTCATTAGAGTTTTCTCTATGGCTTGCTCACTTCCTTATAAAAGAACTTATATTTTAGAATTGTCACCGTCTCTCTCCTATTCTTTTCGAAATGGCGTATGCCTCAGATTCTGCATAAAGCGATGCACACAACCATTTATTACAAAGTTTAGAAATATCAAGTTTACAACTCACGGATCACACAAGATCGAATATGAATAACCAACAAAAAAAAAGATAGAATAAAGCAACTAGGCATCCTAAGTCTGTCTAATGTGCTGGAAAAAGTATTCGGTGGAAACCGGTGAAAACCACGAATTTTTTTTGTTTAGAAGTTCTAAAAGACATTCTAAAGGCATGTGAATTTGCAAATGGAAACTCAAAATTGTTTCGAAGATATAAAAATGACAAATTCAATAATAAATAGTAACGTTTACAGCTAGTATTCATTTTGCTACTATCCGTTGTTGAATTTCTCGTTTTGTTACCTCTTAAATAATTTCGAGTTTCAACTTGCCAATTTGCATGTCTATAAAAATCTACCTTCCCGATGTAATGCATTTTTTGAGAACATTTTATACACATGATTTTTTTTCGTGGTTTTCACCGGCTTCCACCAGATATTTTTCAGTATGCTGCACGAGGCCAGGCATAATATATCCTGTGTGACCGCTAGGAGCCGTGTGCACCCAGTAGCCATTAGTTCCCGCTGATCTTCCGAGAGAAGGAAGCCTACAAATGTATCCAATGAAAAACTATATTGATAACCTGCAAAACAAGAAAGTTTATTTTCCTATGAAAAACTAGATTATTCCAACAATTCCATAGTGACCAACATATAGTTGAAACGCCGATACGAATTCGAGGTTTGGTCTTTTTATCAATCTCATTCAGCAAATTACTAAAATATTAGTTATATTGGTTGGTGGTGTAATATTATACGTACTAAAAACATACGCCAAACGATTGTAGCAAAGGACAAGATATTAACAAGGGTTCACCATCTCCTCTGAGCCGCAGAAAGAACATTCTGTACATCCTTGTCGCTTTCTTTTAGCAAGGTTATCCTTTATGAGCAAGACTTTTGACCAGGGAACCACATAAAGACCTTAAATTTAGCGGAATTTTTAACTTTCAAATATATTGCGAAGACACCTAGTATATACATTCATCAAATCTTTATACATAGATTTCAGAGAAAATACCCAATTTGTGGTAAGCTTTCAAATAAAGATTAATCTGATAAGTTTACCTCCATCAGTTGGTTGCATAAATGTAACCATTGTCCCACCGATCCCCGACTAGTGCTCCTCTGAAACTCATATTTAGCGGAGAACTCGATAACACATCACGAACAACTGATTTTATCTTTGAACTTGCCAGCCGTTTTCTCCATTATTAGTCCTACAAGCCACGGCACGTGTGAAAAACAAAAAAACTCACCGTAAGACAAAACTTAACACAAAATGAACCAATTTCAAAATAATTTGAAACCTAACCCTTTTTTTGTAGTGCCTGTCCGGGGGCGCTACCCTCCACATGGTAGCGCCCTAGACTGGGGCACAATGCCCCTGCCAACAAGGCAGCACGTCAATCGTAAGTGCCAACATCACCCATTTTGACTATACTTCACAGAAAAAAGAACAGTGTCATTCGGATTTATAAATCAAAGTTATAGGGGTTTGAAATTACATGTTTCATAGGGTAGCGCCGGACAATGGGCTACTGTCTTTGACTTACGATTTTGCGACAATGTGTTGCCACGCTGGTAGGGGCATAGCGCCCCAGCCACGCTACATGTGGAGGGTGGGGCCCTCCGGACAAATCCTACCAATCTATATTCGAAATAGATTTCATTTTTTGTTGAATTTTCGTCGTTTTTCACGGCACACGGGGTGTGCCGAGATGGATGACCAGTTCGTCTCCCAGATCGTCAGCGCCACCGTCGATTCCGCAAGTTACACTGCACTTTCACGCTCATCGTCTGAACCGTTCTGGAGCTACTGGCGACGCTCTGAATAAAATTTCGCCGCAACTGGCGATCCAGCATCTGCGCTCGTGCAACAACGTCTCAGCTATGAGAGCGCGCCATGACCACGACCGTGGCGTACGTGTCACCGTGATGGGCCGTTGCACATGCATATGCGGAACCTCGGCCCAGAATCTCCGTGACGGGGAGCAATCATGGTGGCAGTGGACTGAAGCGGCTGTTCCAACCGAACAAAATTACATCATTACATGCATAAATAAGTTTTTTTTATAAAGAGTGTATATTAATATCGCGGAGATACAAATTACACCCAGCCTCTGCAACAACGTAATAACGAAAGCTATTACGGATGCACACAGCCGAAAAACAATAAGAAGAAGAAATAAAAAGAAAAGTCCCGCTACAGAGTTCCAGTCCTCGCAGCAGCCGCACAACCACCACCAAGACAACACTTTATATACAATTCTTCAAAAGCAACGCCTTCAAGAAGAACAGTGACAGACACAACAAATTAAGCCCAGACCTTGGGTTTTCACCCTGAAGATAGTCCCTGTTCTCAAAAACAATGTCTTCTGCAAGACCGCTGCCAGGCACAACCAATTAAGGGCAGACCTTGGATTTTCACCCTGAAAGGTAGGACTTTGGACTTCACGTATGTTGTCGCCCCTACTTACATACTGCTGCCTTGATTCCTGAAGCTCGAACAAGTTCCTCGTTGCCGCAAAGGCTCCAATCACCATTGCGAGTCCTCCAATCTCGGCTTTCATGACATTCTTCGCCTCTGACTTCACATAGATTTGCCCATGGTGGCACAGTAGCAGAGCTTCGCGCCGCTCCCTCCGGCACGACCGGATCCCACCCGATCCAACAATCTCTAGGCATAAACGCCTATGAAATATCGCCGGCAGAGCCTTCTGGAACCCGACACTCTGACCAGATCAAGGAGGACGGACGTTAGTCAGATCTTCATCTTGCCGCAAGAGGAACCGTAGGACCGCCGCCATTATTCTTCAGCCTCGCAGGCCCCGACGCCGCGAGACCACTCCCAGCAGGAACGACATCAATGGCGCGGTAGACCAGTGCCGAACTCTGGGTCGGCGGCGTGGCCAAAAGCCACAACCAAACCACCATAGCCGGCTCTGGCTGGACTCGACATACCAAGATCTAAGCACAAAGGCGAGATCGGGCAGCCCAGACCAGATCGCCCCGAGCGATACGCATACTGGACGCCTAGCGCCAGATCGGCCGGCCGGCTGCGCCCCACCACCACCACATCGCCGCTCCGCGGATTCCAGCCTCCTGCCATGTCGTGCGCCACATCTCCGCCACACCAAACGCAGAGCGCCGGCGGAACGAACACGCCCTGACACCCCGTAGCATCAGGCCCTCACCCGAAGAACTGGCCCGCAACAGCCCTTGACGCGAGGAGCAATCGATCCCCGCCGCCGCCGACGTCGACCGGGGCCTTGCCCGGCCGTGCCCTGTGGCGGCGGCGGCGAGGGAGGAGGAGAGTGGGGGAGGGGGCTTGGTGGCGGCGGCTGGATTGGATCGCCTCCCTGTCGCCTCACGGGGCGAGAGAGAGACGTGGGCCGTTGTCATCCTCAAAAAAAATCCAAAGATGTGAAGCTGTTATTATTCTTAAGGCATAAGTATATAAAAATAAAGGAATAACTAAATGCACTTTCTCTCTGATGTATACAGGCGTGGGGCAGATGCATGCATCGTCCTTTCTGGTGCTTACTTGTACTAACCGTGGACTACCAAGTACCACTTAACTAGTACTACTGCTTTTTTTTTTTACTACTGCTTTTGATAACATGTTCTTGGATTATTAGTCTATAGCTTAGATTTGAGAGGCTAGAGCTGACCCTAAGTTTCTTCTCATGGTGCTAACCAGCTAATCTGAAAACGAACCGCTTCCTTTAGGCCTTGTTTACAAGGGATGTATTTTCATCCCAAGGGATTGTTGATGGAAGGGGATTTGGTGAATTTTTTACTTCACCCAATCCTTTCAAATTCTCACAAATACTCTTCCTTCCCTCAAATACACTGGTATGGGGTAGAGTTCTTAGTTTACACTGAAATGAGGCGGTCCTAGGATATCTGGGGATCATCCCTTCCAAAGCTGGCTTAGTAAACGGACTACTCGACATTTTCTGGGATACAAAATAATCTCCTCCTTCCCCTAAAATACACTTCTAATACACTAGAAGTAAACAAGGCTTTAGTGTCATACATACTTTCGGAACTGGCTACAATTCATATGGAATCTAGAAGTATACGGCTATGCTGCGGCGTCAGCCACATGCTCACATATGCCGCATCACCACATTAGGCTAAGTAAACAACTAATGGCGATGGATGACCTCAAGTGCGTACTTAGTGTGGGTACTTATTGACACGTAGAGCATCTACGCGCACATGAAAAAGCTCGATTTGGTGCCTGCATTCCATATGATTAGTAAAATTAGAAGATGAATTAATTGCCTAGATAAGCCTGCATAAAGATCTTGTAATATTATTCCATTCACATGAGTACTTCTCTAATGCAGAGGAATCTTGCTAAAACGATAAATAAACCATTGTATTAGGTAGGCTTAATCATTTTGGGAGCTAATCATTTTTCCTCAACCAAGGTGCTAGTTAAAGACGTACGTACGACATTGCCTCCATTTTGTCAAGAAATAATTAATTCGTTTTAGTTAATTGATCACCAGGATCAGAACAAATTCATCAGTCAGCACATAAATCATGCATTATTGTTCCTACACGATGACGAGCCAGCTAGCTCGTACGTGTCAAACTAATCGTTTTGGTGTTATGGAGGCTAAGCTTGATGATGCTATGCAGCTTGAAATGCATCAAGACAAGTGACACTCTGTCATAAAGCAAGACGACTTCTTTCTAGTAATTCACAAGTATGGAAGTACCACTACACCATAACATGCGGCCACTGAAGTTGACAAATAAGATTAACATATGGAGCTCTTAACATATTGTCTTCTGTTCTCACTCTTTTTTCCTCGGCTTCGCTCGCACAAAGATATAAAGGTCTTTCGTCCACCTTTTGTCGCACGCACTACTGGCTCTTTATGTCAAGTCCCTCGATAACCTTAAGGCCACGCTTGGTTCGTCTGTCAATTATACGACAGGTTTTTCCCATGCCCGTATGCACGGAAGGGGATTTTGATCAGGAGGTTGTATGGTCCGTGAAATTTTCCTGTGAGTTACGGAGCAAATACGACTAACCAATCGGGGCCTAAGAGCATCTCCACTCGCGGCGTCCAAATGGGCGCCCAAAGGTCGTCGGACAGGCCCTTTGGGCGCCGTCCGGACTACCTTGCCCATTTGGGCGCCGTCGATCCCACTTGCGGCGCCCAAAATAAAAAAAATTAAACTTCGACAAATTTAATTCAAATTTTAGGAAATTTTACAGATTTGAATGAAATTTAAAAAACTAAACCTAAATCTACTGGCGGCCCCGGTAGCGGCGGCTGAAGGCGTAGTAGGGGTCTTCGTCCTCCTCCTCCTTCACGCCGCTTGCTCCTGCGCCGTCGTCTTCCTTCTTGACGCGGCTAGGGCCGGCGTCGCCGTCGCCGGTGAGGTCGACGAACGGCACGCCAGTTTCAATGGCGTGCATGTACGCCGACCAGGTGCAGGTAGATGGCCCGTCCATGGGCGGCACGTCCTCCATGGACGCAGCCTCCGCGGCCTGCAGGAGCTCGTCCTCGTCCTTGGCCGCCAGCGCCGCCAGGAGCTCGGCGTAGAGCGTCGTCGGCTCCGCCTTCACCTTCATCGGCTCCGGCTTCGGCGAGAGCAGAACGCGGGAGAGGGAGGAGGAAGAACGCGATGAAGACGCTCGCGAGGACGACGCCTGCGACGACGACGCCCGCGATGATGACCCTGTCGAGCGCGAGGAGGGCGACTCGCGGTGCCCACACGTTGGCTGGCGGGCCGGAGGCGGAGCGTGGGGCCACCCTTAAGGCCTTAAGTAGTGTCACGAAAGTTTTATATGAAAAACCTTCCGATGCTTATCAATTATCTTCCACAAGTTGCGGCGGACGAGCAAGCGCCTAACCCTTGGAGCTGTGGGGGCAACGAGACCAAGGTTGCTAGCCTTCAGCTTGTGGACAAGCTGCTTGTCCTGTAGGGTGTAGTGTTGTGGACAGTAGTGTCGGAGACTAGTCCCAGGAACTAGGGGGTGTCTCACTGAAGCCAGGAATCGAGTAAGGGGCTGAACACAACATCAAACAAATCCTCAACATCCTCGGCGACGATGCTCGTCGAGCTCGGTGAGGAACATCACGACAGAGAAAGAACACAAGCCGCTACCCAGGTTCAGGCCCACCGTGAGGTGTAAAGACCCTACGTCCTGCTAAGAGGTATTGCACTGCTTGGAGAGGTTCACGGTACAAGGTGCTTGCCGAGGGCACAGTTATGGCTATGGTGGTCTATGGTGGAAGGAGCTCCGTCTTCTTCCTTCAGACGCAGCCGGTGAAGTGTGGAATGAGTTGTTGAATGCCCGATCCCCCTCCTTGATCGTACGCTGCCTCCTTATATACTGCCTCGGTCCTCTTCCCGAAAACTACAGGCGGGAAGGGAACCCACATGGTGGCAAGGCGGAGCACAGCGCGCGGCGTCGGGGTTGTCCATGGACGCGGTCCATGGCAGAGAGCAACGTCGTCTTGGCAGAAAAAGCCACCGTCTTGCAGAGTCCTGTGGCGTGCCCCACGGTGACGTCACGTTTGGAGTGTACGGCGGCCGGCCGCTTATCACCAAAATGGCAAGTCTTGGAGTCCGTTTTGCTTGCCCCAGCTTTGTTGACTGCTTTATACACGAGAATGGCAACTGCGGCGTCATCGTCGTCATCGCGCGCTGGCGCGCGCGTCACTCTGTGGCAGGCGCAGAGCCCATGTGCGCTCTGCAGTGGGTGCAGGAGCTTGCTTCCATTTGAAGGAACCCCGCGAGGGCCTGGAGCCTCGCCGAGGTTTTGTAGTACTTGACGCCTCGCGAGGGTGGCGCGGAGACGCGCCAGGACTTGGTGGCTTTCTGGGCAGGAGAGGCCTCCTGAGGCGGAAGTCCCTCTCGAGGCCCATCGGGCTGAGCGTCTGGTCCTTAGCAGAAAAGCTTAGCAGGGTGAAGAAACCCTCGCGAGGGAAAAGTCCCTCGTGAGGCTCGCCAGGCGGAGCGCCTGGTCCTTAGCACAATTTCCTGCGGGGCGTCGAGGGCTGCGGCAGGCCGGCCCAGGGTACCCCGGTTTCCACTGGGCCGACAGTGGCCCCCGGGCCCGCGATGGGCACGCTGGAGTTTCACAGACGCAGGCGAAGCGTCGTGGGCCCAAAGAAGCATGCTTAGCCCGAGACACGTGGAGAGCTGCGGCCGGACATGCGTCATATGGCGGCCTCTGCGACCAATGAGCATGGTGCCACGATGCTCAAACCGGCGGGCAACTCCAACCGCAGCCTCTACCCCATCTTCATGCACACCCTCTACGCCGGGCTCATGCCTCCCTTCTCCGACTTCTTTCTGGCGGTTCTAGAGCGCTACCAGATCCAGATTCTTCATCTCCACCCAAACTCCATCCTCATCCTCTCCATCTTCGCCTATCTCTGCGAGGCGTACATCGGCATTCCACCGTCGGTGGACCTCTTCCGCATCTTCTACGCACTCAGGTTCACGGCGAACAACGAGCGGTCGGGGTGAGTGTCCTTTCGCATCACCGATGTCATGGGCAGCATCTACATCCCCATCACGTGGGCCGGCGATAACGTCGTGACCAGCGTGACGAAGAAGGTGGAGGACTTCCGCAAGCGCTGGTTCCTCGTGGACGTCGGGAGCCAGAGTCCTTACTTCCAGCCGCCTGAGGCGCCCCCGACGAAGAGGGCGAGCTCCAGCAGGAGCCGCCGTTGGCGATGTGGTCCATGACGGCCTGGAGCGTGCGGCCGTGCACGCTCCAGAACGCCTCGCGCCCGGCGACGTTCTAGTCCCTGGGCGCCAGGCCGGGGCCTTCCCACCGGTTCATCTCCTCCTCGAAGAGGCGCTGGAACGCCTCCTCGTACCGGGCGGTGTTGCCCGGGTCCTCCGGGTTCCAGCGGGGGTCGTCGCGCATCTCCGGCGTCAGTTCACGCCAGTATGCGTGATCTGGCCGCGTCAGCGGCCGCGGCACGGGATGCCGCGGACGGAGATGGCGTAGCCGTGGCCAACGCGCATGTCCGGCGGCACAGGGTAACCGTTGTCGCGCAGCGCCTCGGTCTGATCCTTCAGCAGGGTGCGCGGCGCGAAGCTGTTCGCCGCGGCACCACCGGTACGCCTCCAGTTGTTGCCGGCCATCTCTAGGGTCGTGCAGAGGACGCGACGGCTCACTGGCCGCCTGCCGGCCGTGGAAAACGAGGAGTCCCCACGCGGCACGCGCCTTTGACGACGCCTTTGCCATAGCGGGGCGTGGCCGTGTCACTGCCAGGCGTGGCCCGCGCGTCGGAGGCGTGCGTTTCTTTCCGTCCGGGGCCGCCCCAAGCCTCCCCAAGTTGAGGGCGTGTGTTGGGCGTGCCGGACACAAAACTGGGTCGCGCCAGACCGAATTCGCGTTTGGGCGCTGCGAGTGGACGCGATTTTGTGTCCGGCACGCCCCAAACGGCTTTGGGTGGCCGTTTGAGCGCCCCGAGTGGTGATGCTCTAACTGGCCTGTTAAAAAATCTACAAGAACTAAAGCTGGAAGGCATGCATGTTCTAACTACTGATGCTGTCAACCAGGTTTACTAATACTATTTAATGGATTTTATGCCTGCAAAATATTTCAGAACATATGCAGTGGAAATCTCGAGCTGATCTGTCTGGTTTGATGAAGGATCAAAATGCACCATCTGACAAGCGACAAAATCGGGAGAACAAAAGATCATGCGGACAAGAGGCCAAAAAGCTCAAGTGACAAGTATATCTGCATACTGATACTTATTCAGGCATTGCCTGCTTGGTGGCACAACAAGTCAGTTTTGAAAATTCCTCATGAGTTGAAAACTCACGATGTAATGGGAAAAAAAGCAGTAGATCGATGCTATAGCCTTCCATAAAAAAAGCGGAAAAATGTGTAGAAAACAGAGGCCTCATTCTAAATTTCTGAGTTGCTATCAGCTTTCGATATCATCACTCATCTGACTGCTTAACACAAATACATTAACAGGAAATCTAACTAGCAGGCGCCTTACACGGGGCATATCTCGACACAGCCATGTGCGCCATCGATTAACTTCGATATGTGCGTTTTGGACAAGGTCGCCTCTCCCCCGATGCCTCCCCGTCCCGATGCCGTGCTCCATAGCATCATGAGCAGCGGGTCATCTCCTCCCCGACACCGGGACCTCACCTGCCTCATCGAGGAGCCGCGGGAGCGGGATTCAGGGCACGCGCGAAGAAGCCGACACGGAGGCAGCACGCCGGTCCAGCCCGGCACGGACGCGTGCCGTAGCGCGACCCGGCAGAGGCGACCCCTGCGCCCTGAAGCTGCTTTGTGCCGTGGCTGCAGACGCGGATGACCTTGTCGCCGCCCAGGCCTCTGCTCCTCGCGTCCGTCCGCGGTCGGCCATGGCGCCACAGCCCGCGCACTCCACTCTAGGAGCTCGTCCCGGCGAACGATCCCCTGCTTCCATAACGCGCCCTCGTGCACTCTTGCTCGCCTCGGACCTGTGAACGAGGCCCCTCGCGTCCCTCGCTCGGTCGAGGCCGAGCATATGCGCGAGCGGTCCGCCGCACTTCACCAGACGCAGCTGCCCGCCGTTCTTTTCCTATCCACTCACCTAGCACTACTGGGAAATAGGCTATTTGTGGCGCACCAAAAAAAATTATGTGGCGCATGGTGGGTGCGCCACAGATATCTCGCCACCAAATTATTTTCCTGTGGCACATCCGGGCGTGTGCCACAGAAATCCCACAATTCTGTGGCGCACCCTCCACCATGCGCCATAAAAATATTTCTGTGGCGCACCCACCACCATACGCCACCGATTTTTTTTTGAATTTCAAAAAAAAAGGGCGGCCAGATCTAGATCTAGATCTAGATATAGATCTAGTCGCCGGAATTTTGCCAGAATGTCATCAGAGCTCGTCAGAGGCCGTCTTGACGTGGGTGGAGGAGGGGGTCGCCGGATGTGGGTGGGTGGAGGATGGGGTCGCCGGAGATGGTGGAGGAGGAGAAGGATGTCGCCGGAGGAGGTCGCCGGGGTGGAGGAGGAGGTCGCCGAAGGTCTCGCCGGAGGAGGTCACCGGGGTGGAGGAGGAGGTCGTCGGAGGTGGAGGTGGAGGTCGCCGGAGGTGGAGTTGGAGGTGGAAGAGGAGGAGGAGGTCGCCGAAGGTCGCCAGAGGTGGAGGTGGAGCTCGCCGGAGGTGGAGTTGGAGGTGGAAGAGGAGGAGGAGGTCGCCGGGTGGTGGAGGAGGTCGCCGGAGGTGGAGGTGGAGGAGGAGGAGAAGAAGTGGAGGTGTCGGGGGGCTACCCCCGGGTAGGGTCAAGGCTTGGCATAAGAAGAGTTTAAGAATATGCCGAGGTACGGAATGGGCCGACCTATCTTGGCCTGGAGGGGTCTGAGGTATCCCGTTGGCCTGAACCGAGGTTCACTGTCGGAGCTAGTTCAGCCGACCTAACTACCTCGGTGGTATGGTTTATTTGGTGAGTGCAGGAGAAGCCACTTGAAGGAAGTAATGTCCGAGGTGGTCGGATCTGATTACAAGACCCGAGGTAAGGAGCGGGAGCAAGACCCGGCTAACTGAGGCAGGAGGCCGTAGGTCGGACAGGAGTCAATGCTCCTATCACTTCTAGCCTGGTACAAGAGCGCCTGACGCGGGAGCGTCTGTCACAGAGCCTGGCAGAGGCCCCCGGGTTCGGCGGGGCTGCACGTCTCTGACCGCTGACCACGCGAGATCCGGGAAAAGGCTACGAGGTAGCACGGCGTGGCTATGTCCTGTCTCTGTCAGAGGAGACATGCTAGCTCTGCTGTTATGCAGCAGGGGATGGGCAGGCCATGTCTTGTCCCTGACAGGGTACAATGATGACCGGTGCAGAGGCATGGCAACAGTGTTCAGCGAAGGGCACAACGGTAACTCGGCTGGCCTATATAGTGGGCTTCACCCCCCTCCTGCTGGGGGACGACGGACGATCAATCGACAGAGAAAGAAAGAGAGAAAGGAACCTCGGAACACCCCGGAGACACCTCGGATCTAGCTCGGAGTGCCTTCTTCCTCCGTGTAGCTCCATCTTTTACCTCAAGTTCTCACCATTGTATCATCATACAGCTCGAGGAGCAGCTTGTACTTGTCACTTTGAGCTATACACTGAGTAGGATAGTGCTGCAGTAGGGGTGTTACCTCCACAAGAGGGCCCCGAAGCAGGGTACATCGTGGTGTGCTTTGTGTTCTTGGTTTCTCGTTCGTGTTCTTGCGTGTTCTTGCGTGTGCACTTCTTGAGTGCATAAACCCTCCCCGGATTCCCCCAACGACCATTCGGCCCCATCTTAGCCATACCTATGGCATCTGCCGTGATCCCACCACGACAGTTGGCGCCCACCGTGGGGCAGATTGAGGCGTTGGAGGGAGTTTACATCCGGACGGGCTCAGGCGAGCGTGTTCTTTCCGGGCTTATCGCCAAGATCGGAGTTCACCTTCATCAGCGACAATGCGGGGTGTTTCGCCGGCAAGCCCTTCCCCGAGCATGGCTTCACCATGATGCTTGGCAGCTTCGTCACCTACGTTGCTGTCGAGGTTGTTCGCGGTACCCGGAGCAGGTGCTCGTGGACGACGAAACTCCTCTCCTCGCGGCTTTAGGTCGGCGTATCACTCGCCCCGAGAGCTGCGTGGAGGTGATGATGACCGGTCCGGTTGATGCCGCTGGCAAAGTAGATGCCAGCAAATCCAAGCCGGCCGAGGTTGCTAAGGTGAGATCTGCAAAGCCCAGGCTAGAGAAAGAGCTGCCTGGTACCCCCGAGGTGCAGGGCCGAGGTGCGACCCTGGTAGAGATAGTGGAGACACTGGCAGACCCAGTAAATCCAGGAGTGGATGTAGTGGTGACTGTGGCCGACCTAGAGGCAAAGCGTGTCCTGTTGCAAAAGGCTGTAGCAATGATAACAGCTAGAGATGAGTTCAATAGAGATCTGCGTGAGTACAATGCAGCGAATGGCTTCACCCCGGTAGCAGTTGATACAAATAGGGGAGCCGAGGTGCGGCAGAGAGGCAAGGGGCTCAATGATGAGATAAACAGGGAGGCTCGACCTACCACCTCGGCTAGGAGTGAGAGTCGCGTGTCGACTGGAAGGCCGGTATATAGTTCCCCTGCTAAGAACCTCAGAGCTGCCGAGGCAGGCAGGGCCGAGCTATCCGGGTTGACTGGAGATGCATGGCGTGCGCAGCAGAAGCGAGTCAATGAATTAGTGTATGTAGCTAACCAGCAGAATGAGGCTCTCCGCAGAGCATATGCCGGGGCTGGTGATTCGAGATGGTTTATTCAGCTAGGCCAGTTAGTCAGGTGTCCAAGGGGCAAGCCTCGTCTCCACTCGTCGGAGGAGCCGATCGAGCCCGGAGTGTCACCTCGGGTCAGAACAAGCAGCTGCAGATGTATGATCCGGTGTTAGCAGCAAAGCAGAAGGTGGGCCAGGGCAATGCTAGCCGAGCTAAGGGAAACCCCGGCCAGGTAATGCAAGCCGAGCTAAGGGTAACTCCGGTCAGGGAAATCAGAATGGCGGGCAAGCAGCGTCGGCTGGCCGAGGTAAACCACCTCCGCCCCCGAGGTATCAGCAACAACCCGGCCGCAGGGGCAATATCAGCGAGAGCCGGAGTATGTTCAGCAACCTCAGAATGTCGGTCAAGGCGATGACCGATATGATGATGGAGACTCGGCCATGGCGCGAGCTGGATACCACAGAGTGGATGGGGCGTTGGGACCTCGGATAGGAGGTCGGATGTTAGCTCCAGGCGATGTTCGTAACAAGCTGGATAGAATCTACTTCCGAGCAACTGGAGGAGGAAGGCCCTCCTGGTCCGGCGTGTTTTGGACCTCGGATCATGAAGGAGCCACCACCGCCAGTATCTCAGTTCCAGTTAGGTCGGAACACCAAGCCATACAACGGGAGCACCAAGCCGCAAGATTGGCTGACAGATTATGTATCCTCGGTGCACATAGCGGGGGGCAATCGCCGATGGGCGGTCCGGTATCTCCCGCACATGTTGGAAGGTCCAGCTCGGATCTGGCTGAATAATTTGCCGGAGTATAGTATCAACTCCTGGATAGACTTGGAGCTGGCGTTTAACAGCAACTTTGCTAGTACATACAAGAGGCCAAACCGACCTCAGCTCCTGGCAGCATGTAAGCAAGATGATCATGAAACTGACCGAGAATTCTTAACTCGGTGGAGCAATGTTCGGAATTCCTGTGAAGGAGTTGTAGAGGCACAGGCCATTTCCTGGTTTGCAGATGGTTGTCGACATGGCAGCATGCTGTGGCAGAGGCTCCAAAGAGATATGCCGAAATCCCTAGCAGAAACAATCCGGATTGCAGATTCTTATGCTCTGGGTGATCCGATGCAGCCAGCAGCAGAGGCAGTGGCACGTAACAGAAGGAGGGAGCCAATAAACAACCGGCTCGGACCAAGGTGTAATGACCGCCAAGAGTTCGGACAAAAGAGGAGGGAGCCGGACTACCCATACACCTCGAACCAAGTTGCAGCGGTGAACCCGGATCAGCCCGGAGCTGGAGGTGTCCAGAGGCCGAAAATCAATGGTCCGGCATTTAGTCCGAACCCGGAGCCACCCTTGACTTATGAATCAATGATAGATGGTCCTTGCTGTTACCATACGACCGACCCGCGCAAGCCAGCCAACCATTCAACCCGGCAGTGCAGCTGGAACCGCAGAATCAGGAAGAAGGGGCGAAGGCCGGAGGAAACAGAGCAGGACCACCTC
Organism: Poa pratensis; assembly: GCA_947311845.1. NCBI lineage: Eukaryota > Viridiplantae > Streptophyta > Magnoliopsida > Poales > Poaceae > Poa > Poa pratensis. Next base: position 105,999,414 of record CAMZMU010000128.1, on the reverse strand, counting down.
AGAGATTTCAGCCGAGGTCCCACCCAAATCTGTCCGGAGCAAATGTTACCCCGATAACCACTGCACCTCCTCCGAGGCCTGCAGCAGCAAGGCCCGTGAATGTTGTGAATGTCCGAGGTAATAACAACAACAATGGTGCCGGACCAAGTCAGCAGTATGAATACCCCGGAAATGACTATAGAGAGGCTCATGCGAGCTATGTGGTCTTTGTGACCGAGCCAACTGACAAGAAGAGTGTGCAGAGGCGTGCCATGGAGGTGAATGCAGTAATGCCGGTGGTGCCGACCTATATGAACTGGTCTGAGCAGGAGATCACTTGGAGCAGGAAAGACACACCTCGGATCATGCCGAGCCCTGGAAAGTATGCCCTGGTGGTAGATCCGACGTTGTGTGGGCCTACCAACAATGTGAGGTTTACCCGAGTTCTGGTGGACAATGGCAGTGCCATCAACATCATGTACCGAGACACAATGGTGAAATTGGGCATATCGCCAAATCAGTTGATGCCAAGCAGTTGTACTTTTCATGGGATTGTGCCTGGCGTTTCCTGTGCACCCATGGGCAAGATATGGGTGGATGTAGCATTTGGAACCAAGGATAACTGCCGAGTTGAGAGTATCGAGTTCGAGGTGGTGGACTTGGAGAGTGCATACCATGCATTGCTTGGAAGGCCGGCTCTGGCCAAGTTCATGATTTCCACCCATGTTGCATACCTGAAGATGAAAATGCCAGGGCCTAATGGGATCATATCCATCTCGGGTGACTACAAGCGAGCCATTCAGTGTGCCTCGGCGGGGTCTAATCTGGCCGAGTCTTTGGTGATCGCAGCTGAGAAGAAGAAGCTGCATCAAGTGGTGGCAATGGCGCAGTCAACACAGCTCGGCATGTCCGGACTGATGAGCCCGGACTCAACTGCAGCATTCGAGGTGCCCAAGGAGACCAAGAAGATCCCCATTGACCCGGAGCACCCAGAGCATATGGCCATCATTGGGACCGGGCTGGGCGAGAAATAGGAAGCGAGCTCTGTCACTTCCTCCGTGAGAATCGGGATATCTTTGCATGGTCGGCTAAGGACCTGCCTGGTGTTCCGAGGGAGTTGGCAGAGCACTCTTTATTTGTCAGGCCGAGGTGAAACCGGTGAGGCAACCGACCCGTCGTCTCTCAGACGACCGAAGACAAGTGGTGCTGGACGAGCTGGCTAAGTTGCTTGCAGCCGGGTTCATTATGGAGGTGCTGCATCCGGACTGGATATCCAATCCGGTCTTGGTGGAAAAGAAGAAAGACGAGCCAGCCGTGGTCAAGGTGTGGCGCATGTGCATTGACTTCACTAACCTCAACAAGGCGTGCCCGAAAGATCCGTTTCCATTACCTCGGATTGATCAAGTGATTGATTCCACTGCTGGTTGTGAACTGTTGTCTTTTATCGATGCGTACTCTGGTTTTCACCAGATACCACTGAACCCGAAGGATCAAATAAAGACTGCTTTTATTACCCCGTATGGGGCGTATTGCTATCGTGTCATGTGTTTTGGTCTGAGAAATGCCGGGGCAACTTATCAGAGGTGTATGCAGAAATGCCTGCACTCTCAAATGGGCAAAAATGTGCAAGTGTATGTCGATGATATCGTCATCAAAACTAAGGAGAAACGTACTCTCCTCGAGGATCTCGAGGAGACATTTGTGAATTTGAGAAAATATCGGTTGAAGCTTAACCCGGACAAGTGCACCTTTGGTGTCCCGGCTGGAAAGTTGCTCGGATTCCTGGTGTCTAGCCGAGGTATCGAGGTTAACCCGGCCAAGATCCGAGCTATTGAGAACATGAAGTTACCGAAGTGTTTGAAAGATGTGCAGAAATTCACAGGGTGCCTAGCCTCGTTGAGCCGATTTGTAGGTCGGCTGGGAGAAAAAGCCTTACCTTTGTACCAGCTCATGAAGAAAAGTACCGGGTTTACATGGACCCCGCAGGCCGACGTGGCGTTCAATGAGCTGAAAAAGATGTTGTCCACTGCCCGGTGTTGGCGTCACCATTGCACAATGAGCCGATGTTACTTTACATTGCGGCCACAAACCGAGTTGTAAGTGTGGCAGTGGTGGTGGAGCGCGAAGAAGGTGGCAGGTCGGTGCAGAGACCGGTGTATTACTTGAGCGAGGTGATCTCTACCTCGAAGCAGAATTACCCTCACTACCAGAAGATGACGTATGGTGTCTACCTGGCGGTCAAGAAGTTGAAGCATTATTTCCAGGAGCATCCCATGACGGTGGTGTGCGAAGCTCCAATCTCGGAGATCATCGGGTGCAAAGATGCAACTGGCCGAGTTGCCAAATGGGCGATTGAGGTGTCTCCATATGCACCACATTATGAGAGAAGAGATGCAATTAAATCCCAGGCGTTGCCGGACTTCTTTTGTGATTGGGCCGAGATGCAGTATGAGCCACCCAGGCCGGACTATAATTATTGGAAAATGCATTTTGATGGGTCCAAGACAAAGATCGGGCTGGGGGCTGGAATAGTCCTCACCTCGCCGAAGCGAGATCAGCTGAAATACGTGCTGCAGATTCATTTCTCAGCATCAAACAATGTGGCGGAGTATGAGGCCTTAATCCATGGCCTCAATGTGGCGAAGGAGATCGGTATCCGGCGTGTAGAGTGCTTCGGCGATTCCGACCTGGTGGTGCAACAATCTTCTGGAACTTGGGATGCTCTGGATGCCAACATGGCGTTATATCGGTTCCATGTGCAAAAGATATCCGGGTTCTTTGAAGGGTGTGAGTACAGGCATATACCTCGGACAGAAAATGATGCTGCCGACGTGTTGTCAAAGCTCGGTTCATCGAAAGAGGCAGTACCACCAGGGTAGCCCTGAATCACTTGAGAACTCCTTCAATCAAACCTTCTCCTGAATCCGAATCTATTTTCATCCCGGCGGAGCAAGAGCCCGGACCTGTTCCAATGGAGGTAGACGTCGGGTGCGTTTGGTCGGACCCGGGGACTGCGTGGCAGAGCTCGGGGACTGCGCACCGAACCTCGGGGACTGCTCATCAAGACTCGGGGACTGGTCGCAGGATGGTGGAGGAAATAATGGAGGAGATTATGGTGGCCGAACCAATGGAGGTGGACGAGAATTTTTTCCTTTGCACCCAGTGCCGGAGTGGGCGGAGCAAATCATGAAGTTCATAACGGAGGGAAGCTTGCCAAGTGACACAACCGAGGCTAGGAGAATCCAAAGGAGGGCAAGGCGTACACCATCATCAACAAGGAGCTCTATAAAAGAAGCGTAACCGAGGTGTTGCAACGGTGTGTCGAGCCAGCTGAAGGCAAGGAGATGCTTTTGGAGATCCACCAAGGAGAGTGTGGTCATCATTGCAGCACAAGAGCTCTGGTGGCCAAGGTGTTCAGGCATGGGTTCTATTGGCCCACTGCTCTTGCTGATGCAGAGGCCATAGTCCGGAGATGTGAAGGATGCCAAAGGTTTGCCAAGCAAACGCATATGCCAGCCTCGGCGCTCAAAACAATTCCTATCACTTGGCCGTTTGCGGTATGGTGTTTGGATATGGTGGGAGAGTTCAAACCAGCCCGAGGTAACATGACGCACATACTGGTGATGGTGGACAAGTTCACCAAGTGGATCGAGGTGAAACCAATCCGGAAGTTGGATGGTCATTCAGCAGTGACTTTTTTGAAGGAGATCATTCTGCGATATGGTACCCCCATAGCATTATCTCGGACAACGGCACGAACTTTGCTGTTGGAGAATTTGCTCGGTTTTGCATGAACAAGGGAATCCGGCTGGACATAGCCTCGGTGGCACACCCGGAGTCTAATGGACAAGTGGAAAGATCAAATGCTCTAGTGTTGGCCGGCATCAAGGCTCGGCTCATTGAACCACTGCTGAAAACGCCGGGGTGTTGGATAGATGAGATACCAGCAGTACTGTGGGGTCTAAGGACCACGCCAAATCGATCAACTGGCTATACGCCATTTTTTATGGTCTATGGGGCAGAAGCTATGCTACCCACTGACATCGAATATGATGCGCCCAGAGTGGCAATGTACACTGAAGCCGAGGCAAAAGAGGCTCGGGAGGATGCAGTAGATCTGCTTGAGGAAGCTAGAGAATTGGCCTCATCTCGGTCAGCAATATACCAACAAGGTCTCCGACGTTATCATAGCCGGAGTATCAACCCTCGTGTGTTTCACGAGGGAGATTTGGTGCTGAGGCTGGTGCAGCGCAAGAAAGGTCGGCACAAGTTGTCACCTCCATGGGAGGGACCGTTCATTGTGAGCCGAGCTCTGCTCAATGATTCTACTATCTAATAGATGCGCAGGAACCAAGGGAAGATGGGCTGGACAACCCCGGATCAGAGGTCAGGCGACCATGGAATATAGCTCTACTCCGACCTTTCTACTCATGAAGGGCGCAATGTATGTGCCTCGGTTAATCCTTAATGAAATGTCGGCACTCCGAGGTTGAAGCTCGGGGACTGCCTCGCTCTTGTGCTTGTGTTTTATTTCTGTTTGTCAATTTCGTTCATATGCCGAACTATTTTGAACCTCGTCTCAAACTTCAAGTAATGTATGCTGTGTAACTAATCTTGTGACTCGACTGACGAACGCCGAAATGGTAGTCAAGAGCAAAGATGAAAAAACGTGGGAAACATGAAAATGGACTCGGGGACTCGGTCCAAAAATATAGTTCGGCATGTGTCGTTTACTAACCCCTGTCTTTACCTTTCGTTTATGTCGGATGATTTTGAAACACACCTCGACATTTGCTAAGTACTGTATGCTATAAACAACAATCTTGTGACTCGACTGTCGAACGCCAAAATGGTAGACAAGAGCAAAGAATGCCAAGTATAGTAAACACGAAAGTGAACTCGGGGACTCGTTCCAAAAGGGTTCGGCATAAATTCTTAGAAAAGCATGGTTCGGATAGCAAGATAATAGTACTGGTAGCAAGGCAAACTACTTAAGGTCTATTACATCTGCACCCGGCATACCGGGGATTTAATGTTTTCTTGAGACAAGTTCAGGCCTCGGAACCAGAGACCTCGGTCGGAAGTTGTGGTAGGGGGACCTCGGAAGCAGGAGCCTCGGGCGCAGGAACAACCTCGGGCGCAGGAACAACCTCGGTCGCGGAAGCAACCTCGGTTGTTGGAGTGGATGCCGGGGTGTCCGTCACGTCGGGGGAGATCACCTCGGTGGCTACGGCTTTGCCGGACTTGCCCTTGGAGTTCGGAGGTTCGTCGAAGCTGAAGTCATCATCAGAGCCTTCAGCCACCTCGGTTGTTTTGCCGGCCTTGCCCTTGGAGCTCTCAGGCTCGTCAAAGTCAATTTCCTCGCCGTCAGAACTTCTTCACCGGACTCTGCTTCCTCGTCCGAGCTCTCTTCATCCTCAGAATAGAGGCGCCCGTCATCAAAGGTCCGGGTGTTTGCATAACTAGCAAAGAGGTCGGCTGCTGCTTGGCGTTTCGCAATGCCATCAGGGGTGGAGTTCCAAGGAGAGCCCCTGCGCAGGGAGGTAACCGTGTGGATCTCAACATTCATACCAGACAGCACGAACACCAGGGCCTTGTCCGCTCCAGCCCGAGCTGATGAGCATCTCCACTCCCGAAGTCTAGCCTCGGCTCCTTTCAGCTTCGTGGCGAGCTCGTCGATGCAAGTGGGAGTCTTGACCTTGGGCCAGAGGGCACGGTGGACCTCGATGGCAGCATCAACCAGCTTGGTTCCAATGGCCCTGAGCGGCCTGATCCGAGCATTAAGGGCAACAAGGTGGTCCTGGATATCCCAGCTTTCGCTGAGGGTTTCTGTCTCAGCCCTCTTTGCCCGAGCTGCTTGAACTTCGCGGATAGCCTTGTCCTTGGAGTGCTCAAAGTTCTCTGAAGAAGACAAAAAGGCTGTCGCTGAAATAAGGCATACGGTGGCACGGGGTGTAGGTCGGCAGAAAATAAGGAAAAGGGGAAAAGAAACTTACTGTCCATTTGGTGATTAATCCGAGCGAGCTCGGACAACCAGCTTTTCGATATAGCTCGGAGGGCGATAAGTTCGGCTTCGGCCGAGGTGGCGCGGCTCTCCAGGGTCTTGGCAAGCTCTTGCTGCTGTTCGGCGGCCTGGTCTTTGACCTTCATAGCGTCCTCCACAGCAGTTTTGGCTTCATTAGCCCGGTTCAGCTCTTGTTGCAGCCGAGCTATTTCATCTTCGGCTGTCTTCAACTTGGAGGCGTAATCTTTGTCGCTCTGCTCCTTTGCGGATAGAAGAGTCCGGTGAGACTTCTTCAGTCTGTTGTGATCCAGCAGGAGGTTCTTGAAGATCTTTGTCCGAGCATTGTTGCACTCCTGAAAAAATAGAGAGATCAGTTCGAAGAAATCCGAGGTCTTTTTAGCACCCGAGGCCCAATTGAGTCCCGGGGACTCGGTTGCCTCGGGGACTCAGCATGGGAGAAATGACAAGTTTTTGAGATTCAAGCCGAGCAATTTTAACTCGGTGGAGTGTCAATTGCTCAACCCGAATCTCGGGGACTGGGAATAGTGTATGTTTGTCATTTGGTTTCAAAGGAAGAAAGAGAGTTGCGTAAAGAAACTTACCGAGGCCTTCTTGCTGCAATCAAGGACCGCAGTCTGCATGTTGTAGATGGACTGGAGCACGGCGCTAGGTCCAACTGGATGCTCAGAGCTCGGGTTAGAGGAGACCTCGGCAGTGTCAGCCGAGTTCCAGTCCATGTCATAGTGCTTCTCCGAGCCTAAGCTGTTCCCGCTCTTGGTCCGGAGTTGCCCGACCTCCCAGCTGCTGATGTTCGGCTGGATGGTAGCAGCGAAAGAGCTCGGGAGGTGGCGACCTGAGAGCTCGAGGGCGCGGTCTTGATCAGGTGGACTTCGGCGCGGGAACATGCGGCACTAGTTGGGTGCTCGCAGCCTTGGGGCCCGGTGGCGGTGGCGGCATTGGAGTTTGCTGTGGCTGTTTGGGGGGCTCAACAACTGGAGCTGAATCTTTCTTCTGCTTCTTCTGCTTCTTCTGCTGCTGTTGCTGCTGGTTGCGCGCAGCTTGAGACTTGGGGGAGAGCCGAGGCTCCTGCACGGTCTTAGCCGGAGTCTTGGCGCGATCTGTCTCCGCATCCTTCTGAGGAGGCGGAGGAGTCTGATCTCGGCGGGGAGCAGAGTGCCCCAGGCCGGAGTCAGAGCTCGGCGGTGGAAGTTCGGCGGAGGAGACACGCACCGGGGAGGAGATGGTCTTCTCCGGGCTGCTGAGGTCAATGGACCGTTCTGGAGGAGAGGCTCTGGCGGGGCTGCCGAGGTTAACCTCGACCTCGGTTGTCTGAGCTTCAACCACTGGAGGCAGTGGTGAATGTATCGAGCTGTGGCTCTGTTTGATCTGCCGAGCCGGGCTAGACGAAAAAGAAAAGATTAAGTTAGAGTAAAAAACTTAACCTCGGAACAGCGTGAAAGGTAAAAAGGAGCAAGGTGACTTACGCATCTTCCTCCACGGGGCCTCGCTTCTTGTGCCTCGCCGAGGTCTTCTTGGCACGCTTGGCTTTGGGCGCCGCAGTCTCCGAGGTCTTGGAAGCCTCGGCATCCGAGGTACCGGTCCTGAGCGCTTCCGGGAAGCTGCAGACGCTGGATGAAAGTTCTTATATGTTGGAGGAGCATATGAAATGGAATAACGTTGACAGGTTCCAGAATTTGGCAATCGTCATCGTCATCATCGGGCCAATCCTGGATAGACGATCGAACTGGTGGGCGGTGCGAGGTGAAACCACGAGTCTTACCCGAGGTGGCCTTGGGAATGGGGAGGTGATCCTCATTGTCCGGATCTTCAACCTCGGCGGCGGCCGGGATAGGCAGGTCGGGAGTCCACTCCTTAGAAGAAAGGGGGCCATCCTCGATTTCCTGTCGAGTGAACTTCTGCAGAGGTGGCAAGTAAAACCGAGTTAGCACAAGGTCAATACAAGGTCGGGGTGAAAATGAAACCGAGGAATATTTACGTCGGGTAAAGTACACTTACTTGAGCTGGAAGGTGATCTCGGTCATAGGGCTTGACACCCCATTTCCACTTGTCGGGCATGGTGGTCTTGGCGATGGCCCGGATGCGCCTCTTCACCTCGGAGTCATCAAGTTCAAAGGTGCTGTGCCGAGTGGGGTCGTAGCGGCCACTCATATGGCAGATCTTATGGGCCCGCTCTTGTAAAGGGCTAACTCGGCGGGTGATCATGGTGCGCAAGATGTCATCTGCCCCCAGCTTTTCTCCTGGAGGGACATCATGGTTTGGTGGATCAGAAGAACCTCGGGAGCGTCGGGTGCAGGCTCATAATCCCAGTTGAGTTGGGCAGCGGGGGTTCCAATGGTGAACTCCGGCAAATTGATGAGATCTTCGTGCCCGGGTTCTTCACATAAAAGAAGGAGCGTTGCCATTTGCGGCAGGAGTCCAGGCCCTGGATCCGAGGAAACTCAGAAAGGCGCCGAGGTGAAATCGAGGCCGCCCCGCAAGCGGTCATCTCCTTGTCCACGACCTTCTTGTTCGGGACACTTTGCTTCTTCAGCTGGAAGTACTTGGCCCAGGACTCGATGCTTGGCCATAATCCGAGGTAACCCTCGGAAAAGGTCGCGTAGGCCGAAAGTTGGAGGATGGCGTTGGCGGGCAGGTGGTGTGGTTGTAGCCCAAATTGTCCAAGAAATCCCGGAAGAATTTCCCGGCCGGGAGCCCGAAGCCACGTTCGAAGTGATCCAGGAAGACGACCCGCTCCCCGGATTCCACCTCGGGTTCGATATCTCCTTTCTTCGGAACTCGGCAGATGAGTTTAGCCGGGATCGCCGTGAATCTCGGAGCCATTTGATGTCGACCTCCGTGACATCGGATCCCTCCCAGCTACCTCGTTCTCCAGGTGCTCCTTCCTCGGCGGGATCCGAGGCAGAAGACATGTTGACGCTTTCCTGCAGAAGAGGGAGGTTCAACCGGGGTAAGTACCTCGGACAGTTCAGGATAGCCGGGGTAAATACCTCGGATCATTCGAGACAGCCGAGCTAAAGGATTTAGGCGGGAAACACGTTTCTACCACTGCAATACTAGCAAAGATCTACCGATGAGCTAAAAAGGGAAATAAATCGAGTTCATCAAGGGGCAAACCTAAGAGGACAGTGCTACGGGTGCATCTGAAACAAATCTAGGTGAGATTAAAATGTACTAAAAGGGCTCGAGGGGATCATCTAGTTCCTCAAGGTCATCGGATTCATCAAGATCCTCGAGTTCATCAAAGGATGAACACGTTCATGGCAATGGCAACGGAGGGGAGATAAGGAACTCACCGGTGAGGTACTCGAAGATCGGCGAGTCGAAGGTGGCGTGAAGGATCGACGACGGAGTGGCGGCGCGAGGTGCGGTGTGCGTTTCTGGCGAGAATCTTCGAGACAGCGAGGTCGCAGCGGCGAGTGCTCGACGGCGGCGATGGAGGCAGAAGGCACGGAGCAGTGGGCGCGGAGCAGTGGGCGAGTGGGGAAGAAGAAGATGAAGTTACCCCTGGGCCCCTATTTATAAGCCGCGTGCGGTAACGGCGTGCGATAACTGCGCACTACCGCGTGGTTACCGGGAAGGCGCGCGATCGTGTGCGGGTGAGCGCACGGTTGCGCGGTTGGTGGCCGCACAATTGGCCGCATCGTGGGCCGCAGAGTGGCAACTGCCAGCCTCGGATTTCCTGTGCTGGTCAGCGCGAGAATCGAGGAGTCGGGGCGGTCAAGTTGGCCTCGCACTTGAGTGCGCAGGTGCGCTGTTCGGTGGGTCCGGCTGACGAGGGCGGCGTGTGGCAGGACCTGTCTTTCAGAGGTCCGGATTTCGAGGCCCGGGCAAAGATTCTTCGCCGCGTGCCTCGGAAAATCTTGAGGCAAGATTGTGCTGAGTCAAACAGCTCGGAAAGTTCAGATTGCATATCTACCTCGGATTAGATTATGGTGGGTGGGAAGTACCTCGGCGGAGCTGTGTTTAAGGTCGGTTTTAGAGGTGGTGCCATGCTTATTTTGAACCTGCTACGGCCCTCCATCCGAGGTCGTAGGACCGCGCCAGCTTCGGGGACTAATGTCGGGGGGCTACCCCCGGGTAGGGTCAAGGCTTGGCATAAGAAGAGTTTAAGAATATGCCGAGGTACGGAATGGGCCGACCTATCTTGGCCTAGAAGGGTCCGAGGTATCCCGTTGGCCTGAACCGAGGTTCACTGTCCGAGCTAGGTTCAGCCGACCTAACTACCTCGGTGGTATGGTTTATTTGGTGAGTCCAGGAGAAGCCACTTGAAGGAAGTAATGTCCGAGGTGGTCGGATCTTATTACAAGACCTGAGGTAAGGAGCGAGAGCAAGACCCGGGCTAACTGAGGCAGGAGGCCGTAGGTCAGACAGGAGTCAATGCTCCTGTCACTTCTAGCCTGGTACAAGAGCGCCTGACGCAGGAGCGTCTGTCACGGAGCCTGGTAGAGGCGTGCCCCGGGTTCGGCGGGGCTGCACGTCTCTAACCGCTGACCAGGCGAGATCCGGGGAAATGGCTACGAGGTAGCACGGCGTGGCTATGTCCTGTCTTTGTCAGAGGAGACATGCTAGCTCTGCTGTTATGCAGCAGGGGATGGGCAGGCCATGTCTTGTCCCTGACAGGGTACAATGATGACCGGTGCAGAGGCGTGGCAACAGTGTTCAGCGAAGGGCACAACGGTAACTCGGCTGGCCTATATAGCGGGCTTCACCCCCTTCCTGCTTGGGGGACGACAGACTGATCAATCGACAGAGAAAGAAAGAGAGAAAGGAACCTCGGAACACCCCGGAGACACCTCGGATCTAGCTCGGAATCCCTTCTTCCTCCGTGTAGCTCCATCTTTTATCTCAAGTTCTCACCATTGTATCATCATACAGCTCGAGGAGCAGCTTGTACTTTTTACTTTGAGCTATACACTGAGTAGGATAGTGCTGCAGTAGGGGTGTTACCTCCACAAGAGGGCCCCGAAGCAGGGTACATCGTGGTGTGCTTTGTGTTCTTGGTTTCCTGGTTTCTCGTTCGTGTTCTTGCGTGTTCTTGCGTGTGCACTTCTTGAGTGCATAAACCCTCCCCGGATTCCCCGGATCCCACCACGACAGGAGGAGAGGAGAGGAGAAGGAGGAGGGAGGAGAAGGGGAGAGTAGAAGTGGAGGAGAAGAGGAGAGGAGAAGTGGAGGAGAGGAGAAGGGGAGAGGAGAAGGGGAGAGGAGAAGTGGAGGAGAGGAGAAGGGGAGAGGAGAAGTGGAGGAGAAGTGGAGGAGAGAAGAAGGGGAGAGGAGAAGTGGAGGAGAGGAGAACGGGAGAGGAGAACTGGACGAGAAGTGGATGAGAGAATTAGGAGAGAAGGGGAAAGAGAGGGAGAAGGGGGTGCCGGCGGGATTCAAATTCGAATCCTGCCCAACAATTTCTATTTTTTTGAATTTTTTTGATTTTATAGAAAAAATCTTCTTTTGAAATAACTTGTTTTCCTTTTGGAATTTCCCGAATCTGAGAAAAGTTCACCGGGTAAACCCCTAACAATGAATAGAAACGGCGGCCATTTTGACCGTTTTTTTCAAAAAAAAATAAAAGAAAGTGAAAAAAATACACAAAAAATATATCCTTTAGCATGGACACTACTGGGAAATAGGCTATCTGTGGCGCACCCAAAAAAAATTCGGTGGCGCATGGTGGGTGCGCCACAGATATCTCGCCACTAAATTATTTTTCTGTGGCGCATCGGGCGTGCGCCACAGAAATCCCACGATTCTGTGGCGCACCCTCCACCATGCGGCACAGAAATATTTCTGTGGCGCACCCACCAATATGCGCCACAGAATTTTTTTTGAATTTCAAAAAAAAGGTGGCCAGATCTAGATCTAGCCGCCGGAATTTCGCCGGAATGTCGTCGGAGCTCATCGGAGGCCGTGTTGCCGTGGGTGGAGGAGGGGTCGCCGGAGGTGGGTGGGTGGAGGTTGGGGTCGCCGGAGATGGTGAAGGAGGAGGAGAAGGATGTCGCCGGAGGAGGTCACCGGGGTTGAGGAGGAGGTCACCGGAGGTGGAGGTGGAGGTCGCCGAAGGTGGAGTTGGAGGTGGAAGAGGAGGAGGAGGTCGCCGGGGTGGAGGAAGAGGTCGCCGGAGGTGGAGTTGGAGGTAGAAGAGGAGGTGGAGGTCGCCGGGGTGGTGGAGGAGGTCGCCGGAGGTGGAGGTGGAGGAGGAGGAGGAGAGAAGAAGTGGAGGAGAGGAGAGGAGTGGAGAAGGAGGAGGGAGGAGAAGGGGAGAGTAGAAGTGGAGGAGAAGAGGAAAGGAGAAGTGGAGGAGAGGAGAAGGGGAGAGGAGAAGTGGAGGAGAGGAGAAGTGGAGGAGAGAAGGGGAAAAGAGAGGGAGAAGGGGGTGCTAGCGGGATTCAAATTCGAATCCCGCCCAACAATTTCTATTTTTTTGAATTTTTTTGATTTTGTAGAAAAAAATCTTCTTTTTGAAATAACTTTTTTCCTTCTCGAATTTCTAGAATCTGAGAAAAGTTCACCGGGTAAACCCCTAACAGTGAATAGAAACGGCGGCCATTTTGACCGTTTTTTCAAAAAAATAAAAGAAGGTGAAAAAATACCCAAAAAAGAAATCCTGTAGCATGGACACTACTGGGAAATAGGCTATCTGTGGCGCACCAAAAAAAATATGTGGCGCATGGTGGGTGCGCCAAAGATATCTCGCCACTAAATTATTTTTCTGTGGCGCATCCGGGCGTGTGCCACAGAAATCACACAATTCTGTGGCGCACCCTCAACCATGCGCCACAGAAATATTTCTGTGGCGCACCCACCACCATGCGCCACAGATTTTTTTTTTGAATTTCAAAAAAAAGGCGGCCAAATCTAGGTCTAAATCTAGCCGCCTGAATTTCGCCGGAATGTTGTCGGAGGCCGTGTTGTCGTGGGTGGAGGAGGGGGTCGCCGGAGGTGGGTGGGTGGAGGATGGGGGTCACCGGAGATGCTGGAGGAGGAGAAGGATGTCGTCGGAGGAGGTCACCGGGGTGGAGGAGGAGGTCGCCGAAGGTCTCACCAGAAGAGGTCGCCGGGGTGGAGGAGGAGGTCGCCGAAAGTCGCCGGAGGTGGAGGTGGAGGTCGCCGGAGGTGGAGTTGGACGTGGAAGAGGAGGAGGAGGCCGTCAAGATGGAGGCGGAGGTCGCCGGAGGTGGAGGTGGAGGTTGCTGGAGGTGGAGTTGGATGTGGAAGAGGAGGAGAAGGTCGCCGGGGTGGTGGAGGAGGTCGCCTGAGGTGGAGGTGGAGGAGGAGGAGGAGAGAAGAAGTGGAGGAGAGGAGAGGAGAAGGAGGAGGGAGGAGAAGGGGAGAGTAGAAGTGGAGGAGAAGAGGAGAGGAGAAGTGGAGGAGAGGAGAAGGGGAGGAGAGGAGAAGGGGAGAGGAGAAGTGGAGGAGAGGAGAAGGGGAGAGGAGAGTGGAGGAGAGAATTAGGAGAGAAGGGGAAAAGAGAGGGAGAAGGGGGTGCCGGCGGGATTCAAATTCGAATCCCGCCCAACAATTTATATTTTTTTGAATTTTTTTGATTTTGTAGAAAAAATCTTCTTTTGGAAATAACTTTTTTCCTTTCGAAATTTCCCGAATCTGAGAAAAGTTCACCAGGTAAACCCCTAACAACGAATAGAAACGGCGGCCATTTTGACCGTTTTTTCAAAAAAATAAAAGAAAGTGAAAAAATAAACAAAATAGAAACCCTTTAGCATGGACACTACTGGGAAATAGGCTATCTTTGGCACACCCAAAAAAAATCTGTGGCGCATGGTGGGTGCGCCACAGATATCTCGCCACTAAATTATTTTTTTGTGGCGCATCCGGGCATGCGCCACAGAAATCCCACAATTCTGTGGCGCACCCTCCACCATGCCCCCCAGAAATATTTCTGTGGCGCACCCACCAATATGCGCCACAGAATTGTTGTTTTTTTCAAAAAAAGGGCGGCCAGATCTAGATCTAGATCTAGCCGCCGGAATTTTGCCGAAATGTCGTCAGAGCTCGTCGGAGGCCGTGTTGCCGTGGGTGGAGGATGGGGTCGCCGGAGATGGTCGAGGAGGAGAAGGATGTTGCCGGAGGAGGTCGCCGGGGTGGAGGAGGAGGTCGCTGAAGGTCTCGCCGGAGGAGGTCGCTGGGGTGGTGGAGGAGGACCCGAAGGTCGCCGGATGTGGAGGTGGAGGTCGCCGGAGGTAGATTTGGAGGTGGAAGAGGAGGAGGAGGTCGGCGGGGTGGAGAAGGAGGTCGCCGAAGGTCGCCGGAGGTGCCAGTGGAGGTCATCGGAGGTGGAAGAGGAGGAGGAGGTCGACGGGGAGGTGGAGGAGGTCGCCGGAGGTGGAGGTGGAGGAGGAGGAGGAGAGAAGAAGTGGAGGAGAGGAGAGGAGAAGGAGGAGGAGGAGAGAGTAGAAGTGGAGGAGAAGAGGAGAGGAGAAGTGGAGGAGAGGAGAAGGGGAGAGGAGAAGTGGAGGAGAGGAGAAGGGGAGAGGAGAAGTGGACGAGAAGTGGAGGAGAGATTAGGAGAGAAGGGGAAAAGAGAGCGAGAAGGGGGTGCCGGCGGGATTCAAATTCGAATCCCGCCCAACAATTTCTATTTTTTTGAATTTTTTTGATTTTGTAGAAAAAAATTTCTTTTTGAAATAACTTTTTTCCTTTTGGAATTTCCCGAATCTGAGAAAAGTTCACCGGGTAAACCACTAACATTGAATAGAAACGGCGGCCATTTTGACCGTTTTTTCAAAAAAATTAAAGAAAGTGAAAAAATAAACAAAATAGAAATCCTTTAGCATGGACACTACTGGGAAATAGGCTATCTGTGGCGCACCCAAAAAAAATTATGTGGCGCATGGTGGGTGCGCCACAGATATCTCGCCACTAAATTATTTTTTTGTGGCGCATCTGGGCATGCGCCACAGAAATCCCACGATTCTGTGTTGCTCCCTCCACCATGCGCCAAAGAAATATTTCTGTGGCGCACCCACCAATATGCGCCACAGAATTATTTTTTTTGAATTTCAAAAAAAAAAGGGCGGCCAGATCTATATCTAGATCTAGCCGCCGGAATTTCGCCGGAATGTCGTCGGAGCTCGTCGGAGGCCGTGTTGCCGTGGGTGGAGGAGGGGGTCGCCGGAGGTGGGTGGGTGGAGGATGGGGGTCGCCGGAGATGGTGGAGGAGGAGAAGGATGTCGCCGGAGGAGGTCGCCGAGGTGGAGGAGGAGGTCGGCGAAGGTCTCGCCGGAGGAGGTCGCCGGGGTGGTGGAGGAGGACCCCGAAGGTCACCGGATGTGGAGGTGGAGGTCGCCAGAGGTGGAGTTGGAGGTGGAAGAGGAGGAGGAGGTCGCCGGGGTGGAGAAGGAGGTTGCCGAAGGTCGCCGGAGGTGGAGGTGGAGGTCACCGGAGGTGGAGTTGGAGGTGGAAGAGGAGGAGGTCGCCGGTGGTGGAGGAGGTCGCCGGAGGAGGAGGTGGAGGAGGAGGAGGAGAGAAGAAGTGGAGGAGAGGAGAGGAGAAGGAGGAGGGAGGAGGAGAGAGTAGAAGTGGAGGAGAGGACAAGGGGAGAGGAGAAGTGGAGGAGAGGAGAAGGGGAGAGGAGAACTGGACGAGAAGTGGAGGAGAGAATTAGGAGAGAAGGGGAAAGAGAGCGAGAAGGGGGTGCCGGCGGGATTCAAATTCGAATCCCGTCCAACAATTTCTGTTTTTTTGAATTTTTTTGATTTTGTAGAAAAAATCTTCTTTTTGAAATAATTTTTTTTCCTTTTGGACTTTCCCGAATCTGAGAAAAGTTCACCAGGTAAACCCCTAACACTTAATAGAAACGGCGGCCATTTTGACCGTTTAAAAAAAATAAAAGAAAGTGAAAAAATACTCAAAAAGAAATCCTTTAGCATGGACACTACTGGGAAATAGGCTATCTGTGGCGCACCCAAAAAAATCTATGGCGCATGGTGGGTGCGCCACAGATATCTCGCCACTAAATTATTTTCCTGTGGTGCATCCGGGCGTGCGCCACAGAAATATTTCTGTGCCGCACCGTCCACCACCATGCGCCACAGAATTGTTTTTTGAATTAAAAAAAGGGCGGCTAGATCTAGATCTAGATCTAGCCGCCGGAATTTCGCCAGAATGTCGTCGGAGCTCGTCGGAGGCCGTGTTGCCGTGGTGGAGGAGGGGGTCGCCGGAGGTGGGTGGGTGGAGGATGGGGGTCGCCGGAGATAGTGGAGGAGGAGAAGGATGTCACCGGAGGAGGTCGCCGGGGTGGAGGAGGAGGTCGCCGAAGGTCTCGTCGGAGGAGGTCGCCGGGGTGGAGGAGGAGGTCGCCGAAGGTGGAGGTGGAGATCGCCGGAGGTGGAGTTGGAGGTGGAAGAGGAGGAGGTCGCCAGGGTGGAGGAGGTCGCCGAAGGTCGCCGGAGGTGGAGGAGCAGGTCGCCGGAGGTGGAGTTGGAGGAGGAAGAGGAGGAGGTCGCCGGGGTGGTGCAGGAGGTCGCCGAAGGTCGCCGGAGGTGGATGTGGAGGTCGCCGGAGGTGGAGTTGGAGGTAGAAGAGGAGAGTACAAGTGGAGGAGAAGAGGAGAGGAGAAGTGGAGGAGAGAAGAAGGGAGAGGAGAAGGGGAGAGGAGAAGAGGAGGAGAGGAGAAGGGGAGAGGAGAAGTGGAGGAGAGAATTAGGAGAGAAGGGGAAAAGAGAGGGAGTACGGGGTGCCGGCAAGATTCAAATTCGAATCGCGCCCAACAATTTCTATTTTTTTGAATTTTTTTGATTTTGTAGAAAAAATCTTCTTTTTGAAATACCTCTTTTTCCTTTTGGAATTTCCCGAATCTGAGAAAATTTCACCGGGTAAACCCCTAACAATGAATAGAAACGGCGGCCATTTTGACCGTTTTTTCAAAAAAATAAAAGGAAGTGAAAAAATACTCAAAAAAATCCTTTAGCATGGACACTACTGGGAAATAGGCTATCTGTGGCGCACCAAAAAAAAATCTGTGGCGCATGGTGGGTGCGCCACGGATATCTCGCCACTAAATTATTTTTCTGTGGCGCATCCGCGCGTGCCCTACAGAAATCCCACGATTCTGTGGCGCAGCCTCCACCCACCACCATGCGCCACAGATTTTATTTTGAATTTCAAAAAAAAAGGGCGGCCAGATCAAGATCTAGAACTAGCCGCCGGAATTTCGCCGGAATGTCGTCGGAGCTCGTCGGAGGCCGTGGTGCCGTGGTGGGCGAGGGGGTCACCGGAGGTGGGTGGGTGGAGGATGGGAGTCGCCGGAGATGGTGGAGGAGGAGAAGGATGTCGCCGGATGAGGTCGCCGGGGTGGAGGAGGAGGTCGCCGAAGGTCTCGCCAGAGGAGGTCGTCGGGGGTGGAGGAGGTCGCCGGAGGTGGAGGTGGAGATCACCGGAGGTGGAGTTGGAGGTGGAAGAGGAGGTCACCGGGGTGGAGGAGGACGTCGCCGATGTTCGCTGGAGGTGGAGGTGGAGGTCGCCGGAGGTGGAGTTGGACGTGGAAGAGAAGGAGGAGGTCGTCGGGGTGGTGGAGGAGGTCACCGGAGGTAGAGGTGGAGGAGGAGGAGGAGGAGAGAAGAAGTGGAGGAGAGGAGAGGAGAGGAGGAGGGAGGAGAAGGTGAGAGTAGAAGTGGAGGAGAAGAGGAGAGGAGAAGTGGAGGAGAAGGGTGGAGGAGAGGAGAAGGGGAGAGAAGAAGTGGAGAAGAAATGGAGGAGTGAATTAGGAGAGAAGGGAAAAAGAGAGGGAGAAGGGGGTGTCGGCGGGATTCAAATTCGAATCCCGCCCAACAATTTCTTTTTTTTTTTGAATTTTTTTGATTTTGCAGAAAAAAATCTTCTTTTTGAAATAACTTTTTTTTCCTTTTGGAATTTCCCGAATCTGAGAAAAGTTCACTGGGCAAACCCCTAACAATGAATAGAAACAGCGGCCATTTTGACCTTTTTTCAAAAAAATAAAAGAAAGTGAAAAAATAATCAAAAAAGAAATCATTTAGCATGGACACTACTGGGAAATAGGCTATCTGTGGTGCACCCAAAAAAAAAACTGTGGCGCATGGTCGGTGCGCCACAGATATCTCGCCACAAAATTATTTTTCTGTGGCGCATCCGGGCGTGCGCCACAGAAATCCCACGATTCTGTGGCGCACCCTCCACCATGCGCCACCGAAATATTTCTGTGGCGCACCCACCACCATGCGCCACAGAATTTGTTTTTGAATTTAAAAAAAAAGGCGGCCAGATCTAGATCTAGCCGCCGGAATTTCGTCGGAATGTCGTCGGAGCTCGTCGGAGGCCGTGTTGCCGTTGATGGAGGAGGGGGCGCCGGAGGTGGGTGGGTGGAGGATGGGGGTCGCCGGAGAAGGTGGAGGAGGAGAAGGATGTCGCCGGAGGAGGTCGCCGGGTGGAGGAGGATGTCGCCGAAGGTCGCCAGAGGTGGAGGTGGAGGTCGCCAAAGGTGGAGTTGGAGGTGGAAGTGGAGGAGGTCGCCGGGGTGGAGGAGGAGGTCACCGAAGGTCACCGGAGGTGGAGGTCGCCGGAGGTGGAGTTGGAGTTGCAAGAGCAGGAGGAGGTCGCCGGGGTGGTGGAGGAGGTCGCCGGAGGTGGAGGTGGAGGAGGAGGAGGAGGAGGAGGAGGAGAGAAGAAGTGGAGGAGAGGAGATGAGAAGGAGGAGGGAGGAGAAGGGGAGAGTAGAAGTGGAGGAGAAGAGGAGAAGTGGATGAGAGAAGGGGAGAGGAGAAGTGGAGGAGAGGAGAAGGGGAAAGGAGAAGTGGAGGAGAGAATTAGGAGAGAAGGGGAAAGAGAGGGAGAAGGGGGTGCCGGCGGGATTCAAATTCGAATCCCGCCTAACAATTTCTATTTTTTTGAATTTTTTTGATTTTTTTAGAAAAAATCTTCTTTTTGAAAAATCTTTTTTTCCTTTTGGAATTTCCCGAATCTGAGAAAAGTTCACCGGGTAAACCCCTAACAATAAATAGAAACAACGGCCATTTTGACCGTTTTTTCAAAAAAATAAAAGAAAGTGAAAAAATACTCAAAAAAGAAATCATTTAGCATGGACACTACTGGGAAATAGGGTATCTGTGGCGCACCCAAAAAAATTTGTGGCGCATGGTGGGTGCGCCACAGATATCACGCCACTAAATTATTTTTCTGTGGCGCATCCGGGCGTGCGCCCCAGAAATCCCACGATTCTGTGGCGCACCCTCCACCATGCGCCACAGAAATATTTCTGTGGCGCACCCACCACCATGCGCCCCAGAATTTTTTTTGAATTTAAAAAAAAATGGGCGGCCAGATCTAGATCTAGATCTTGCCGCCGGAATTTTGCCGGAATGTTGCCGGAGCTCGTCGGAGGCCGTGTTGCCGTGGGTTGAGGAGGGGGTCGCCGGAGGTGGGTGGGTGGAGGATGGGGGTCACCGGAGATGGTGGAGGAGGAGAAGGATGTCGCCGGGGGAGGTCGCCGGGGTGGAGGAGGAGGTCGCCGAAGGTCTCGCCAGAGGAGGTCGCCGGGGTGGAGGAGGAGGTCGCCGAAGGTCTCCAGATGTGGAGGTGGAGGTCGCCGGAGGTGGAGTTGGAGGTGGAAGAGGAGGAGGACGTCGTCGGGGTGGAGGAGAAGGTCGCCGGAGGTGTAGGTGGAGTTGGAGGTCGCCGGGGTGGTGGAGGAGGTCGCCGGAGGTGGAGGAGGAGAGAAGAAGTGGAGGAGAGGAGAGGAGAGGAGAAGGAGGAGGGAGGAGAAGGAGAGAGTAGAAGTGGAGGAGAAGAGGAGAGGAGAAGTGGAGGAGAGGAGAGGAGAAGGGGAGAGGAGAAGGGGAGAGGAGAAATGGAGGAGAGGAGAATGGGAGAGGAGAAGTGGAGGAGAAGTGGAGGAGAGAATTAGGAGAGAAGGGGAAAAGAGAGGGAGAAGGGGGTCGCCGGAGGTGGAGGTGGAGGAGGAGGAGGAGGAGGAGAGAAGAAGTGGAGGAGAGAAGATGAGAAGGAGGAGGGAGGAGAAGGGGAGAGTAGAAGTGGAGGAGAAGAGGAGAAGTGGATGAGAGGAGAAGGGGAGAGTAGAAGTGGAGGAGAGGAGAAGTGGAGGAGAAGTGGAGGAGAGAAGGGGAAAAGAGAGGGAGAAGGGGGTGTCGGCGGGATGCAAATTCGAATCCAGCCCAACAATTTCTATTTTTTTGAATTTTTTTGATTTTGTAGAAAAAATCTTCTTTTTGAAATAACTTTTTTTCCTTTTGGAATTTCCCGAATCTGAGAAAAGTTCACCGGGTAAACCCCTAACATTGAATAGAAATGGCGGCCATTTTGACCGTTTTTTCAAAAAATAAAAGAAAGTGAAAAATACTAAAAAAAGAAATCCTTTAGCATGGACACAACTGGGAAATAGGCTATCTGTGGCGCACCCAAAAAAACTTCTATGGCGCATGGTGGGTGCGCCACAGATATCTCGCCACTAAATTATTTTCCTGTGGCACATCCGGGCGTGCGCCACAGAAATCCCACGATTCTGTGGCGCACACTCCACCATGCGCCACAGAAATATTTCTGTGACGCACCCACCACCATGCGCCACAGATTTTTTTTTGAATTTCAAAAAAAAGGGCGGCCAGATCTAGATCTAGCCGCCGGAATTTCGCCGGAATGTCGTCGGAGCTCGTCGGAGGCCGTGTTGCCGTGGCTGGAGGAGGGGGTCGTCGGAGGTGGGTGGGTGGAAGTGGGTGGAGGAGGGGTCGTCGGAGGTGGGTGTTTTCGACGTCGTATGCAAAAGTTATAGCCGTTCTATTTTTTTGCAAAAAAAAGGTCAAAATTCATATTTCAAAATTTCTATACCAACTAGACACTAAAACCTAACTATATCTCAAAGTATTTTATTTATTGAATTTTTTATAATTTTCTTTTCTTCTTTGCAAAACTAAAAAGGCGATCCAGGGGGGTGGGCCACATGCGCCACAGAAATGACTCTTTCTGTGGCGCATCTAGCTCCATGCGGGCCCACCATATTTCTGTGGCGCATGGGTCTACATGCGGCACAGAAATCCACATTTCTGTGGCGCATCTAGACCCATGCGCCACAGAAAGGGCACCCACCATATTTCTGTGGCGCATGGGTCTAGATGCGCGACAGAAATGTGGCTTTCTGTGGCGCATCTAGACTCATGCGCCACAGAAATAGCTTCTGTGCGCCACAGAATTCCAAATTTTCTGTGGCGCACGCAAAACAATGCGCCACAGAAAATATTTTGTGGCGCATGGCTATTTGGTGCGCCGCAAAAAGTGATTCTGTCTATAGCTAGTTTCCTAGTAGTGTAGCACCAAGCAAGCAGCAACCAATCACATAAGGTCATAACTACGTGTCCCACTCCTTGCAGTTTTACGGAATTGGTCTAGCTGATTAGCTTTTAAACGTGAATCTCTTTGATGGATTTGGTCTACTATACGGATGTCTGTGGGTTTATTTTGTACATGTGTGTATGAGTTGGGAACCTAGGGATGTGTGCCGGTGTCTCGCTCGCCGACGTCGTCGACTACACCGTCGTCTCGCCGCGCCGAGGTGTCGTCCTACTTCTCCGGTCGAGCCGTTGTCTGACAGCCAATGACCACCGCGTAGCGCCCCTTGCCGCCCTCGGGAGCGTGGCGTGACCTCAACGACCCTTGCCGTGGCTGCCAGGACCCTCACCGGGGCCGCCCTGACTCTCATCGGCCACCCCTGACCCTCAATGGAGTTCGGCGACCCTCGCCAGAGCTGTCCGGAACCTCGCCAACCGCTTCCGGCCGTCGTCAGAGCTTGGCGACACTCGTCGGTGCCGTTCGGACTCTCCCTCGCCGTTCGCAACCCTTGACAAGGCTCGCCGAATCGCCTCGACGCTCGGGGGACGCCCTACTACATCTTTGGGACGACTTCTATGTCGATTTCCCGACGCCGAGCCACCACCTACCTCGACAAGCAACAATCAGATTCGTTGTGCCCCTCGCCACCTCTCGGAAACGCGGCCCGACCATGACAGCTCGGGCATACAACAAGCTCTTCTCCCACGCACGAATCCTAGAAATGATCGAGCCGAGCATCAAGGTCGTGAAGGAGCGTCCCGACCCCATATCAAAGGTGTCACCCGAAGGGCGTCACAACCCAACTCTAGATACACCTTATTATAGGACATTTAGGTGTCCGATAATAGTTACACATATGTCTAGTTAATAGTTACCCATCCAGTATGGATGGAGTTACCCATGTGTTAAATTTATTGTTACCTACCAGTACTGATGGAGTTACCGACCCTGTACTGATGAAGTTACATATCCCACCTAGTACTGATAAAGTTATCCACTCAATACTGGCTAAGTTAACCACCCAGAAGTGATGGAGTTACCCATGTATTCATAATGTAGTTAGCCACCACGAAAACGATTTAGTTACCCTACTGTCTCTGTTTTCCGTAATAGTTACACACCCAATATTGATGGAGTTACCATGTGTTCATGATGTAGTTATTCATCACGAAATCATTGTGTTACCCATAGTTACGCACCTAATACTGATGTAGTTACCCAACCAGTAGTGATAAAGTTACTCATGTGTTAATGATGTAATTATCCACCACGAAATCGATGAAGTTGCTCTACTCTCTCGGTAATAGTCACCCACCTAATACTGATAAAGTTACCCACCCAATAATAATGAAGTTATCCATTCCTTTATGATATAGTTATCCACCACGAAATCGTTGTAGTTATCTTACTCTCTCGGTAATTGTTACCCACTCAATACAGATGGAGTTACCCACCCAATACTAATAAAGTTACCATATGTTTTCATGTGTGGCTATCCACCACGAAATTTTTGTAGTTACTATACTCTTTCGGTAATAATTACCACCCAATACAGATGAAGTTACCCTCCCAGTACTGTAAAGTTACCATGTGTTTTTATGAAGTAATTATCCACCATGAAATCAATGTACTCTTTCGCTAATAGTTACCCACCCAATACTGATTGAGTTACCCACCTAGTACTGACAAATATATCATTGTGTTTTCATGTGTAGATATCCACCATAAAATCGATATAGTTACCATGTCCTCTAAATAATAGTTACGAACACAATGCCCATCTTTTTGATGGTGTAGTTGTCATTATGAAATCGACAGTTATCATCTTAATACTTATGCACGACAAATTTACCATCTCAAAGTGATATTCACGTATAAAAACTAGGTGTGATAACTTGAAAACTCGTAAAAATCTAAAAGAACAACAAAAAATGGTTCTATTTCAACCCGAAAACTAATCATTAATATGGTGAGTAACTTACGTATTCAAGCCTGGGTAACTTATATGTTACGGGTCGGTAACTTTTGGGTCAAAAAGAAGTCGTCGGAACATATCGACATGTGATATAGTTTCGAAAATCTCGTCGCGACTAGTCCAATGGTAAAAACGGATTTCAAATCGGATAAACGGTTTGAGCTACAATTTTTTTTTGAATTTTCGAGTTTCGCATTTAATGCGGGATGACACGTTTTTCGCGTTCCTGCATCACACGGTGTTTAAATCACCCTTGGGACATGCCCAATAGTAACGCTCAGATCGAGCTATTCCAGCCAGCCACCTTCCACATTCACGAAAAAACCCACGTGAGGTTAGGTGATGTGGGTGGCTCAGCTGAGCATGTTGCTTCTTAAACTCCTTCATTTAGTGCCTCTCTAATCTATCCAAATATTGCTCGATTTCAAATAAAGTGTAAATGGAAAATATGCGCGCCCACGAGTAAGTTCCATTTTGGTGCGCAGTTTCGAGTTTCGAAGACTGTAGGTTCTCAATTTTGCACCGATGTTTGCCCCTTTTTCGAAGAATTTTGTCAAATTTCGTCGCACAACTTTCATGTTGTAAGTTTTTTGATTCAGCGGTCGTATATGAGTAGATCTTGTGATGTATGTATGCACATATTTAGACTGCAAATAGTACAATATGTTATTCAACCTCTGTCACCGCCGCTACCGAGAACACCGCTATCGGCGCTGCTGCTACTAGGTGTGCTTGGTGTAGGTGTTCTTCAGTTACTCGACACTTTCTTCGCTCACCCGACGTCGCTCGTAGCCATGGAATTAGTCATCGCCGCAACGGTTATTAGGCCGTCTTGCTGTACGTGCGTGAACTGACTGTGCACCGGCGCCGTACCGGCACCGCCGTTGTCTTGCTCGCCGTCCTTCATTGTGTTGTGATGGTGTGAGTTAAGTCTACCACATGGACACGAGGTAAGAGTACACGAAAAACAGATGAACATCAAACGCTGCGCTCAAAAATCTTACATCCAGCCGTACGGGTCTTGCTAGAACATTGTTGGCAACCAAACTACATGCACAACGTGGCTTGAGTCACGTTTTTCCAGGACCTAACCCTAGGGAGACTAGCTGTGAAACTAATGCAAAAATCCCAAAAATTGTGCGGTAACCAAGCACGTCCGTAACGACGAGACTATGTTTGTAGAACCTGAATACAAAACTAGATGTCCAGCCTGAAAAGGTAAAGGATGAAGTATAATTTTATTTCGCGGTTGTCCCGGCCTTTAAACTCTCACCTGCCAGAACGGATCAGCAGGCCTCGGCTTAGTTTCGAGGTATCCAAAATAGATGAACTCCATTCGTCTAGATATAAATATATTTAGACTTGTTACATATCTAGATACATACGCATGTACGTAAATGAATGTCATCCAATTTGGAACGGAGAGAGTAATACCTTATCCCGCGGAAGTTACATCGTACTAACCCCATGTGAGCTTTGATAAAACTAGCAGTACACGCCAAAACTAATCATGCATGGGCAGGAGCAGGCAGTCGTCGTGGCGGAAGTACGCCGCCCATATGTCCTTCCAAGTACTCCCATTGTCTTCGTGCTGAGAACGACTTTTTGTTCTCAGCATTGTCAGCTTGCCGTGCCGAAGACCAACTTGAATCCACTCTGTTTACAGAGTGCCGATCGTCCTACGCCGCTCCGCCGCCTGCATACAATTCGTCTTTACGACAAAAGGCCAAACGGCCCTGCTTTTTACTGAAAGCAACGCGGCCAAGTACAGACTACAACCCAAAGTCACCAAGCTGGGAACAAACCCAGTGTAAAATAAAAGACAGGAAGGAGACACTCCAAACGGAGTACTCACTAAAACTAGGAAAGAGCAACAAAAGCTAGCCAACTCCACGCCTGGGGCACACCAGCTGCATCCTATGCGTCAAGTTTTTATCTTAAGAGGCATATTGGTCTTCCACATCTCCAACATTCTAACATCTTTCACTCCTGGATTAAGAATTTCCTGATACAGCGACTTCGCTGTGTATTTGTTACTTTTGTTCAGCACCCAATAACCCACATCATCACCATCCTGTAAAGACACATTCGCCATCACCCTCATTCAGCTCATTCCACTCCACTGTCTCTCCAGGGCCGAAAGAGCGACAGAAAGTAAGCGCCAACCCGCGGGCAGTTAGCACTTCAGCAACCACGCACTCCTGTTGCTCACACCATTTGAAAAAGAGGGGGAAGCGGATTTCAAGGGGAATAGAGTCAAGCCAGATATCTCTCCAGAATCTAGCTTTCCTGTCATTAATTCCCCAACCTGTAAGCCAGACCTCTCCGAACCCAGTGTTTGATCTTGTGCAAGCCTTTCTAGAATTGCGACATCCCCGCCGAATCTGAACTGAAGAAACTACCTGTCACTCCATTTTTTTTTCCTCAAAATTTGACAGCTCAAATCTTGTAAACCACTCTCCAGTTTCATAATCCATTTTGCCAAGAGAGAAATATTTCGCGTTCTGCTCTCCATGAAGCCCATCTCACCAAATTCTTTGGGCCTACACATCGCTAGTTATCTAACCATATGATACTTCTTATTATGACTCCCAACACCTTCCCGGTAAAAGTCAGCTCTCGGCGTGTCCATGTTGTGATGAGTTCCTTCCGAGAGAAGATAAAAACTCATGATGTAAGTAGGAACATTGCTCAGACAGGAATCTGTCAAGACTTTCCTGCCTCCTGTAGACGCCGGCTGCCAACAACGCAGCTTCTTCCGAACTTTCTCTAGTAAGAAGTCAAAGTCCGAAGCAAGAAGTTTTTTGTTCGAGATGGGGGTCCCAAGATATTTCATTGGCAACTTGCCAATATTGCAATTGAACAGATCCGCCACTCTCAGCTTTTCTTCCTGCTCCACCCCAAACACAAAGATTTCGCTCTTGTGTAAGTTAATTTTTAATCTAGACATTGCCTCATAACAAAACAAAAGAAATTTCGTTGTAACCATCTATTCCTCATCTAACTCAAGGAATAACAAAGTGTCGTCCGCATATTGGAGGTGGGTTATGCCACCTGGGATTAAATGCGGAACCAGCTCTCTAACATGGCCTTTTTCTTTTGCTGCAGTAAACATTGCACCCAAAGCTTCAGCCACTATGTCAAAAAGCAACGGGGACAAGGGGACCCCCTGCCTCAGTCCTCTGAAAGTCCTGAAGAACTCACCATTTTCACCGTTCAAATTAATACAGACTTTGCCAGTCTCCACCGTTGCCGCAATCATTGCAATCCACTGGTCACAGTATACAATTCGTCTTTCATCCGGCGATGGGAGCTGCAGATATTACAACCAAAACAGTGGCCGCTCGAGCCAAGTCCTTCCTACGGCGGCACATGGGTGGTCAATCTCCCGTCCGCGGCAGGCAGGCGCTTGGGCATATTCCATCTGCTCTCTCGTCGCAACCAACGGACTCGAACGGCGACGGCGTCGATCCCCGCGCCGCGCGGCGGCACGTGCAGGCGGCGCCGGCCGGTTGCGTCGCATATATTCGTATCTCCAGCCTGCGCGCGGTCGGTCGGTGCCGGCGCGGGGGGCGCCCGTTTGACCGGCATGCAACGGAGCCACGCCACGAGCTGACCGTCGCTGTTGCACTGATACGGACATGTCCCGGTAATCATCTGCCTGGAAGCCTTTTGTCACGTTGCGCGTGCTGGAGCGGCGAGTCAACAACCAGCGTTGATCTGGATCTGGGTCGTCGGGAGGACTCCGTTTATGCGGGAACGTCCGTGATTTCAGTGGCGCGCGCGTGCGTCCACAGTCCACTCGATTCGTGTTTTCTTGGCGTTCCAGGAATAGTCGCTCCGCCGTCCCAGCCCAGGAAAGCACAGTACTAGCGGGCAGGGCTAGCTTGCGCGCAATGGCTCGCTCGGCTTCCGATAGCCGCACGTGTGCGCGTGGGCGTTCCGATAGCGACAGGAGGAAGAAGAGGAGCTCGCCCCCGTCGCCGCCGCCGGCCTAACCGCCTGCCCCCGCCACCCACGGCCGGTGGCGCTACCACGACCGCCTCGCCCTCCTCGAACCACGGCCTCCGCCGGTCCGCCGCCGCCGCCGACCATCCCTCTAAGCCCCCCGCACATCGGAGTTCGTCGCCGGCGAGAACCCCACCCCCACCACCCTCCCCCTCTCCCCCGTTAAGTTCATCCTCGATGGCCGCCTTCTCCGCCGCGCCTCCGCTCGGCTTCGCCTCGCTCCATCCTCGACGGCGCCTCCTCCGCCGCAGCTCCCTCCGGTCGCAGTGGTGTCATCGGTCGCCGTCTCGATGCCGGGAAGGGTAAGGGAGAGAGAATTGGGGGAGAATCGGGCGTCAGCGGCGTGGTGCGAGGTGGGGAAAAAAGAAGGAAAGGAAGAGGAAGAAGGCCACGTGGGTGGGACCCACCCACGCGCTGTGCGTGCACGCGAACGCGAGACCGAGCAACCGCTCGAGCGCGCGTCAACTAGCCATCGCGAGTATTAGCTGTGCGTCTGTCACTAAGACTCAACTCATTAACTTAGGCTTAGGGCGTGTTTGGTATCCTACAGCCAGCGGGCCTGGCCCGCTGGCTGCAGAACCAGGCTACGCGTTTTGCTGCGTGCGGCTAAAATTTTGGCCCGCACGCTCCTTAAAGCAGGCTCGGGCCAGGCCGCATAGGAATGGCCGAATCGGCCGTTTCCTGGAGGCAGGCCTTCGTTTCCTCTCACTCTCCTTATTCTTACTTCATCCCTTCCTTATAATCAGTGATACACTGCTCGGTTTGAAATAAGTTTTACACCAAAATGATGCGCTTTGATGTTGCGGTTTCATTCCGGCAATCAGCTCGAACTTTCGTTAACCGTGCGGCCCTAGTTTTGTGTTCTTGTCTGAAGCTTTTTTGGACGAATTTCGTCAAAGTTGTCGCACACGTCGACCGTTCTCGATTTCCTTCCGGTAGTAGCTTCACCTCGTCATTCCGCACAACTTTCATGTTGTAAGTTTTGTGTTTCGGTGCTTGTAGATGGATAGATCTTGTACTGTAAGATGTGTATTTATACTGTTCTTTGTGTACGCGTCTTCTTCAACCTCCCTTCTACCTCGTCATCGCCGAGCTCTACTGCCGCCATGCCGTGTCATTTCCGTCAAGCTCCACAACCGCCATGTCGTCTGCTCACCATCTAGCTCCGCCGCCATGCTGGCTGCGCTCACCTCCGCCGCCGCCGGCCGAGCCGTCGTCATGGTCGCCGCTCGCGGACAGGCTACCTCCGTCGCCGCCGCTCGCGCCATCGTCATGCTCGCCGTTCTGCTGCTACTCCATGGTGAGAGGTAAGTACACCTAAGTCAAAAGAGGTGAGAGTAATCATCACCAACAACATAGCATGTTGTTTGGTTTAGCTGCATACATCCGGCCTGGCCGGAGTGGCTGCAGGCTATCAAACAACAACCACAACTTGGTTTTAGGGGTGGCTCTGTGTGGACAGGCCCTGGAGAGCCCTTCTCCAGTTAGGTCCAAATCCGCTGCCGGCTACCAAATGCGCCCTTAGCAACGAATCAGTTGACGGCCATAACATAATTTACTTGCTTAGGCAGGAAGCTTGTCTTGTAAACCGATAGCGGTTAACTGGTGTCATGGCTTGAATCGAGGATCGGATTCTTCAGGCACGCCTTCATCATTTCCGTATCGTTTGCAGCCGGGGCGCACCATTATTACTCCATGTATACGGTGCTCGTGAACTCCTACAAGTACCATGGCCTGATCAGTCGCGACCACTCGGACAACTATGAGGAGGTATCACGGCAACTCCAACGGGCCGACGCATCGGTTTTGCGCTCGTCCGTTTCTATCCGCGCGACCGAAAACCAAGTCCAACCCTGCGACGCAAATGGAGCGCCGTCCGTTTTTATGTCAGTCGTGACCCATTCTTGACCCAAATTTGGACCAGCTCTGTGTCGGCCGTGGACACACTCGGACAGCTCCTGCATCCGCCCCGCGTCCGCCACTGGCCCGCGTGTCAGCGACTAAAATGGCCACCTACCCCATTAACTGTGAGTGGTGGAACTCTTTAAATGTACACCGGCCGGGCGCTATCGCGGTAGCTTCTCTCGTCATGGCGTGGTCCGGCATGATTCTGCAGCCGCAGCTGCCGGATCAGGCGAGGTGGGCGCTAGAGGCTACCTACACCGACACCTAAAACCCCGAGGAGGAAGCCTACGCTGCCTGGATCGCGGGGGTCAGCGTGTCTGCGCCCACCGGCGGGACTGAGGACAGCACCGATGGCTCCGAGGTGGCTGTGTTGTGGGCGTCCCGCATGCAACTGAATCTCACACATAGTGTGTACAGGTCAAAACACATACTCCATCTCACACATATTTCGATTCGAAATAATTTGTACTTGAAATATGTGCATGTCGACGAGTAGTTTCCATTTCCATGATCGATTTCGAGTTTTGTGGATTGTAACTTCTTAATTTCAGAGCAAACTTAGCACCATTTTTAGATGAATTTTGTCAAATTAGCTCTAGTCGGTCGTCCCTTTTAAATTTCCTTTCATGAGTAGATATATTTCTCTGTTTTCCACAACATTTATGTTGTAACTTTTTTGTTTTGATGAACACACATGAATAGATCTTCTACCTATGTACATGTTTACCGTCTTCTTGTTGAACCAATTCGGTGTCGCTCCAAACTTTGCCTCTGTCTGTCTCATTGCTGCATAAAAACTGACTTATTTAATGTGTACATTCTTATGTATTCATGGTACTTTAAAAAAAAATTAGTGACCCATCTGCGAAAAATACATGTTCTCGGTATTCTGAGATGATTTCACATAATTCATCAATTTCAAATCAGCATTTATATAACTTTTTCAGTATTCAGGGGCATTCTAGACATTTCATTTTCAAACTAACAGCGGCAGCCATCAAAATCACGGTTGCCAAACATCAATCTCTGCTTTCAGCAGCTGCTTCACACAGGTGCTTTCTAACAGCCCACCATTTACAGCTGCTTTCTAGCGCCTTGGCGTTTCTTTTGTTCAAGACACGGTCTGGTTGCTCATGTTGAGCTTGGCATTTCTTTTGTTGTTGTCGTTGTGTGAGTGGTGGCTAATCTTTTGATTAGCGAGTTGCCGAAAGGCGTTGTACCCGTTCTTTGGCGTTCTCGCGTAAGCTTAATAAAGAAACGCGCAGCTCGCGGTTTCTCGAAAAAAAAGTTACAGCTGCTTCTCAGCAGCAGCCCAACCAAACATACCCTTAAACCATGAACGAATTGGCTTATAAGATCTTGCAATATTGTTCTATTCACATGGAGAGGGAATCTCCGACCAGTGAAATGAGCTAATCAGTTTTCGTGGGTTTAATCATTTTGGGAGCTAATCATTTTTCACCAAACAATATGCTATTGAAAGACGTACACCATTTCAAATTGTGTGTCTCTAGCTAGCTAATCGTGCACGTTGTTCAACTACAATGAGATTCAGTCGTGGTGGTTTACAGCAAAAAAACAATGGAAATTTGTGCCATACATGTCAACCACTGCCCATATTTAACAATATATACAACAAAAAAATAATAAGAAAAGGAAGCTCCTCGATTATGTCAAAGTCTTTGGATAATCTGAGCGGAAATCAAAAGTTGGAAGCATCTGCTAACTACCGACTATGTAAAACCAAGCATATATATACTAGTTTATGGATATTATGCTTGCAAAATATTTTTGTTGTTGTTTGGTCTGACGTTCTGCAGTAGCAATCTTTAAGTTGAATCTTTCCCTGGCTTTCATGGAGGGAACAAAATGTACCATGTGACGAGGGAACAAAATCGAGAGAACAAAAGATCATGCGGACAAGATGACAGAAAAACTCAAGTGACAAGTATATCTGACACAGCACACTGATGCATATTCAGGTATTGTCTGCTACGTGGCGCAACAAGCAATTTTTTAAAATTTCTTCACGATTTGCAAATTCAGGATGCAATTTTTAAAATAAGCAGAGATTTGTGCACAGGTGAGACCTTGATAGATGCCGCATTAACTCTGAATTTCAGAGCTACCAGCAGCTTTCGACATCATTACTCGATTGACGACACGGCTTAGCACAAATCAATTAGTAATCAATGGGAGTTAGGATGCAAAGGAGAATAAGGAAACTGAGCCATCACATCATCACTGAGACTGGGGGCAACGGTCAAGGATGATTGGATGAAAGCTGCTAAACTGCGAGAAAAAGGACGACTTGTTTAGTTCGCTTCAGTCAGTTACATTTAAATTGTTATTTTTGGTTGAACCTGAATGTACAAAACTAGGTCCAGATAGAAAAGGTAAAGGTCGAAGACTTCTTTTCTCCGTTAGTGTGCCGGCCCTTAAACTTTCACCGGCCACAACGGATCAGCAGGCTTGGCTTAATTTAGGCCGGGGTAGTATTTTTGTAGGGAGGCTTGAGCTTTAGAGTTACTAAACCCTATACTTTATCTTGGAAAAAATTAACCACACCTTTTTTTCTAACATCGCTTTACTAACTCCCATGTTAGTTCTATAATACACCTTATAATTAATCATGCACGAGATCTGTCGTCCCCACGGGCGGCACGGGTGGCGGCGGGTGCTCGAGCGCGGCTCACATTTAGTTTCTCGGTGGCGCTGTTCGGATCTCAGGCATCCCGGCGGTGCAACGGTTCGTGGAGTCTCCCACTGCTCCGACTAGAGGCAGTTCTGGCAGTGCTCGTGGTGGTGCTTGGCCGCCGCGGGCAAGGTGGCATGCTCCGGTGTTTGATCGGGGTCGTGTGGCCCGATGGGTCTGGCTCATCTTGGGCGGCGTCGACATCTCTGAAGGCAGCCGGTCCGGTGTACATGATGATAGATGAAGGTTCATGGAGCAGATCCCAGTGAAAACCCTGATTTTGAGCGGTGGCCGAAGCTGGTGATGGCGATGCCTTCGGGGTCATCTCCTTATTGAAGGCATCGCCGAGGGGAAACCCTTGATCTATTGATCGGATGATGATGGCACTTCTCTGTCGTATCCCCGTTGGGGGCATCATTCTTGGAGGCGTGCATCGGCCCAAGGGACCAGTGGATGGTTTCTGCGGTGGAGCGGTGTTGTTTCTATCGCATCGACTACGGCAAGTCTTGAAGGCGTGGCGTTGCAGGGTCTTGGCGAGGGACGTGTGATAATATACACAACCATGGTGGCGGCGCCTTCTCGTCGTGGCCGGCTCGATGGCAGGCCTGACAGGGGTTTTGAGTTTCATATATATTTTCAAGATGGATTCGAGGAAGATGGTGGTGGTGATTTCCGCCATCTGCATTCCCGGAGGTGGTCACATTCACGGAGTCACCGTGATACGTATGAAGTGGTGCGTATTACTGCTGTCGGATCCAACAAAAAATATGTACATCACATGTACTCCCTCCGTTCCAAATTACTTGACTTTGGTTTGTCCAAATACGGATGTATCTATATTTGTTTAGTGTCTAGATATATCCGTATTTGGACAAACTCAAGTCAAGTAATTTGGAACGGAGTGAGTACCTAGTCGGTGTGCGTCCAGCTACATGCACGCGCTCCCACCGCACTGAAAACCACCGGAGCTTGTCCCGGCGCGCGAGTACTAGGATGAGAAAGCAACCGTTGGCTTGCCCAGCTGATTTTTTTTTGCGAAAGGGATGATATATTAATTCTCCGAACTAACAGAAAGGTCCAGAAACAAACAAAAATTACAAGGAAGCCCTCTGGATCCCGACGACGACGACGCGCCGGAGCTGACGATGGCGCGCCGCTGCTGAAGCTCCCCAAACATTGGATCGCCGGAGCCCACCACACCGCAGACGGGAAGTCACCGAGCACCGCCTCCGAAGAGACTACTGCCGGGAACGCCGGCGCCGCCGCGAAGAACCTCTGTAACATCCTCTTATTGAACTGCATCCAGATCCACCGCATACCTGGATCTGGCCGTGGTAGAGGGAAAATCGCGCGCAGGTCGGTGAAGCCCTAGGGAACGCCACCGCCGGTGGGGATCTGCGCGGACAACAGACGAACCAACAGCACCTCCGCCTCCGAAGCGCCGCCGGCCGGACACCTGCCAAGCCCTACCATGAATACACGCCGTGAGACAGGCTTCCCCCACCCTCCCGCCGCCGGAGCAGCCGACGGAGGGGAGGGAACCCACGCCTCACCGGCGGAAGAGGTGGACCGACGGTGGACTCTCAAAATCGCCTCTCAAATCTGTATCAGGGAGAGGAAAGAGAGGGCGACGCTCTTTTGGGTGGCTTGCCCAGCTGATTAATCCACTATCGCCATAACTAATCCACATGGGTTGGCGTCAGTCACTCCCAGGCCGGCGCCCATCGTATCTCCGGCCTGCTGATCCGCGCCGGGCGATCGAGGCTGCAGGCGCCGCGCGCTTGGGCATATTCCTCCGACTGCTCTGGCTCGATTGCCCGTCGTTTGCCACTCGGCGCAACAACAACCCCAAGCGGCGACGGATTAATTAACGACGCCAGCATCGTGATCGATCCCGGCGCGGCGGCGCGCGTTCAACTACTGAACTTGTCGCGGTCAGTCGATCGTTCACTGACCGATCCGTGTAATATATATTGACATGTTCGTGTAATGATGTCATGTGTGTGGACTACGTATTTCGTAACGTAGCGGCGACTTGACTAATGGCCAGCGTTCTGGATCCGCTGCGCGATTTCAGTGGCGCGCGTACCTCGACGGGCGGTCGCTGCATAGCATTGACCGAGGGCATTCAGTCATCATTACTGTAGTAATCAAGGGTTGTTTAGGGTGCTAGACAGTTGTTAGGATGCAAAAGAGAATACGGCCGGGAAACTGAGGCATCATCGTCATCATTCAGACTGGGGACAACGCCCAAGGATGATTGGATGTAGCTGCTAAACCGCGAGAAAAGGAAGACTTGTTTAGTTTGCTTCAGTCAGTTGAATCTAATTTATTTTAGGAGACCTTGAATAGAAAACAAGGTCCAGCATGAAAAGGTAAAGGTGGAATAGTTATCTTTTCTGTTGGCGTCCCGGCCTTTAAACTCCAGGAAATTATTGTTTTTGCCATAGTAGTTTTTACGCATTTTGCTTAGGGTTAAGTGCACTTTTGTTCCCTCAAGTTTTGCAAAAGTCCAACTTTGGTCCCTTAACTCTATTATGGTCTAAATGTGGTCCTCAAACACTTAATTTGTGAGAGTGATCACGGAACCCTTAGGTGAGATAGGATTGTCACTACAGGAACGGGGCTCAATGCCGACGGCCAGAGCCTACGCTGACGGCTTTTTGTCGGGGCCGTCGGCATAGACCCCGCGAGGCAAAAAAAATTGACACAGGCCTAAGCCGACGGCAAAGCCGTCGGCATAGACCTATGCCTTTGCCGTCGGCTTAGGTCCAGCAGGGCTACGCCGACGGCAAAACCGTCGGCATAGGTCACTCTCATTTTTTCTATTTTTCATTTAATATGAAATAAATCATATCTTTAAATCCGTAAATCGACATTTAACAAATAAAATGTCTAAATCGATTAGAAAAATGAGAGGAATCCAAATATGACATCCATATCATCATTTTCACCATGCATATTACTTTTTGCAACATATTTTTGGTACTTGCTTAATAAAAAAAGTCATTTTTGGCACTTAAAAAATGGAAAATGATATTTATAAAAATAATTTGGAAATCATTTTTGCCAACAATGTTTGCCATACCAAGACACACCTATATATCAAATAAGGACACATTATCACAAACTATGGCACGGGGTCCATTTTGATCATTTTTTCAACAAAATAAAAGAAAGTGAAAAAATACTCAGAAAATGAAATCCTTTGGCATGGAGTCATTTTATGTGTACTAGTTGCTAGGAAAAATGATAAACTTGAGTTTTGACAAAGTTTTCAAAACACTTCTTCACAAAAAGTTCAATCATCTATGAACATGTAGAACTTTTGATTCAAATGACCTAGATATGATCATTACCGTGGTGTAGTTTGTGATAATGTGCCCATATTTGACATATAGGTGTATCTTGATATGACAAACAAAGTTCTAGAACTGAGTTTTTTCAAAATATTTTTATAAATATCATTTTTCATTTTTTAATTGTAAAAAATAACATTTTTTGTGAAGCAAGTACAAAAAATATGGTGGAAAATGGCACCCATCCAATTATCACACAAAGTAGACCATATTTATGGATAATCCAGCAATATTAGGAATTTTCTCGGTTTCTACCTAATTTCACCTATTTAAATGACTTTATGCCTATTTTCCGAAAGTAATTGAATTTTGAACTAAAAGTGTGTGATAGTTTGCTCTGAAAATTTTACAAAATTCATTTTAAGATACACCAGTAGTGGTTATATCACAGAACCGTTGATAGTTTTAAAAATGCGACCCCTTTCGATGAATAGACACAACGTCCATTTTGACCATTTTTTCAACAAAATAAAAGAAAGTGAAAAAATACTCAGAAAATTAAATCCTTTGGCATGGAGTCATTTTATGTGTAGTAGTTGATAGGAAAAATGATAAACTTGAGTTTTGACAAAGTTTTCAAAAACTTCTTCACAAAAAGGTCAATCATTTATGAACATGTAGAAGTTTCGAGTCAAATGATCTAAATATGATCATTCCCATGGTATAGTTTATGATAATGTGCCCATATTTGATACATAGGTGTATCTTGGTATGACAAACAATGTTGTAGAACTGAGTTTTTTCAAAATAGTTTTATAAATATTATTTTTCATTTTTTAATTATAAAAAATGACATTTTTTGTGAAGCAAGTACAAGAAATATTTTGAAAAATGGCACCCATCCAATTATCACACAAAGTAGACAATATTTTACGGATAATCTAGCAATATTAGGAATTTTCTCGGTTTCTACCTAATTTCGCCTATTTAAATGGTTTTATGCCTCTTTTCTGAAAGTAATTGAATTTTTAACTACAAGTGTGTGATAGTTTGCTCTGAAAATTTTACAAAATTAATTTTAAGATACACCAGTAGTGGTTATATCACAGAACCGTCGATACTTTTGAAAAATGCGACCCCTTTCGATGTATAGACACGGCGTCCATTTTGACCATTTTTTCAACAAAATAAAAGAAAGTGAAAAAAATACTCAGAAAATGAAATCCTTTGGCATGGAGTCATTTTATGTGTACTAGTTACTTGGAAAAATGATAAACTTGAGTTTTGACAAAGTTTTCAAAAAACTTTTTCACAAAAAGGTCAATCATCTATAAACATGTAGAAGTTTCGAGTCAAATGACCTAGATATGATCATTCCCGTGACGTAATTTGTGATAATGTGCCCATATTTGACACATAGGTGTCTCTTGTTATGGCAAACAATGTTGCAGAACTGAGTTTTTTCAAAATATTTTTATAAATATCATTTTTTTTTTCCATTTTTTAAGTGCCAAAATGACTTTTTATTAGGCAAGTACCAAAAATATGTTGCAAAAAGTCATATACATGATGAAAAAGATAATATGGATCTCATACTTTGATTCCACTCATTTTTCTAATCGACTTAGACATTTTATTTGTCAAATTTCGATTTACGGATTTAAAGATATGAATTATTTCATATTAAATGTAAGAAGGAAAATATAAAGTAAAATTCATTTTATTGTTATTTATTCAAAATATACTTTTACATAATCATTGTTAATTATTCAAACAAAGTTTTAAAATTTAAACAATGAAAAAGTGTAACATCGTAACCGAGGGGTTAATATGATTGATAGGATACTAATATCAGTAAGTTCTAACATCTCATTTAGAATCTAATTTGAAAAGAACTCAAAAGTTAAGCGTGTTTGGGCTGGAGCAATCCCAGTATGGGTGACCGAATGAGAAGTTTGACCAGGGTAAGTAGTTTGACCTATGACTAAGTGTGTAATTAGAGATTAAGTATGTGGCTAAGTGGAAAATTTCGAAATAGAATTAAAAAAGTTAAAAGTAAAAAAAAGATTAAAAAAGTTAAAAAAATTAAAAATTAAAATTATTGAAAAAAATTTGCCGACGGGTACTATGCGTGCCGTCGGCTTATACCTATGCCAACGGCTTTCTTGGCTAGCGCTACGGGCACGTATGCCGACGGAGCTATGCAGACGGCAAAAAGCCGTCGGCTTAGCTTCGCATTCCTGTAGTATGTATGGGAGAGTGATTGAGATTTGTGTCGTTGAACGTGCATGCTAATTGCACAATGGATCCCCATGTCGGATTAGTCTAGTGTTTGAGGACCATGTTTAGACCAGAATAGAGTTAAGGGACCAAAGTTGGACTTTTGCAACACTTGAGGGACCAACAGTGCACTTAACCCTTTTGCTTATCCACTCTAAATTTTTGACATTTTTATTTTACTCTCACAGTTCCTGGTAATATATGCATCATTTTTGCACTCTGTGGTGCAATAACGAAATAAAATTGGGGAAATTCTACCCCCAATGGGCGTGCGTCCAGCTGTGCGCACGCGCTCCCACCAATTGTTTTTTTGAGATCGCTCCCACCGATCTGAAAACCTGCGGAACTCGCCGCAACTTGCGACGAGCCGACGACCACGCTCGTCTTCTTCCTGTTGTTCACTCCGTTGTTTTATCCACGTACTACTCCCTCCGTTCCCAAATATAAGATGTTTTATCTTTTTTCACATTCACATGCACACAAGTGTATCTAGACATATTCTATGTGTAGGTTCACTCACAGGTATACACAATTTGATCAAATCCTGCATTCCACTAGCTAATATATTATTTATATTCTTAAAGTTTCTGATGTTTTAGTTGAATTAGATACATAAGAAAATTATCTTGTGCCAATAAGAACATTGATGAATTTGATAAATACTAAATTTATCGATTTTAAGTTTGTATTCATATCCTATTTATCGATTTTTAAACTTTGATTTGGTAAAATCTAAAGAAAACATATTGAGACAAAGGGGCTGGTTATTATTGTCGTCATTAAATTTATTTTGTATTGATGTGTTATCTATGTTGCTGGTTGGTTTTGTAGAACACAAACTAAGGGTGAGCCATAATATCCACGTTTACACAAAGCTGAGACATCTAATTTACTAGTCATTTTTTTGCACTCATGTCGTCGCAATACTATGTGTTCTGTTCCAAGCAACCAAAATGTGCTTACACTGAACCACAATTTAAGCACTAAGCATTAGAAAGCTTTTCGTGACCCAAACAACTCTTCTTAGATACCTATCTTTAGACTATTGCAAATTTAGTGTCCATCTTTAAACCTTTTGTGCTTGGTAGCACTAATATTTGATTATTTACATTGTAGAATGCCATTAGATTCTTCACACATGTGGGATGCCTAAAATTTGTTGTGAAGTAGACTTGGATATTTAAAGAAGCGTGAAAGATCTAGTCAAATGTAGTTTCCTGATACTAGTAGAAGATTCTTACTTTTTCTAAAACTGAGAAATTTATCACTGAATTAGGAAATTTTCTACCCCCAACGGGCGTGCGTCCAGCTGCGCGCACGCGCTCCCACCAATTTTTTTTTTTGAGATCGCTCCCACCGATCTGAAAACCTGTGGAACTCGCCGCAACTTGCGACGAGCCGACGACGACGCTCGTCTTCTTCCTGTTGTTCACTCTGTTATTTTATCCACGTAGTACTCCCTCCGTTCCCAAATATAAGATGTTTTATCTTTTTCCACATTCACATGCACACAAGTGTATCTAGACACATATTCTATGTATAGCTTCACTCACTTTAGTATGCATGTAGACAACATGTGTACCACTTAAAACATGTTATATTTAAAAACGAAGGGAGTAGTATCAACTTGTGCAATTGTTTTTCTTGCAGTTCAGGAAAAAAAACGTACGTTCGTACGTCTCGTACTACTTCTGTCCTGCTGTGAAACACAGCCAAAACTGCAAATTGGCATGTACCGACATCAGTCGCCCGCGTCAGAAACAAATACGGATCGGTTTGGCTCCACCGAAGTTTTGTTTTGCAACTGGTCGAAGTGAACTTCTCTACTACTCCGCCATGTGATGGATCGAGGTGCGTAAGATTCGATCTGTGTACGATGAGAAAGCAACCGTTGGCTTGTCCTTCTGATTAATTCACTAGAGATTAATTTCTGGCATATAATGATTGTCTAATGACTGCAATATGCTAGCTTACCTCCTGTGGTAAAGACGCATGAGTTTTTTTTTTCTAAACACAGTACAACGTAGACG
Organism: Poa pratensis; assembly: GCA_947311845.1. Taxonomy (NCBI): domain Eukaryota; kingdom Viridiplantae; phylum Streptophyta; class Magnoliopsida; order Poales; family Poaceae; genus Poa; species Poa pratensis. The sequence goes on along the minus strand of CAMZMU010000128.1, from coordinate 105,959,909 downwards.
CTCACATACACGCTCATACAGTCACCCCTATGAACGCACACATGCATACCCTACCCCTATGAGCACCTCCGAGAGACTGAGCCGGCGGATTGGGTCTTGAGATTGACGAAGTCACCACGAGCGCCTCGCTGTTGACGGGAACGTCGCCTCCCACTGAAGAATATTCCGCCTTAAATGAGAAACACCAGCGTCAAACCATCTTGCCATTACGCAGGAGTTTTGTTCGCACGATTGTGAGCTTGCAGCACCCAACATCGTCCCGATTGAGATGTGGACTTGGCAACCAAGGCGGAAACTCTGTCTGACTAACCATGCTATATATGCGTCTATGTATCCGGCCTATGCGTACCTGAGACTGATCTGGCGGCTCTGGCGCGATGTTTGTTATCGTACTATCTTATGTACAGAGTCCCGACGAAGGTATTTGAAGCCAGCAACTCGGCGGGCAGATGCATGCACCGGCAGGCGGCTAGTGGCGCTCCAGAAACATCTCCCAGGGAACGTGCCTAGCGTAGCGTAGGTGCTGGACCAGCCGACCAGGAGAGACCGGTGCCCATGCACACATACAAGTCTAGCAGCCAACGTGCATGCTACACTGATCTGTACGTGAATGCCCGGAGCTAGCAGCCCCGGCAAGGCACAGTAGCAACCACCAAACCGGCCGGCGAGCTAACGGCCACCGGAACGGACAAGGTCACCGGGACATGCATGCCGTCGTCGGCCTGCACATTGTTCCGGCGCTTCGAGAGATGGATGGAGATGATAAAATAAACAGGAGTAGAGCCGCGCGCGCCCACTACTCCTCACGGCCGGCGGCACATGCCACATGGGATGCGGCGCCCACCGTATGTCCGGCCTTGCTTGCCCGGCCGATCGTTCGTGCCGCGCCGCGCGCTTGCGCATATTCCTCCAAGGCTCCAACAGCTCTAGCTCGCTCCCTCGTCCTTTGGATCTCGGCCTTCACCGGCGACGGCTTAATTAACGACGCCCGCATCTTGATCGACCGTCTCTGTCGCCGATCCCCGGCCGGCGCGCGCTCAACTGAACTTGTCGCGGCGGTCAGTCGTTCACTGACCGATCCGTATGCTGACATGTTCGTGTAATCATGTCATAATCATATGTACGTGTGGACTATATTGTCAGGTTGCGCGTGCTCGAGCGGCGAGTAGCCAGCGTTCGGGATTCGCTGTGTGATTTCAGTGGCGCACGACGTGCCTCAACGATGCATACGATGCCTTGTCTCTTTTTTTTTAGGCCTCTGGATTGGTACAGCTGTAGTATCTGAACTCACACACAAACTCACACCACACACACGCACACCCCTAGAACGCAAGCTAAGATCTACAGACCTATATTAATCCCACGTGTTTTGAGATTCCTGTCGCTGTGGCGCGAACACGTGCTGAGAGAGGCACCTGAAACTGTCCCTAATGAACAGTGACGTGAACAGTGTTCGTAGTGAACAGTGCCCACAGTGAGACACCGGAAATTCGTCCCCCGGGGGATCAAACTCGGGTGGGCTGGGTAGCCACTGCTACCAACAGCCACCGAGCCAACGGCTCGTTCTCTGATGCCTTGTCTCTCGTGCAATGAACCGAGGGCATGCAGTTAACCAGTATGGTGGCTTGGATTGGGGGTCAAATTCTTCAGTCGCGCGACTTCCTCGCCGGACCGATCGACATCGAAGCCTACACAAGTTGACGGTTGCTCTACTGGCGAGCCGGCGTGGCCTGAAATTCGCAAGTCGATCTTGCGAAAGCTGCTGCTGCTGCTACTACTACTACTCCGGCCACGAGAGATCGCATGATTGGACTCAGACGGTGCCAAAGCCCGGGCACATGCATGCAGCCCGGATCGACTGCCCGCCGGGCTGCGGACAACGCCTCCGCCATCTGACCAAGCGCCGCAGCGATATCCATCCACTCGCCCGATCAGGCTCGATTGGCTCAATCCAGACGATTCCTTCATCAACTTTCTCCAACATGCGCACACGCCGATGCTAATATCATGTGAACGATGTGACCATCAATCCATGTGAGCCTGCTGCGTAATCACAACGCCCGTAACTGTACCACCAACTGTACCAGGACGCATGCATGGGTTTTGCATTATGCAGCACTGTGCACGCATGATATATTTTTCATAATTTCTTCCCATAGCGGTTGGTTGTCTTTGCCTCTTTGCCTGAAGCGTTTCGGCTTAGCTGACTGGCAGCGGCCGGAGGCAGCAACAGTGAGCTTGATGCGGAGATGTTCCGGCCATGACCAGACTGACCCGGCACACCGTTGGCCAAGAGCCAAAATGGGGTAGGCACCGCCTCGTGATCGGTTCTCCCGCGTAGTACCTGATCCAGAAGCTCGGTCACAAAGGACTCCATCTGTGCGTCGCTAGCTCCATAATCTTTGCGTCCTGGCATTCTCAAGTGTCCAGCACTGTTGGAGATTTATAGGTGGCCATACTATGAAATTCCAAGCATGTGTTGTTTCCAGTTGGGTGTTGATAGCTAGGATCATGTTATCCGAGCCGGCCGAAATTAACAAGTGTGCACGACGACTAAATTTGTTCGCACCACGTGTTTCCGAATGGTTTATCCGTGCACACACGCAACTTTGCGGTGGCATTTGTCAACACGCAGGGACTTTGCATTGTAAGTTCAGCGTCTTGAATTCACGTTGGCATGATGAGAAAATATTTTTCTAGACTATGTGACACGCTACAATTTACAACAGACACAATGGCACATAATGTGCATTTGTTTTGGCGCCGGCTTCAAATTTTGAATTTGGTGACATTTAGTGAGTGTGAAGGTCAAATTCCACCAATTTTGGTAGCATGATTCCAACAGCATGACCACTGGTAGCTCGTCGGCTTCATACACTCGTATGCCATGCAACGGCCTCTCTTTAGAGGCTACTACTGAACCGGCTCCTGGTGATTGGCAATCCTTCATGCGTTTGTCTAGATCTACCATTGTGGTGGTGGGAGTGCTTGTTGTGTATGCGATTGTGATATTGGGCCTTCGGCCCTGGTCCATGTCGTGCGCATGGCCGACCTGAATCAGTTCGGCTTGGGTGTGCCAACCTTTGGGTGTTACCTAGTGCCATGTCAGCAACCCTGTTTGCCTAGTGCCCACATTTTTCGAGTGTTTTAACGATGCAGAGTGATTTTCCAATGTTGCCGCATGCCCAAATTTGTGGAGTGTTGTACCAATGGGCTCGCCTTAGGGTTAGGTGCCGAGTGCTTGATAAATTGCACTCCTTAATTAACCTTCAGGGCGCTCGGCAACAAGGCCGATTTCGGTGGTGAGGAGATGTGTCACTATATTTTGTGCGACTTTTATGAAGGAGAATGTCGTTGTCTTTACTTTCTGAACCTTTTGTTATAATGAGTTGTTGTATTGATTTACTCCTTGCATATTTTTGACAACTTGGTGTTGAAATAGATTTGCCTAGTCTCTTCCGTAAGATTGATCTTTTGGTTGAATTGGATAGATCATTCAAATTCTACATAGTATCCTAGGCACATTATGTCGGGTCAAAATCCTGACCAATGCGATATTAAGAATAAATTTTGTGTCGTCTCCATAAAAAGATTCAACAATCTATTCCTTGGTCCATGCGTCTAGCAAGAGCCCACCGTCTTAGGGTGTTGAGATATAATTACCTAGTATTTTATGTAAGATATTTTTTTAACTAAATTGGCTAGAGCATGTAGGTGCATGCACATACTAAGGTCATTTTGTCACAGTATAAGTTTTCACTGTTTCTTGTTATTTTGTTTTCTTTTCTTTTGGGGCGCTTGTTAAAATTACTTGGAACCGTTGCATACTTGCATAGAGTGGGAACGTGACTACATTCAGGTAGTTGAAATAAACACAAATGGCAAGATTTCTCATAGGTGGCTAGCTTTTGAGGAGTGACGAGCCGAGTATAGTACATGGTCGGCGTGCAGCACATCAGCGTTGTAACTTGTAACACTGAACTGGAGTGAAAAGTTGAAAAGCCGCGGCTATTCGCAACCGTGAAACGACTACCTGCACTAGTGGAGACATGCCCTTCTGTCCCGGCCCGTGAGGGGATTTAGTCCCGGTTGACCAACCGGGACAGGTCAAGCGGGACTAAAGGCCTAACCTTTAGTCCCGGCCCTGTTACCAGCCAGGACCAAAGGCCCTCCACGTGGCCGCGATACAGCGATTGGGCTGGAGTACCTTCAGTCCCGGCTGGTAAGCCCATCTGAGACTAAAGATTATTTTCCGGAAAAACAATTCCAACATTTTTTTCAATTTCTTAGTTAGAGTCTCTAATTAGAGGCGCCTCTAACTAAGCATCGTATTGTGAATGCTCTCGTAATCCTAACATCTCTAATTTATTTTCTCGAATTGTTTGAGTCGTTACTCTCTCACTTGGACCATTTTTAACACTAATTACATTTAAACTTTAGTCACATTCTAGTCTTGGTCAGACTTGTCGGTCGGTCACCCATCCTCACACTACTCCATCCTCAGCACGCTTAACTTTTCTGTTCCTTCCTGCTGTGATCCCGCGAATCTGATTGTACCTTGTTGTCAATACTACCATATCAATCCTATTAACTCTTATACCATTGTGTCACATGTCTGTATTTTTTGAAACCAAAAACAATTATTTAAGTAAACAATAACGAATAAGTAATAATAATATTGAATTCCAATGAAAATAAAATAAGTAATAAAACTATTTTATTCATTTATTGCCATTTATTCATATAATATGGCATAATTAATATCTTTAAATCTGTAAATCGCAATTGGACAAATAATATATCCATTATTATCAGAAAAATGTGAGGAATCTGTAAATGGCAATTGGACAAATAATATATCTTTAAATCTAAATATGAAATAATTTAGTTTTTAATTTTTTATTCATTTTTGTTATTATTATCATATAATATGTATATAATATAACTTTAAATATGTAAATCGCAATTGGACAAATAATATATCTTTAAATCTAAATATGAAATAATTTAGTTTTTAAATATTTTATTCATTTTTTGTTATTATTATCATATAATATGGTATATAATATAACTTTAAATCTTTAAATCGCAATTGGACAAATAATATATCTTTAAATCTAAATATGAAATAATTTAGTTTTTAAATATTTTATTCATTTTTTGTTATTATTATCATATAATATGGTATATAATATAACTTTAAATCTATAAATCGCAATTGGACAAATAATATATCTTTAAATCTAAATATGAAATAATTTAGTTTTTAAATATTTTATTCATTTTTTTATTATTATCATATAATATGGTATATAATATAACTTTAAATCTGTAAATCGCAATTGGACAAATAATATATCTTTAAATCTTTTCAGAGGAAACATTTTGGTCATTTGTGCATATAACATGCTATAGTATTTTCAAATTTTTTATTTCTCAAGTTTTGCAACATATTTGTGGTTGGTGCTTTGCAAAAAAAACACATTTTTCACACTCGGAAACAATATAGCACATTCAAAAACTGTATTTCTCAAGTCTTGCCCAATTGATTTAAATATAGGAAAAATACGAGGCACCCGGATTTCCCAATTGATTTAAATATAGCACATTTAGATCGACACATTGAGACATACGATCACATAGCACCGAGACTCCTCCTAGCAATCTCGTAGCCTAGGCGAGCATCCCGAGCGGCATACTTGATGCGATAAAAGCTCAATGGAAACTTGCCCCAACCTAATGTGAGGTTCTCTTCTTCCTCCTTCTTCTTCTCGTCCTCCTTCTCGTCCTCCTCCTCCTCCTCCTTCTTCTCGTCCTTCTTCTTCTTCTTCTTCTTCTCAAACGTTGTGCCAATAGTAAAATTGGCTAGAGTATAGAGACTCGGAAGATTAGGGTACGTTGGGTTAGGGTGAACGGCCCGCTGGAGGTCGACGGCGGACGAAATATGAATTTCGTAAGGCCCCAGCATACGCTGATCGTTGTTGATAGCCGCGCCGCAGAATTTGATGGTTTTGTCCATCAAGAAGTCATTGAGGGCCTGCGGCACCTGATCAGCGTGGCAAATATGGAACACCAACGTGTCGGTCGCCACGGAGAGTTGCAGGACGGCGGCACACTGCCTCTCCTCGGGTGCGGCGTCGGTGAACTCATAGTCGAGGCCCACGATCTTCATCGGTGCGGCGTCGAGGTAGCGCCTCTTGACGTCGCGGATCCATCTCTCCACGGTTGATGCGCGGAGAGTGACCACGACCTTGAAGTGCATGTCGACGGCGTTGTCCTTGTAGTGGTACTCCTGGGATCGAGGTGGGCGCGCGAGTGTCTCCATGGCGCGCGGCAGCGATTCGAGAGAGGATTTTAGATAAGATTAGAGAGAGGAGATGGTGCATTTGGCAAATGGCACTGTAGCTCTCTTATATAGAGCTGGCAGGGGAGATGAGGAGGCTGGCCGTGGTAATTAATCCGGCCGTGTTTCAACTTCCCAAAATCCATTAAGCGATTTGATCAACTTCCAAAGACATTAATCGTTTTCATTCCCCGTGTGATCAACGACCAGCGCGTGCGAGAACTTAAGGGTCCTCATTTGAATATAATTAGTCCCGGGTTGTATATTGGGCCGGACTAAAGGGGGGCAGCGGGCCGCAGACCCCTTTAGTCCCGGTTTGTATCTCAAACCGGGACCATTGGTCCCTATCGAGCCGCGACTAATGGGTGCCGTACGCTTCGGCCTTTTCGGGACGACGTGTCCAGACCATTAGTCCCGGCCGCGGCGAACAGTGACAGCACTGAGCATCGGTAACGGAGTAGAAGCAGTCACCATCCATCAGCTTAACCTGGCCCGTGAGGAGCCGAGGAGACCGGCGGCCGTTGTCCGTAACTCCGTTCCGTACGCTCGCCGTCGGGAGCGAAAGGGAAAGCTACTAGAAACAGAAAGGACCACGGACGGGACGGAGGCCGGCTACTGGTCGCGGGCCCGGCCCGGCCCGGCCCAGGGATCATCAGCGCACATGCAGCCTGGCCCACCGGCCACATGCTCCGTCCTCACCACTCACCAGCGGCAGACCATGGTAGGGCCGCACCATGCGATGCCCACAGTAAAACAAAGTAACCAGCCAGAGAGGTTCACGGATCAGCAGTGACTTCTGCATCAGTTTCTCTTTACACGCAGCTTAGCTGGGGTCTTTACGATGTACTGAAATTGTTAATTGATCTGGATAATTGGATTATGATAGTCCACTGCGATCATAAAGGAGGGATTGGTCGCGCACGATCGCCTGCTCTTTCCAGGCTAACCTCATCTCATCTTTCAAAGAGAAAAAAGGGGTCATCCAGTGCTGCTTTTGTCGGTGTTTTGTTAAGAAAAAGGTGGACGTTTTGAGTCAAGGTTCCAGATATACAATGTCGATGCAGCTTGAAGAAGACCACCGTTGATGAATGAACGAACAATTTGGAGCATGACGCGCTAACTGAAAAGAGGCAGAGGTTTCATCTCTAATATTTGTCCAGAAATACACTGAAAATTAGTTGACCGCACAGTGGCGCCGGCAGTTGCGATTTTGGGAATACTTATGTTGGAGTTGGAGAATCCCTATAATTGGAGCTTGTAGCTGTTATAGCTGGTGGATGATGATATCATAATCATTGCCACCAGCCTAGCGACAGCGTGAACACACATATTCTACTTATAAACCTTATAGTGTTTCTTACTAATTGAGCTAGCTCCCACTCCATTATTTCCCCCCGTTAAACCACGCAACTTCAAATCATCTTTCAGCTAGCCCTACCACATGCAGTTCAGAAAGGTTAACAAGAGTCCCGATCTGGCAAAACACATCTTCCTGCTAAAACCATTTCAGGAATCAAGAAAGAATTATGTGTTCTGAACAACACACACACTGACACTATGCGCGCTTAGAAATGATTCGCTTGCATTCACTTGCAATTGTTGGCCGAATCGCCGTGGCACAGTATTTACAACGATGAATTATTCAGTAGGTGGAAAAAATTCAAGAAGAAGAATGAATAAGTTCCCGGCATGCACTAAATAATCCTCCCGGATTTGACAGAATGAATGGATGGCTACACCTGGGCGTCTCAAGGCCCAGGGTTTCTCAGCCATCTCGCTTCACCGCCTCCGGCCGCTCCGTCGCGGCGCGTGGCTCAGCTCCTCTCGGCGATGGAGCGAGGGAGAACAAAAAAAAGAAGAGAAAAAAAAAACACGACGGTCAGCACAGTGGCGTGGCGCGCGCGCGGCTAGCTGCTAGGTGCGCAGCTCAGCTCGGAAATCTCGAGTCACCAGACGAACTTGTCGGAGGAGATGCCGCGGAGGAGCGGGAGCGCGTCGCCGGCCGCGGCGCAGCAGCAGGAGGAGAGCGCGCCGCTCTGGAGGTCCTCGAGGGTGACGAACCGCGCGGCGGCCGAGGAGGATGAGAGGTGGAGGAGGACGTGCTCGAAGAGGCCCTCGTCGCAGCAAGGGAGCGCGATGGGGCCGGCGGCGCCGGTGGCGAACCCGTACTCCTCCTCCGCCTGCCGGAGCAGCTCCCGGAAGACCGGGTGGTTCAGGTGCGCCGCCCGCACGACGAACCGCCGCGAGGACCCGCCCACGCACACGGCCACGTGGCCCGCGGGGACCAGCGAGCTCCCGCCGGACGCCGCACGCGCCGCGGCGCGGGACCGCCACCTCCGCAGCGTCTGCCGGAGCCAGACGATGTTGCGGATCTTGCTGCATTTCGCCATCGGCGGTTGAGAGCTGAGGTGAGCTGCTGTTGCTGTTCAATGGCGTGGGGGACGATGAGTTGGTGGAATGGAGCTGGCTTCTCGTGGAGGGGAGGGTGGCAGGTTTTATAGGACAGGACTTTGGTTCGGGCAGTTGGCCTGGAATAAATAATCTGTGCTGTCCGAAGGGGACGGGACTTTGTTCTACCGTCTAAATTTGTTTTTCCTAGTATCATTCTTATCATGTTTCCGTTCTAAGAATATGTACTGCATTCATTTGTCATTGTCTATTCTTGAGATGCTTACTACATTCGGAGTACTACCTTGTTCAGTTGAGATGCTTACTACATTCATTTGTCATTGTCTTTTACTCTATTTATATTGTGTTTTCAACCTTGGTCGGATGAAATTTCGCGACCCACCAAAATTTCAGGAGACTTGGAAATCAATTTTGAACTTTTATGTTTAAATTTAATAAAATTTAAGTTGATTATGGGAAAGTGCAAATTTATTTGAAGTTGGTATGAATCTTTCGTAGAATTTTAAGAAAAATGTTTTTCAGAACCCACCAAAATTAAGTAGTAAATTTTAACCTTTAGTTGAATTGAAAAAAAACAATGCAAAATTTTGCTCCTTTCTCTAGAGATATGTAGTGTATGTTTTCCAAACAATTTTTCATTTAATATAGACTGCATTTAGTGTTACAAACGCAAAAGAAACATATTGTTGCTTCTTTATTATTGATAAATATACAAAATTAATTTATGTTTCCTATATGCACACATATATTATACTATTTAATGTTGGTAATTTAGATTATGGATGAGGTGCAAGTGTTTCCATATGTATATCCCCTAGTGAAGAGATGTCATTTTAGACGTGGCTGATATCATAGTTATTTACCTGACTTTTTTTTGTGTGACTATATCATGTATTAATATGTTAGTACAAAAGTACATACACACCATAATGGTAGGATGAAATTTTTCTAGAGAATATTAATGTGGCATTCCTCTAAATAGCTTTTAGGAATGGCGCCAAATATGGATGAGGTTTTACTTCACACTTTTATAAACTTCACCAGTGGTACCAATATACATATATGCTACATATGTGCCCATTTCGTGTTTGTTGCGCATGTTGTACATTTTCAGTGTGTCACGTAGTCCACGCAAATCAAAACTTTATTTTCTTGTCACGTGACTTAACGAAATTGAAGTTATATAGAGTGCATATATATGCTCCAAATGCCACTGATAAAATAGCGTGTGTGAAGATTATAACATTCTAAAACTTGTGAATCGTAACATATACCGTTTGTCTAACAATATTTCCTCGCCATGCATGAATGTACTCCTTAATTTCCCGCGTGGATAACATGAACCTAACTTTCCACAGCCCAGCTGGAGAACACGCTTGTACATAATGTCTTCCCATATACTATGATTTATCGAAATATATTTCTCCAATATTGTAGTACACTTTGGAATGCCACTAAAATTGCCACGTAGCACGTACAGACTTAGTTCTTGCGAACTTTTTGGATCATGTACAGGAAAGAACGGATCACACGAGGGTCTGTCCACCACATTTTGGCACTTGGCCAACATGTGCCGGGCCAGCGGTCATGGCCTGAACATTTGGATATTAAGTTCACTGTTGCCGGCTCTGCCAATCAGCTACAAACGGAAACGCTTCAGGCAAAGACAATCAATCCATATTGGAAAAAATACCAATATGTCAGTGCTGCATGATGCAAAACCCATGCATGCGTCTGTGTACAGTTACGGGCGTTACGCAGGCGCACATGCACATGGTCATATCGCATCACATCGGCGTGTCGTAGCTGGGGATGATGAAGGAATCGTCTGGTTCGACTCCGACGAGACGATTCGGTGATCCCATCCGGTGCTGCGGCGCGCGGTCAGGTGGCGGAGGTGCATGTGACCGAGCGCTGTCCAGTACCGGCGGGCAATCGTTCCGGGCTGCATGTGCCCCCGGCTTTTGGCATCGTCCGACATGATCCACACGATCTCTGCGTCGGATTTTGCTTTGCGTGGGCGATGAGTGTGTATATCATTGCTTTGCCGAATGCCGGAGGCGTAGCTCTCACAGGATCGCCATGCGGATTTGATGTCACCGTCGTACCAATCAAGTTTTTCTGTCGACTGATCGAGTGTGCTAGTCATATCGTTTGTTAGCTACGGAGTAGTACTGTTGGAGTAACAGTTAAGCCCAATTGGTCGCTGCATCGATCCGTCGATGAAGTCGTGCTCCATCGTGACTGAAGAATCCGATCCCCCATTCAAGCCATGATACCGGTAAACTGCCCTCGGGTAACAAGACAAGCTTCCAGGCGAAGCAAGGTGTTCAAGTATAAACTGATTCTTGACTCATAGCTAGCCCTCAGCCTAGGCGAAGTTCTCTAGGACGAATGCAGGCAGGCACTGTCGAGGAGTGTGGATGCACGCGACAGTACTGAAATCACGCAGCACGTATCCATCGTATATACTTAGAAAACAACTCCTCTCAGATCCAAAAACCCCGGATATTCGCTGCTTGAACATGTCTCAGTATCAGAATTCAGAAGCAATACCAACCGTGTGCTGTGTGCAGCCAACACAGCCCCCGGGGTGGGATCGGGTCGTCGCGCGGCACCGTTGCCGGTCAAACGGGACCTCAAGATAAGAATCTATTTAGATACAAAACTCGATCGAGATACGAATGTTATACAATGCGGCACCCAATGACCCAACGCGCCCAAGTTCAGTGGAAGGCGGCCGTCGCCGCGCCGCGCACGCACGGCTGGTGTCGTCGTTAAGCCGTCGCCGTTGGTTGCGACGAGATAGCAGGTATGGGAATATGCCCGGCCGAGCGGCGATCTGCTGCCTCGTCCGGCGCGGCGCGCACGATCGATCCATCCATCAGCAAGGCTGGAGATACAATGGGCGCTGGGCGGTGCCTCCACTCCACCCACCCATGTGCCGCCGTGGTGAAAGGAGTGGGCGCGGTCCGTCCGTTCTGGTGGTTTACTTCCCGGCCGCTTTGGTGGTTGCTGTTCTTTCACGACGTAGCTAGAGCGAGCCTTGTGGGTTGTTCACCGCTGCTAGTACGTACGTGTGTTAAGTTAACGTGTGCATGGGCACCGGTCTCCTGGTCGGCGGCGCGCGGCCGGAAACCAGCTGGTCCAGCACCTACTCGTAACAACGTTTCCGGTGTGCCGCTAGGAACTAGCCGCCTGCAATGCATGTATGTGTCCGGCGAGTTGTTGTTGGGAGGATGCGTCCGGCCGTTCCTCCGTACGTACCCTGTAACCCGATAAGAGTTATCGATCTTGGGCCGAAATGTGCATGGCCAGACATGCATGGTTGCCATGTCCACGTCTTGCGCGTCGCCAATGGAGCTGCCACAATCCTACGGACAAATTAAGAGCATCTCCAAGAGCTTATCCATAATTTAGGGTAGAGGGCAGGCGAGGTCGATGGAGGCTTGTAGGGGCGAGCGCCATGCCGCCGACCTCGTCTTCGTCTTGTGTGGCGGCGGCCTCCTTGTCTATGTCGTGTGCGCCAGAGCCGGCTCGCCTCGGTCGTCCGCGACCGAATAGATGCGGGCCGGTCGCTGCAGGGCTTGACGGGGGTGCCGGATGGCGACTGAGAGGCGACAAATTCAATGTGGCAATTGGGGGGAGTTGAGCGGCGGCCGGCTCGATTTGGCACGGAGAGGCAGCGCGGGGCTCGGGAGGAGGATGGCCGGGTGACGGACAACCTCGGGGCGGCGCGCCGGAGCTCATAAGCGATGGAGGCGCGCGAACGGCGGCAGGGCGGGAGGCTTCACGGACGGTGGCAGTTGAGTGTTTCCAGGCAATTCTGCTTACATGGCAGGTGACCTAAAAAATGTGTCAATGCCCTTGGATTGCCATATATACTAATTTGGATGCAAATTTTGGGTCATGAACCAAACAATTTGGGTCTCAGAGCACTTATGGACCAAGTTTTTATCTACCAATACCAAAAGATAGCAAATATGGGCAAGCTCTTAGAAATGCTCTAAACCTTTGTTCATTCCACCTTCCACACTTCACTTCCATCACAGAAGACCGGAATCGCAGACTTTTGCCGGGCAATAATTATGGCCTCAATTATCCGTAGCGAGAGCCGATTAGTAGTTAGTGACAGGCCAGCCGTTGCTTTCTCATCGTACACAGAATCGTACGCACCGCGCGAGGCCCATCTCTCGGATAGCTCCATTGCCACGTTCTTCCCGAATTACCCAAGATAAACAAGTCGGCACGTACTAGTTCTAGTTCATGGAACAGTACGATGGAAACAACAAGAAGACGCAACACACCGACTGGGAGAACAGAAGAAACGCGTGAAAGAAACGCAACACACCCACATGGGCAGTGTCCTTTGTCACGCCCTGCACGATTAACCATGATGTGTATCAAATTGAACTAATGATGGCATTAGTGTACTAAAACTTCGCGTATACAAAAGAGTAAATTGAATAAAAATCACAAATGGGCAAAGTCATGAAAGACCGACCAAAATGCGTAAAATGTGGTGTTTTTTCGGAGGCGTCGATAACTATGCCCCAGTTGTGACGTGTTTATTTTTGCATTTTACTCCATACATACAAATATGATCAAATCATATCATATTGCAATTACAAATCAGATGGACCATAATCCAATGGTAGTTGTTAGCAGTATACTCATTTATATCGGAAATCCATTTCGGCTTGTGGGATAACATGCTCCTATTATGAAAAAACATATTTTGTAATGTCAAAAAATTCAGAAAAAAAAATTCGGGTGTACATATAGACATTTTATGAAGGCACACAAAATTTCGTCAAAAAAAGATATTTTTTGTGCCCTGTGTAAAAAAGACAAAAACATGTGTAGTAAAAAGTCATTTTTAGCACCGAATTTGTCTTTTTTCTGCAGTACACAAAAAACATTATTTTTTCGTGAAACTTTGTGTGTCAACATAAATGTTCTGAGGTACACTCGAAATTTATTTCATAATTTTTTGACATTTTAAAATGTTTTTAAAATGCAATTCCCATAATAGGACTAGATAGTCCTGTGAGCCAAAATGCCATGTCCCATTTATATGCTCTAAATTAGTGTGTATAGATATACAATAACCTAAATATACATCTGATGGTAAAAACTATATACCCGCCTAGGCCACACCTAGTGCGCTTAAGCATCGCCTAGGCGCTAGGCGAATGTCAACCGCCTCTCTTACGCCTAGCGCCTTTTCCAACCTTGGTGCTGTGTTTATTTTTGCATTTTACTCCCTAGATACATATATGATTAATAACTACTTGGTATGTTAGATTTTTTTCAAAGTCAAACTTTGTAGATTATAATCAAGTATATAAAAGAAATTTATTAATTTCCACAATAACAAATCAATATTATTTATACTATTATGAAATATACTCTCCTAATCTATGCATTTGGTGATGTCAATATTGAAGTTTTTTCCTTTATAATTGGTCAAACTTTAAGACCAACATTAATATGGGATAATGTGAAATATTTTAAAACAAACAGAGTAACTCTAAAGCTCAAAGTTCCCCAGAAAAACCATAAAGTAAGCTCAAGCCCTGATACGTCCTAGCCGGTGAAAGTTTAAAGGGGTGAATACCCATAGAAAAAAAACTCTTCAGCCCTTACATTTTCCGGCTAACTAAACAAGCTTTTTTTTTTGTTCAAAAAAGAAGTCTTTTTTTCTAGTAGTTTAGCAGCTTGATCCAATCGCACTTGCCTGTTGGCCATCCAGTCGGACTGTTGTTTCTGAGGATGGACCCCTCGGCGAATGATAGATGATCATGACGCATCACTTTTCAATATTCTCTCTTGCATCCTAACAAACTGTTAAGCAGTTTCCCCAGCCGAGTGATGATGTCAAAAGCTGATAACAGCACTGCAATTTGGAATGGGGCCTCTGTTTTGGTTTCACCGATACACAGTTTATTGCTTATTTTTCATTAAATCGCGAATTTCGGATCCTGCAGAAATATTGAAGATTGACTTGTTGTGCCACCTGGCAGACAATACCTGAGTAAGTATCAGTATTCAGATATACTCCCTCCATTCCAAATTAGTTGTCTTTCATTTGTACAAAAGTGGATGTATCTAGACATGTTACAAGTATAGATACATCCACTTTTATACAAATGAAAGACAACTAATTAAGAACGGAGGGAGTACTTGTCACTTGATTTTCTTGCCTCTTGTCTGCGGGATCTTTTGTTCTCTCGATTTTGTTCTCTCGTCACATGTTGCACATGGTACGTTTTGTTCTTTGGATCAAGCCAGAGAGAGAGATTCAGCATAACACTGCAATTGTGGCAACTCGGATCAAACAAAATGAAATATATTTTACAGGCACCGAATCCATAAACAAGTTTATTAAATATATATATATGATGGTTTACAGCATCAGTGGTTAGCACATGCTTCCAACCTTTAGTTTCTGCTAAGATTATCCAAGGACTTGACATATAAAGAGCCAGAAGTGCGTGCAACAAAAAGTGGACGAATGGCCTTTGCATCTTTTGTGCCAGCAAGGTAAGAGAACAAAAAGTGGACGGGTAAGAGGACAAGCTTCCTGGCTAAGCAAGGCGGCGTTCAAGTGTAAACTGATTCTTGTGACTAGCTAGCCCTCAGCCTTGGCGAAGGTACCACTATTTATTCTAGGACAGATGCAGGCAGGCACCGTCGAGGAGTGTCGATACACACGCGACAGTACTGAAATCACGCAGCACGTATCCGTGTAAATAGAAAACAACTCCTATATCAGATCCAAAACCCTGGGTATCCGCTGCTTGAACATGCCAGCATCAGAAATTCAGAATTCAGAAGCCAACAGCTAGGGGTGGGCATTTTAACCGAAGACCGAACTACTGAACCGAAAGAACCGGGACCGAAGCCGAATAGACCGAAACCGAAAAAATATTAATAAATTCGGTCATGATATCCAGAAACCCGAAAGTGTTTCGGCTAGTTCGGTTTCAATCCTGGGGGAACCGAAAGGACCCGTAGAACCGAGAAAATCCTATAACATTCAAACTCCATGCATTAGGCCCACAGCCCACTGTTAAATATGTCCACGTATGTGCAATGTGCATATAGGCCTTCACATCGGCAATATGCACGCACACACACCACCAGGGCCTACACGCCACACCTTATCTAGTCGCTCCCAAGACATGGCCGCCGCCAGACTGCTCGACCGCTCGATCCTGGCGACCAGCGCTGCCATCGGGGCATCTCCTTCCTCTTCCTCTAGTTCTCGTCTATAGCGCCGCCTGCAACACAAAGAACGACTAGCGCTCTATACCGGCTGTCTTCCATCGCGCCCGACGACCTACGGCGGCCGGCGAGCGGCGGTCGGCTGTCTCCGAGCTGCTCCGACAGCTCAACAAATGCACCTCTCACATTCCCTTTGGATCAGCTCATCTGCTTTAACTTCTTGTTACCTTCGAGCCTTGTGCTATGTTGCTTTTTTACTTTGAGATGGTCGTCTTCCTCGATCGATTGGTCGGTTGTTCGGTCAGAAACCGAGTACCGAACCGAAATATCGGAGCACCGAACTCTCGGTTACCAGAATGTCAGGAAACCGATCGGTCAGCATTTTCTAAAACCCGATATATTGATTAAACCGAGAAACCGAACCGATCGGTTCGGTTAGACCGAACGCCCAGCCCTACCAACAGCTAGCCTGGAATGGGATCAGCTTGCCGTCCGGCGTCGTGGCCGGTCAAACGGTCTTGCGCCCAATATCCAAATCTATATTTCAATATTTGGATACAAAACTCGAGATACGAATGTGTGGAACGCGGCCGATGCAGCGCCGCACGCACGTGCCGCCGCGCCGGGGCTCGACGACAGGGGATGCAGTCGTCGTTAAGCCGTCGCAGTTGGAGGCGGTTGGTTGCGACGAGCTAGATGATAGCGGGTGCTCCGTGGGAATATGCCCGATCGAGCGGCGATCTGCCTCGTCCGGCGCGGCACGCACGATCAGCTGGAGCAGAGTCAAGCGAGGCCGGAGATACGATGGGCGCCGCGAGCGGGTGATGGACCACCGCCGTGAAAGGTGTGGGTGCGCGCGGCTCCTGTTTATATTATCCCGGCCCGGCGGAAGAAGAAGGAAAAAATGGAGGATCTGCATGCGGTCCGTTCTGGTGGTTACTCGCCGGCCGCTTTGGTGGTTGCTGGAGCGGCTAGCTAGGTGCATCCGTGGTCCATCCGATGGATCGATCCTGTGCACTCGTAGAGCCTTGTGGCCTTGTGGGTTGTTCGCCGCGGGTAGTACGTGTGCATGGGCACCGGTCTCCTGGTCGGCGACGCGCGGCCGGAAACCAGCTGGTCCAGCACCTACTCGTAACAACGTTTCCGGTGTGCCGCTAGGAACTAGCCGCCTGCAATGCATGGATGCATGCGTCCGGCAACTTCCTCCGTATAAGTGTATTGGCCGGCCTCTTGGAGCAGCATGCATGGCCAGGGCTTTGCCATGGTTGCCAAGTCCACGTCTCCAGCGTTGCCACCAGAAGCTGACAATCCTATGAACAAATTGAAACTCGTCCGTCCCACAGTCCACAGTCCCACTGACACAGAAGAAGGGAAACGCAAACCGCTTCATTTGCAAGGCAATGATTTTTTTTCTTCAAAAAGGGGCATCCCGGCCTCTGCATCAAAAAGATGCATGCAGCCGTTTTATTACAAAAAGATGCAAGGCAATGATTATGGCCACAATTCATCCTTGACGAGCGTTCTTGCTGCAGGGAGCTGGCCGGGTGCCGGCACCAGCGTGTGCGAGAGTAGAGGCTACGGCCTGCACCACTTGGTGCTTTTTTCTTCTTCCTAACCTGTACAGTTTCGAGTTCCTTGCAACTCTTCCCTTCTATAATTGAAAACGCAGCTCTCCTGCGCATTTTCAAAAAAAAATGATTATGGCCACAATTATGCAGAGCGAGAGCGGATTAGTTATGGACTTTTAGCGGGACAAGCCAACGGTAGCTTTCTCATCGTACACAGATCGAATCGTACGCACTCACTCCTTTCTTAATCGCACAAGTTGACATAAAAAAATGATTATAGCTCCATTGCCGTATTCTTCCCCAATTTCCAGAGATAATTCAATTAATCGCACAAGTTGACATGTACTCCCTCCGTTCTACTCACTCCGTTTCAAATTAATTAATTTGGTTTTGTCTAAATATGGATGTATCTATACTTGTTATGTGTCTAGATACATCCATATGTAACCAGGTGTGTGTCAATTAAATCCGAACGGAGGGATTAAAAAGAATGACTTCTATTTGTGTGCATGTGAACGTATATATACATGTAACATGTCTAGATACGTCCCGCATGTAGACAAATGGAAGTCATCCTTTTTACTGTAGAACGGAGGGAGTACGTACGATCGAAAACAGCAAGAAGACGAACTCCTCTCTGGTTTTCAGTGCTTGCAGCTGGACCGTGGACGCAACACACCGACCGGGAGAACAGAAAGAAATGCGTGAAAGAAAAATCCGAGGAGTAGCAGCCCAGAGCACACTGGCGTGAAGAATAAATCACGGAAACTGTGCCCTTTTTTTTGTATTCTTCCGGCCGGCTACAGGAATACGCACCACTCACGGGTCAGAGAGACTGTGACAAAGTGACCACCGCCTGATAGGCGGACGGGTGGATGACTGGTACGTACTTGGAAGGACATGGGCAGCGTCCTTTCATCACGGCGTCTGACTGGCCCGCCTGCACCATTAATCTTGAGGTGTATTATGCTCCATTCTTATTAAATATAAGACTCTCTAGCTACTTTTTGAACACATTATCTAGATATGTTTTAGTGCAAAATTCACATAAACCTTACACTAAAATATAGTCCAGATGTTTACGACCTCAATAACAGTCTGGAATTACGTACCTTGACTCATAGGAAGTCAGACCGCGGTGTTAAGTACCTATTTTATTCATCGCGAGAAGCCAATCATTACCTAAGGTTTCTTCGCCGGGTTTCAGGGTCGAAGGAACTATTTCTAACTGTTGACTCGAGTGCCAGACCTTTGAACTCTCAGTATGTTAGTAGATAAATGTGTACAGAAACTAGTTAGAAAGTCTTATATTTTGATACGGAGTGAGTATTAAACTAACAAAGCGGCCGGTCGGCCGGGTTAGTAAACCTGTCAAGAAAAGATGGTATTGTAAGAAGTGTACTGTAACTTCACCTAGATGACAGTAAATTGTAAAAAAAAATGCCAAAATTGGGCAAAGTCATCAAAGACAGACCAGCATACACAAAATTAGTAACTATTTTGCATGTTAGATTTTGTCAAAGTTAAACTTTGTAGATTATAAAACTTATATATGAAAAACTTATTATTTCAACAATATCAAATCAATATTTTTAACACTATTATGAAATATACTCTCCTAATCTATGCATTTGGTTATGTCAATGTTGCTGTTTTTTTCCTATATAATTGGTCAGATTTTAAGACCAAAATTAATATGGGATAATTGTAATAATTTGAAGAAACAGAGTAACTCTAAAGCTCAAAGTTCCCTAGAAAAACTAGAAATTAAGATCAAGCCCTGATACGTCCTGGCCGGTGAAAGTTTAAAGGGGGAATACCCATAGAAAAGAAATATAACTCTTCAGCCCTTACCTTTTCAGGCTGGATCTAGTTTTGTATTCAGCTTTATGTAAAGGACTGGAGCAAGCTAAACAAGTCTTTTTTTCCTCGTAGTTTAGCAGCTTCATCCAATCGCCCTTTCGCTACTGGCCGGCCAGTCGGACTGTTGTTTCTAGCCTGAATTTTCTTCAGAAAGGGAGGATGGACCCCTCGGCGAATAATAGACGATGACGCATCACTTTTCAGTATTCTCTCTTGCATCCTAACCAACTGTCTAGCATCCTAACCAACTGTTAAGCAATGTCGCCAGTCGACTGATGATGTCAAAAGCTGATAACAACACTGCAATTTAGATTTGGTTTAACCAGTACACAGTTTGCTGCTTTTTTGTTCATTACATCACGAATATCGGATCATGCAGAAATTTTCACAATTGACTTGTTGCGCCACCTAGCAGACAGTACCTGAATAAGCATCAGTATTGAGATATACGGAGTACTTGTCACCTGATTATCTTGGCTCTTGTCTGCAGGATCTTTTGTTCTCTCGTCACATGGTACATTCTGTTCTTTCGATCAAGCCAGAGAGAGATTCAGCATAACACTGCAATTGTTGGCACTCAGATCAAACAAAATGAAATATATTTGCAGGCAGCGAGTCCATAAACAAGTATATTAAATATGCCGGTTTACAGCATCAGTGGTTAGCACAGGCTTCCAACCTGTAGTTTCTGCTAAGATTATCCAAGGACTTGACATATAAAGAGCCAGAAGTGCGTGCAACAAAAAGTGGACGAATGGCCTTTGCATCTTTTGTGCCAGCGAAGCCGGGAGAAAAGGAACATGACAGATGCAAATATGTTAATGGTACTTGTTAACTTCAGTGCACCGTAAGTTGTGGTTGAGTACTCTAGTGTGTACCCATGAATGAGAAAGAAGTCTTTCTTGCTTTAGGACAGAGTGTCATTTGTCTTCATGCATTTCAAGCTGTATAGCACATCAAGCTTAGACTCCATTACTTATTAATCCCTAGCGATTAGTTTGACACGTACTCACCTTGTTAGAACCAAGACCAATAATTTGGACTTTATGTGCTGATCGATGAATTTGTTCCGTTCTCACATCTATCAACTAATTATATGTAAATTAATTATTTACTAAGAAAATTCAAGGTAATGCATATAGTAATGGACAAACATTTATACTGTGACATATATCTGTGGAGTGAAGACTTATTCGATGAAAAGGCAGAAGCTTTTATATATCGGAGGAAAGAATTCGTCTTGATGAGATAGATAGGACGTCAAACTTACGGTTTATTCCACGTTGCGTTGTTGGTCAGAGCCTCAGAGGATACAAGTTACAACTGTTAGGATAATAGACTGCTTGTATTACCAGGGGGCCAAAGGCCACATATATATAGTACATGTACAGGTGAATATGCAGGAAGCCCCTAACATATGGGCAAAATACAATATGCACAAATCTACTCTAACACCCCCCCTCAAACTCAGGGTGGATCCACAACACTGAGTTTGGAGAGTAAGAAGTCATGTTGCGCTCGAGTTTGTGCCTTTGTAAAGAAATCTGCCAGCTGCAAATCTGAAGGCACATAGTGAAGCGCAACAACCTGATCCTGCACCTGAGCACGTGTATAGAAAGCATCAACACCAATATGCTTGGTCAGCTCATGCTTGACCGGATCACGTGCAATACTGATAGCACCTGTACTGTCACACAAAAGTGGAGTGGGTGTCGTAACAGAGACCCCAAAATCTGCAAGCAACCACCGTAACCAGGTCACCTCAGCAATCAACGAAGCCATAGCCCGCAGCTCAGCCTCAACACTCGAACGGGAAACCGCGACCTGTTTCTTCGTCTTCCAAGCAACAAGCGAACCACCAAGAAACACACAGTAAGCAGAAAGTGAACGACGATCCGTAGGATCACTCGCCCACGTGGCATCCGAGTAACACTGGAGCTGGAGAGAGCTGGAACTAGGGAAGAAAAGACGACGAGTAATCGTGCCACGAAGATAACGAAGGACACGGAGGAGATGACTATAGTGAACGGTGGTAGGAGCTGAGACAAACTGACTCAGAATATGGACGGGATAAGAGATATCAGGGCGAGTGACAGCGAGATAAACAAGACTCCCAACAAGATGGCGATAACGTGTGGGATCAGAAAGAGGCTCACCATCAGTGGATCGAAGCTTAACATTAAGCTCCATAGGAGTCTCAACGGTACGCTCATCACTAAGATCAGCCCGAGAAAGAAGATCCTGAATATACTTTTCCTGGGAGATAAAGAAGCCATCGGCTGTAGAAGAAACCTCAATCCCAAGAAAGTAGCGAAGAGGACCAAGATCAGACATGAGAAACTGCTCACGTAGACGTGCCTTAACAAAGGCAATGTGCTCAGGGTTATCACCAGTGATGATCATGTCATCAACATAGAGAAGCAACAAGGTCCGACACCGAGAAGAGGTGTAGACAAACAGTGCTGGATCATGAGCACTGGGAGAGAAGCCAGCGGCAATAACCACAGAGGAGAAACGCTCAAACCAGGCACGAGGGGCCTGTTTGAGACCATATAAGGATCGTCGAAGACGACAAACCATCCCATCGGGAACAGAATACCCAGGAGGAGGCTGCATGTAAACCTCCTCACTCAACTCGCCATTAAGAAAAGCATTCTGAACATCAAGCTGGGATACAGACCAGCGTCGAACAGAAGCAACAGCAAGAAGAGTACGAACAGTGGTCATATGAGCGACAGGAGCAAAAGTCTCGTCATAGTCTCGGCCGTGCTCCTGCTGAAAGCCACGAGCCACAAGACGCGCTTTATAGCGCTCGAGAGATCCATCAGAGCGGGTCTTAATTTTATAGACCCACTTACACGTGATAGGACGAACACCTGAAGGGGGAGAAACAAGATCCCAGGTGCCAGTGCGCTCAAGCGCAGCAATCTCCTCAGCCATGGCCAGCTGCCACTCAGGATGACGCTCAGCATCCCGATAAGAAGTCGGCTCGGAGACAACAGAAAGACCATACTTACTAGGAGTATAACGGTCTGGAGGACGACGCTGACGAACAGGCCGTGAATGGGAAGGCTCATCAGCAGAAGATGACTCATCAGAAGAAGAGGAAGAAGGAGGAGCCGAAGAAGAGGAAGAAGGAATAGGAGAAGGAGGAGCCGAGCAGGAGAACGAGGAGTACTAGGGGTACTAGACGGAGGAGAGGATGGCTCCGAAGATGGAGGAGGCGCACCAGGTGTAGAAGATGGAGAACTAGGAGATGGGGAAGAGACAGCAGGAGGTGAATCCGGAAAAAGGAGAAAAGAAATATCATCCACCGGATAAGTGCCAGAGGTATGGCGAGGATAGAAGGAGCGCGTCTCATCAAACGTGACATCACGAGAGATGCGCATCCGACGAGCAACAGGGTCCCAACAGCGGTAGCCCTTATGCTCATCACTGTACCCAAGGAAAACACACTCAGCAGACTGAGCGGTCAGTTTGGTGCGTTCGCGGGGAGGAAGAAGAACATAGCAAGCGCAACCAAACAAACGAAGAGCCGAGTAATCTGGAGAGGTACCAGAAAGACGCTCGAGAGGAATGCCACCTTGAAGGGCAGCAGAGGGCTGAATGTTAATGAGGTAAGTCGATGTAGCGACAGCCTCAGCCCAGAAATGTGGCGGAAGAGAGGAAGCAATCATCATAGCACGGGCAGTCTCAAGAATATGACGATGCTTACGTTCGGCGACACCATTTTGAGCATGGGCACCGGGACACGAAAACTGAGCAAGGGTACCCTCCTCAGCAAGAACACCACGCAGTGCTGAGAGATATACTCACCTGCAGAATCAGCACGAAAGACACGAATAGGCGTGGAATACTGAGTACGAACCATGGCAACAAAGCGCTTATAAATGGAGAGAACCTCACTGCGAGAGCGCATAAAAAATAACCAGGTGTACCGAGAAAAATCATCAATGAACAAAATATAGTATCGATGACCCCCCTTTGACTGAAGGGGAGCCGGACCCCAAACATCTGAATGAACTAAATCAAAAGGTCGCTGAGATACAGACGCACTAGTAGGATAGGGAAGCTGAATCTGTTTACCTAACCTACAACCCTGACATGAATGTAAAGACACATCTCCTGAAACAGACCCTAGAAGACCTCGACGAACTAATGACGATAAACGGGAGCCACAAAGGTGACCCAGCCGATGATGCCACTGCTGGAAAGAGCCAGTGACAGAAGCAGCAACCGCAGGAGAACTGGCAGATGAAGTAGCAGCGGAAGGAACACGAAGCCAGTCTAACTCCCAGAGCCCCGGAGACTGAAGACTACGAGGGCCAGCTCCAACCAGGGCCTGAGTCCGACGGTCCTGAACAGCACAAGAATCAGCGTCAAGAATGACGCGACAACCAGAATCAGTAAGCTGACTAGCAGAAAACAAGTTCATCTTAAGGCTAGGGACATGAGAAACATCAGGAACAGAGAAAGATGAAGTAGAGAGGGTGCCTCGACTAGAAACAGGAAGAGAGGTACCATCAGCCGTGATAACACGAACAGGAGAAATAAGAGAGCGAAGAGCAGAAAGAATAGAAGACGCAGAAGTCATATGAAAAGAAGCTCCAGAATCCAGATACCACGGGGATGACATACCTGACTGTGTAGAAGGTGGTGGTCGCGTGTTGCCAGAAGAACCAGACACAGAACCAGCAGTACCCGGCAAGGAAGAGCCTGAAGCAGCAAGCAGACCACGAAGACCACGGATAATGTCCTGATCAGACAGTGCAGCAGCAGAAGAACCTGAAGAGCCTGAAGATCCTGAAGAACCAGTCCTCCGACGAGCAAGATACTGCTGACGTAAGCTGGGATCCCTCTGCCAGCAGCCAGAAACATCATGGCCAGGCTTGCCACAGTAGGTGCAAGGACCACGAGAACCACGAGACTGCGGGGGCTGACTCTGACCCTGGACCTGAGGAGTAGGTAGTATCGGCGGTACTGAAGACCGCGACGGAGGCTGTGGCGGAGCAGGACCACGAGCAGACGGCACAGGAGGACCACGAGCAGCAAGAACAGAGGGAACCTCCAGAAGACCAGCACCACGAAGACGAGTCTCCTCAGCACGAAGCTCAGACAGGACCTCAGAGAGCGGAACACGACCACGGGCATGTAGCTGTGCACGGCGTGGCTCAAACTCCTTGCGGAGCCGCGACAAGAACTCAAAGACGCGCTGAAACTCCAGGTCGGCGCGAACAATCAAGCAGCAGGGACAGGTGGCACACACAGGCGTACGAAGAGAATCAAGCTGACGCCAAATAGCAGCACTCTGAGTGTAGAACTCATCAATAGTCAAATCGCCCTGCTGAAGGGCATGCTCCTGGCGGACCACAGACAGGTAAAGAGCATCCCCAGACGGCTGATAACGCTGACGAAGAAAGGCCCACTGAGCAGCAGCAGTGGGAAGAGCCATAAACTCAGCAGCATACTGAGGCAGGACACTGGAAGTCAGAACAGCAGCAGCACGAGCATCCTCATCTATCCACTGAGAGTAGGCAGTCAGATCCTGCCGGTATGTCGCAACAGCAGCAGAATGGTCCTGGACCTGCCGGTCATAAGCAGTCAGAGCAAGAGCATCAGCACGAGTGGCGGAATCCTTGTCCTCCTGAGAAGCATCAGAGGCAAGGGCAGTAGGAGTCGGTGCAACAGGCACCGAAGGAGCAACGGGGTGGGGCGGACAGGGGACCTCGCCAGAAAGCACACCCCACAGACGAAGACCGCGCATGTGGACGCGCATGAAGTTAGCGAAATCAGGGTAATTCGCTCCATCAAAGATAATCGGGCAGCGAGGAATCGCAACATAGCCCGACGAGGTAGACATCTCTCTCTGTTTTTTTTTTTTTTTTTTTTTACAGAGGAGGAAAAATCAACTCAGATCGATCTGATCTGCTGCAACGACGGGAAGCGGAGGAGCAGCGACGGGAAGCACCCAAACGGGCCGGATCCAGCAGTGGGCCGGCTAGGAACGGGAGCAGGGAAATCGATCGATCGATCGGGGAGAGCAGCAGCAGCGAGCGCTGGGATCGAGACCCTGCCGCCACGGAATCAATCGAGAAGCAGACGAACAGCACGGGCGGCCGGAGCAGCAGCAGCAGTACGTGCACGGAGCAGCAGTAGCAGCAGTACGTGCATGCACGGGAGCAGCAGCAGCAGTACGTGCACGGGTGCACGGGAGCAGTTACAGATCGAAGCAGAGACGGGCACAGATCGAAGCAGAGCAGAGTACGTGCACGGGAGAGCAGCACGGGCACGGGAGCAGGAATCGCACGGGAGCACGGGCACGCGCAACAGACCGGTGGCGCATGGGAGCAAGGACGGCGGGCGACGAAGGCCGGCAAGGAAACGGCGGCGGCGGCCGGAACGCGGCGGCGGCGGCACGAACGTGGAGAGAAAAACCTAACCTTGCTCTGATACCATGTTAGGATAATAGACTGCTTGTATTACTAGGGGGCCAAAGGCCACATATATATAGTACATGTACAGGTGAATATGCAGGAAAGCCCCTAACATATGGGCAAATACAATATGCACAAATCTACTCTAACAACAACTATCTCTAAGATTTTTTCTTTGACAAGACATGGAACGGTAATAAAAAAATACATGGAAACTATAGGGAACACATATAGTTGAGGAACTAAATGAGTGGTTGACATGCATAGCACAAACTTGCGTTGTTCTTTTGCTGTAAACTACCACGTACGACTGGTTCTGATTGTGGTTGAACTTGAACAACATGCATGATTAGCTAGAGGCACCCAATTTGAAATATTAATTCATTTTGATGAGATAGCTGGAACGTGAAACTTAGGGTTTATTCCACGTTGGTCAGAGGGTACAACCATGCATCTCTAAGAGCAGCTTGCTCTCGCAAACGAGAGGTTTTTTTTTTACAAGACATGGAACGGTATAAAAGAACATGGAAAAATGTAGGGAACACATATAATTGAGGAACTAAATGAGTGGTTGACATGCATATATAGCACAAACTTTCGTTGTTCTTTTGCTGTAAACTACCATGTTCGACTGGTTCTGATTGTGGTTGAACTTGAACAAAAAAACATGATTAGCTAAAGGCACCCAATTTAAAATGATGTACGTCTTTAACTAGCACCTTGTTTGATGAAAAAATAATTAGCTCCCAAAATGATTAAGCCTACCTAATACAATGATCTTTATATCCGTTCACGGTCAGAGATACCCTCTGCATCAGAGATGTATGCGAATGGAACAATATTGCAAGATCTATATATGGAGGCCTCATAGGCCAATTCACATGTCGTCTAAATTTTGCTGATCATATGGATTATGGAATATTGGAATGCATGCACCAAATCGAGTTTTGTCATGTGCGCTCGCAGATGCTATACGTGTCAAGTAACCACGCTAATTACGCACTTGAGGTCGCCATGATATGTTTACTTAGCATGTATGCGTAGTGGGTGCCCTTGCAATTTGCAAATGGAAACGATGACTCCATCATGGTAACACATGTGGTGGTGTGGCATATGGGAGCATGTGGCTGACGCCTGCAGCCGCATTAGCCGTATACGTACTAGATTCCGTATGGCATTTCCCAGTTCGATACAGCATGTGTACGATACTGAATTAAGAAAGCGCTTCGTTTTCAGATTAGCTGGGTAGCACCACGAGCAGAGACTCAGGGTCTACTCTAGCTAGCCTGTCAAATCTAATCGACTATAATTAATCCTAGAACATGCTATCAAAAGCAGTACTAGCTAGTACTGTAGTGTACTCGGTAGTCCACGGTTAGTACAACTAAGCACCCGAAAGGACGATGCACGCATCTGCCCCACGCACGTATAGATCAGAAAAAAGTGTATGTACTTAACATTTAAATAGGTGTTTAGGGCCTAAGAACAAGACCTTAGCTATACATGTAATGATGTAATCTTTCAGTAGACTAGTAGTTTACAACATTTGGGTCATCTCTTGCCGGGAGATTAGACCTTTGTATTAAGGGTGGTGGTCTATAACACCAAAACTTTGTTAACAACTCCTTCTTAATTAATTGAAAAAAGGCAAATCTTTTGCCTTTCCCTTCAGAAAAAGTAGTTTACAGGAGATGCTGTGATCTCACAACCCACAAGGACGCACAAATTTCGGTTGGAACAGCCACTCCAGTCTCCAATCCATGGTCGCGCGCCATGATTGCTTGCTCCCCCGTCACGGAGATTCTGGAGCCGCATATGCATGTGGCCATGTGCAACGGCCCGGCACGGTGACACGTACGCGACGGCCGTGGTCATGGCGCTCTCGTAGCTCAGACGTCGTTGCACCGGCGCAGATGCTGGATCGCGCGTTGCGGCGAAATTTTGATCAGGGCAATCTATGATACATGCTGCTGGACAGAGATGGTTCAGACGACGAGCCAAAGAGCGCAGTGCTGCTAGAACACCACCCTTAATACAAAGGCCTAATCTCCCGGCGAAAGGGGGGCTATTTTCCTTAGCACGCCCCGTCCTGTTTGTTCTTTGTTTTAGTTCGGCTTCGGCCGTATCTTGTTTGCTCCTCCTATATAATCGAAAAGGCAATACTTTTGCCACGCTTCAAAAAAAAAAAAAAGAGCGCAGTGCAACTGGCCGGAATCGGCGGTGTCGCCGACGACCTGGGAGACGAATTGGTTTTCCCTCCGGGTTATCGATCCTGCCACCCGCCGCGAACGGAATGATGATGGAAGAAGCGGCCGGTATTTCTGACGACTACAACTACAAGAGACTAGAGAGGTTCAGAATCAGACGATTCATACTCTGTCACGTTTTACAATTGTATACTGTCGGCTTGGTGACGAGTTCATTGGACATTGTTGTCCGGTCAGCCTCTCGGGTTACACGTTTCCTGCGGACGATGGTATTTTTCTGTTGAACACCAGATATGGGTGGCATATCCCTAACCGTCTCCACTCTCGGGATAGCATGCTCATCCTCGCAACTTCTCTGAATGATAGCCTTGACAATATGGTCAGAAGAACTTCCTGTACGCACAGGAAACTAGGTTATGGATTGTGTTACCATAGCGCAACCTCATGTTTAATTATCGGTTCGTCCTTACCGGAGGTAGAAGATTAAGCTTCATCGCCACCTCTGGTCTCGTGGTCATCTTGGAAGACTCATCACTGTCTTTGATGGAGTGTTCTTGACTGCATGTAGATCCTATCCTGTTCATCTTCCTCGATGAAGAGGAGGTGTCGCTAGGTTTGGCCATCCTGGTAGAAGCATGCACGAGTCGTAGTCATGGAAGAGCGCATCCCGAGAAGTAACAATTGCTCCGGGAAAAAGAATATACTACCTGGTCAATATACTACCTGGTCAATCAAAGCAAGTTAGGGTTCGTCGGCGACATGAGAAAAATATACTATCTCCGATCAAAGTCACCGAGATAACGCGAGATTCTCGTTCCAGATAGAAGAAGGGGCGGCTGCTGCTCGGTGTAACTAGATTGGACAATGGACTGGAGAAACGGAGAGGAAATTAGTACTTTTTTTTTGACAATCCGGAGAGGAAACCACTGGAGAGTGGAGACCGATTGGCGATTGTGAATCGTGTTTGTGTGTGCCTTGATAGCTCGCCTTCGCCCATGGGCCTACACGGGCCTTGCGCGCTTGCGTCAATGTTTTTTTTTGCAAGAAGTAATACAACTGGAACGCGAATCGCTGACTTTTCTCTCAGAAAACAAATGAGCGCTCACCTACAAGTTTTTCATGGGGAAAAGCATAGCTTTATCACGAGGCAGAAGTAAAACTTCACCACAGCTTCAGCCAAAAATGTTCCCAGCAAAAACAAAATCCTACAAGGTTGTCCAGATGCATAATGAGGTGAATACAACAAACAATATTCACGTTGACAGGTAGGAAAACGAAACAATGATAATTTTTTGTTTTCCTTTTTTATTTTTATTTCTTTCTCACATCTACTACTGAAATACTGAATTATGTTATGATTTGGCCATGCTTCAAAGATACAAATTTGACATATGCAGCCAAAAAGAGTTAGCAAATATATCTTAAAAATGGAAATGTTCTTTGACATTAATTAGTGATGAATTATTGATAGAGCCTCTCAATGATATTATTTCACTACTCATAATCAAGGTTAAGAAAGCTCATCTGAAAAGCTTTCTAGATCGTTATCTTTTTCGAAATAGATATATAGTACAACCTCTGTCACACAATATATTGTGGGACAGAGGGAGTATAATTTTTTTAGCAGTTTTCTATTCCCCTTCTTTATAAAAAAAATGATTAGAGGGTGGTTTAAATGGACATATGCAAATATGAAAAAATGCACTTGTCGATGTAATCTCCGTGATTTTAATGAAGAGGAATTTGGCTACGAACTCATCCACTGTAGTAGTTTTATAGTTGTAGACGTATTCCATAGTGGATGAAAGATCTAGTACTACACAGCCTGAATTTGGTTATGATCCATTATACTCGTTTACTACAGGCAATATATTTTTATATCTTTTATTCTTTTACCATTAAGTTTTGATAGGTGGTGATGGTGATGATCGGTCTGTATGCATGACAGGTTTTGCTTCCGCACGAAATGATCTCGGCCAAATTGGACGGTCTCACGGCCCTGGATCACATGGAAAATGTGGCCCGAATCCATCCATCATCTCCTGCGGTGCGGCTCAGGCGCTCAGCCGATACAACGAAAAAACACCCGATCCCGGCCGGTCAAATGCTCCTTACAAAAATGTTTAACAAGGAGTCGTATTGGAAATCCTAACAAAATAGGGAAATATCCTATTTAGATGGCAAGACAAAACCTAGGACGATAACAACTTCACGTTGTGAACTTTCTTTCTTCGACTCATATTTCCCGGAACAACGCGTTGCGTCTGCAACAAAGATATGGGTGGCATAACCCTAGCCGCCTCCACTCCCGCGATAGCATGCCCAACCTCGAGACTTCTTTGGCTGATTGTCTCGATAATATGATATCCAGAATTTCCTGTAAGCACAAGAAAGTATGTTATCGATTATTATGTTACTCCCTTTGATCCGTATTAAGTGTCGTGGAAAAACAACGCGCTAAGCACAATTCAATCATACATCTCGCGACGCTAAATTGGAATCAGAGGGAGTGTACCATATAGCGCGAGATTGTGTTTATCGGTTATGCTTACCGGAGGTAGAAGTTGAAGCTTTATCACCGCTTGCAGATCCTATTTCGTCCAACTCCTTCGATGAAGAGGAAGCTTCGGTGGGTTTGATTCTCCGTTTGACCATCCTGGTAGAAGCATGAGCCGTCGCATCTTAGTTTTTCTCCTGTTGTAGAATCTAGACTAGATGCGTGACAAAATTGTCTCAGCAAAGCAAACACAGCTTGGCTTTTCCATACCTTTATATATAAAGGGCGGACACGACCTCGGTGTCTCCAGCGCGCCACGTCGCCCGTTTTCTGCTGGCCGTCGGATCGAAGGAACAGACGTCCACGATTGAGCCACGTCGTCTCCAGCAAGACTTACTGTTCCTAGCAACAGTAACTGCACGCCCGCACCAATGAGAGGCCGCCACGTCAGCCCGTCACTGCCGGTGGAACCGGTGAACAACCGGTGACCCCTTCCCGCACGATTTTTAGCGCACATTTTACATAAAGCTCCCCGCAAAGGACCAATTGGTAAATTTTACAAATGATAGGGATCTACGTGTAAAAACGCCCGCACATCACACTTTTCCTCTTCCCCTCTCCTCGCGCGCTCCCGAGCTCGCCGGCGCCGCCGCCGCGCATCGCCGCCCCACCGTGCCTCCCCCGACAAATCGACGCCCACCACGGATTCCGGCGTCATCCCCTCCACCTCCTCGCCGAATATCGCTTGCCGGGATGCTCAGATTCGCCGCCGGCGTGCTTCCCTTTATCGCCTCCGGCCGCCAGTTGCCGCCGTCGATCTCGACATCTCCGGCCACCATTTGGAGCCATCGCCACCACCATCCGGCTCAGCGCGCCCGCGCGCATCCCACACGCTCAGAGCCGCGCTCCAGAACGCGCGTATACGACCAGCTGGAAAAATGATAAATATTTTAAAACCATTGCTGACGTCACTATGACGTCGCAATGGGCCCACCCTGTCAATTTTTTTCCTTTTTAAAAATTCCTTTAAGAAAAATAAACTTCCTGACATGTGGGACCAGCTGGAAAAATGATAAATATTTTAACACCAATAACTACAAAAACAAACTTATTTGAATATTTTCAATTTGCTAAATATTTTGAAATAGGTAAAATACATCAAAATGCTCTATGCAACTTATTTGGAAATTTCAACTTGCTTTCAAAAAAAAAAAGGATATTCTAGAATATATGAAGACAACCTTAATGTATTCCCCCTAATTACATTGAGACATATTTTATGAAATCAATAGTTTTGAATACAAATTCATTTAAACATTTCAAATTGCTAAAAAAAAGGAAATACTATAGAATATATCAAAACAATCTAAATGTATTTTCCCTAAATACATTGAATCAAATTAAAAAAGCTAAACTCTTGACATGTGGGACCAGCTGGAAAAAATGATAAATGTTTTAACATCAATAACTTCAAACATAAACTTATTTTAAAATTTCAATTTGCTAAATATTTTGAAATACGGTAAAATACATCAAAATGCTCGAGGAAAAAAACAAAATTTGAAAATTTCAAACTACTAAATAAAAAGGAAAAAAAGGAAAAAACATTCCAATTTGACAAAAAATTGTAACTACGCTAAAATATGTCAAAATGCTCGCACGGGAAAAAAGATGCAACTTATTTGAAAATTTCAACTTGCTTTAAAAAAATGAAGATATTCTAGAGTATATGAAAATAACCTCATGTATTTCCCCTAATTACATTGAGATATATTTTATAAAATCAATAGTTTTGAATACAAATTCATTTGAACATTTCAATTTGCTGAAAAAAAGGAAATACTCTAAAACATATCAAGACAAACTAAATGTAGTTCCCCTAATTACATTGAATCAAATTTCATAAATGCTCACATGTTGCATTTTCCCTAAATATGAAGTTAAAATAAATATTTACGGGAAAAAAATACAAACATATCTGAATATTCCAACTTGCTAAATATCTAAAGATACTCGAAATGACAAATTGATTCTTCTCTTTTACAAATTGTAAAAATTAGGATATACATTTTAAATACTTTCGGACCTTTTCAACATTATTTCAAATCTTAATAATTTAAAATAGTACATTAAGGTCTATTTGATAAAATATAGATTTCATAATTTCCTTTCGAACTCAAATAAAATCCAGGAAAACAATATCAATGATATTACTCAATATGGTTAACCCAACAAAATAATTTAAACACTTTATAGATATTGTTTTACGATATAAAAACAATTTTTCAAAGACTGCTAAATGATATATATTTCAAATTTGCAAATACCTTCCAAAACTAAGCATTTTACAAACGTAAAAAAGAATTCAAATATAACCAACTTCCTAATTTTACCAATTTTTCCAAATCTGAAAAATTAATAAGTGTAATTATTTTTTTGAAATTCAAATAGTTTTAGAATCTAAACAATTTTTTTAATTTGAATATTTCCAAAAAATAAATTTTAACACACGGGCGTGGCGTGTCGACGCGCCATTTTGCCTCGTATTGTGAAAAGAAGGTAGCAAATCGACAGCAGACCCGTAACAAACTAGATGCCCTAGAACTAACAATCGCTCCACGGAAAATAATATACCTGATCAACCCAAGCAAGTTAGGGTTCGTCGGCGACAAGAAAAAATTAGATCTTCGATCCAAGTCAGCGGTAAGTCTCGTGCCAAATCGAAGAAGGGGCGTTTGCTTGCTGCTCGGCGAAACTGGATTGGGCGATGGACTAGATAAACGGAGAGGAAACTGCTGGATTGTTGCTAGGGCAGGGGAAAGAACACCGGGACACCGAGCATTCCTCGTGTTCGTGCATGGCTCAAGAGCCTGCCTCCGCCCATGGGCCTACACGGGCCTTGGCCGCTCGCATGGGGAAAAAAATATTGCAAGGCGGAATAAATCTTGAACAGGAATCGCTGACTATTCTCTCCGAAAGGGAAAACGAGCGCTGACCTACAACTTTTTCATCAGTAGCTTTACGAGGCAAATAAAAACAGCACCACAGTAGAAACACAGGGTTGTCATCAGTACAGCTTCAACCAAAATGTTCCCAGCAAAAAAAAAACCTTATAGCTGACATAGCACTTAGATACATGTACAAGAAACCAGCTGACATTAGAGCACGGCCGACGGTGAGCTCATTTTTTGAAAAAAAATGAAATTCAGTTTAAAGTTTCACACAAAAATTATAAAATCCTAAATGTAGCCAATGACAACTAGCGTGCAAAAATCAATATGAAATACCTTGTGTTCTAGGCTCAGCAAAAACGAAAAGTATGATATGGGTGTGGTGAACACTGCTATTTTCAAAACTTTTAAAATTTGTCATACTTTTCATTTTGAGCCTAGAATACAAGGTATTTCATATTGAAAATTTGCACACTTGTAGCATATATCGTTGACAACATTCAAGATTTTTTTGGATTTTCCTAACACTTTGAAATCGAGTTTTCGAAATTTCAAACTCACTGCTATCGAGCTAACAACTGTTTTTTCGTTACATGTATAATTATCTATACCTATAATAATAAAAGTATTAAGTCTTCTTCTCGTACGTCATTGGAAGTACCCCTGAAGTTGATAAAAATTACACACCACCGCCACCCATAAGTCAGGTAACGTTTGGAGGCGTATTAGGGGTGACTTCTTTTAAGCTTCTGGATCAGATTCTGGGTTCCAAACCGGAGAAACTTAAAAGAACTGTCCGGCTGGTGGGCTGCTTCTCCCCACCGCAAAACTGCATCGCAGTGCAAATTCAGAAACTGGGTCGGACCAGTTTCCCGAGCTTCTCCGCGTGGAGTCGAAACGGTATACTGCTTTGCCCCTCGTTTCACATGTAATTACAATGAAATGCCATTCTGAGAACCGAATCGGTATGCCTCGCTGGAAACGAAAGAAAAAGAAAAAAAAGCATCGTTCGAAACCTGCTCCGCTCGGGACCACACCCTAGCTTCACTGCCGCTGCCGCAGTGATCAGGCCCGATTCGTTTTGTTCTTTATTTTTTCATTAACTATAGAAATTAGAATATGGCTGATGACAAACAATAAAAATATATTTTGATTCGAAAT
This sequence comes from Poa pratensis, assembly GCA_947311845.1. Taxonomy (NCBI): domain Eukaryota; kingdom Viridiplantae; phylum Streptophyta; class Magnoliopsida; order Poales; family Poaceae; genus Poa; species Poa pratensis. The sequence goes on along the minus strand of CAMZMU010000128.1, from coordinate 105,925,246 downwards.
AATTTGTACACGAAATATGTGCGCGTCGACGAGTAGGTTCCATTCCCGTGATCGGTTTCGAGTTTCGTGGACTGTAGCTTCTTAATTTTGGACTGAAGTTTGCACCATTTTTAGACGAATTTTATCAAATTCGTCGCACTCGGTCGACCGTTTGAAATTTCCTTTCACGAGTAGATCGATCTCGCCGTTTTCCACAACTTTCGTGTTGTAATTTTTTTGTTTCCGCGAACATATATGAATAGATATTGTAATCGCTTTATTAAAGTGCACGTGTCAAATTCAAGGGCATAAAAGACATCTCACAACTCATCCCATCAAATAAGCCAAAACTTCAGAAACCCAAAAGAACTCTCTAGACAGTTTCTGGGAGCTTCTGCCCACAGCAGTTTCTTCCCACCGGAATCCAGAAACTTGCTTATGCATAAGCAGAAGTTTAAAAGAAGTCACTGCGCTGGGAGCCTGTCGCTGCGCTGGGAGCCGGCCCAATCAATCCCCGCAACAGCCCATCGATGCCCTGGTGCGAGCCCAGGTTCAAAAATCGCGAGGCCGCTTCGCATTGGGAACTAATTTAGTAATTGAACCGAATTCCACCTGCTTATATACTTTTCTAAATCACCTGTAATCAGCGAGCCAAACAATGGAACCAAACAATGGAACGGGACAATTGATCGTCAGACGCATCCGAGCCTAAGCAGGAGGCGGTGCGCGGCGGGGAAGAGGCGGGCGGAGGCCGTGGGTTCTCACCCTGAGAAGGGACGGCGGGGAGCGGATTTGGCTTTCGATCTGTATTCTGGAATCCACCGGAAGAAGAGAAAATTGTTATCCCCTCGGCTATTTTCGTTTGACCCCTTTTGCGTTATAGTATTTGTAGAATCATCCGGGCTTAGGTGGCATCACGCGCGACGCGAGAACACGCATGCGAGTGACATGCTCGTGAGGGGCCCCGCCTTGGGCTGGTCCGGCTGGGTGCTGGGCCTTTTTCTTTACTTTTTTTTGTTACTGTTTTAGCTTCTTCCTTTCTTTTTCCAATTCATTAACAAAAAGCAAAAGGAATGAAGCAAGAGGGTTGAGAAAACGGCAGACCATTTCAAATGTTTGCGAACTTAATTGATAAAAAAGTATTCACAATATATTCAAAACAATTTTATTACTTTAGTTTTATTTAAATTATGAGAAAGGGAAGATGACTTTATAAAATCCTAGAATAAAATAGAATTATGTCACGAGGATGCCAAAATAAAATAATAACCAAATCTAATTAGGATATTATCTCATTGCACCTAACGTCATCTAACCCGCCATGGCAATGAGTACTTTCTGCGTGTCTGCAACGTCATTTCCTCTCCCCGTCGCAACGCACGGGCAAATTTCCTAATAGTTGTTAAAATACCTTTGGCACACATGGTGCCCCGGTCACATGGAGGTAATATGGCAGGGCAATCTGTCAGGATCGCCAGCAGGCCTAGGGTCGGCGGTGGGCGACGGCAACGCTGCTTTCATCAAGGTTTTGGTTACCGGTAGAAAAAAAATTCTGAGGGTGGTCAGGATTTCTGGTTACCGCCGTTACTGAAAAATCCTGACCGGTTACCGGACGAATTTGAAATCCGAAATTTGAAAATTCAAAATTTTGGTTCCCAATTTAACTATTTATCAAAAGTTTTCGTTAAAATTCAAAATTTCGGAATTTTTCGTCCGGTATGACCATTTTCCGAGGGTGCTCGGGATATCTGGTTACCGACTCGTAACCAAACCATGGCTTTCATAGCAAGTCGGGGTTTTCAATTGTGAGATCGATAAAGCTGGCAGGAGGTGGGCGTCTTCATAACTGGGCATGGGCGCGGAGGCTATTGGACCTTCCTTTCTATGCAATGATCTCAAAGGATATCCACGCGCAAAACAGACACTAAAACACCGTAACCAAATAAACTTGGTACACGTACAATTAAGGTGCACCAAGTTTATTTGGAGATATGCCCCTGGTGGAGGCTACGAAAGAATAGCCTCCGCGCCATGCCTCGCCGATCTGGATCAGCAGGAGCTACTGCTGGACGGCGAGGAGGTGGGCGACTGGGCGAGGAGGGAGTTTCAGCCCGTCGCGGACGTCATTGACGCTGACGCGGAGGCTGCTATGATTGGAAACCTCCTCGCTGCCGATACTGATGACGACAGTGATGATGATGATGTTGCTGACGCTGCGGGTACGACTCCCTCATCTGGCATCGTGATACGCAGTGTCGCGGATCTTTTCAGCCTGCCGGTTGTGCCGCTGCTGCCCACGCCTATTCCGCCAATGCCACGTGCTGATGCGGCCCTTCCCGCCCCCGACCGTCGTAGCAGCAGGCTCGCGGCGAAGCCTCAACTCCCTGCGGTCGGCAAAGCGCAGCGTGTCCTCCACAAGAAAATGGGGCTCGACTTTGGAGATATGCCCCTGGTGGAGGCTACGAAAGAATTCACGAACACCTGCAAGAAGGCTCCGTTCTCTGATTCGGCAATCAACGGATTGAGGACCCTTCTCAGGCTGAACTTGCCGTCCATGACGGCAGCGGATGAAGCTTTGATTGGCCAATTTCCCGCCTCCGTCGGCGCTGGACGTCTCCGCCTGATCTGCTTCCGGACCCCCAGATCACGCCGCGTAGTTGCGTTTTGAAGATATGACGATATATCTTTCTGAGATAATAGACGGAGTAGGGTGATTTGGATCCTAGCGGGGCTACTTTCTTTCGCCTAGTACGCCCCGTCATGTATGACTTTTTTCTTTTTGGTCTCGGCCGTGTCATGTTTGCTTCTCCTATATCAATATAAAAGGTAAATCTTTTGCCTCGTTTCAAAAACAAGATTAAGGTGGACAATTACCAAATATTTTAGCAGTAAATCGACATTTCATTCTAACATACGCTTCAGAAAGTAGAGGAAACTCCAGGATTCGCCATGCTAGGCTCGACCGCGCCTTGATAGAAGTCATTATAAGATGGTAACAATGTGACGAAACTTATCTTTCTCCAGGTATTTTTTGGCAAACGCCCTAGCGTTGGTCACAGCTTCCAGGATCTCGGGATCGTTCTCGTCTCTGCTGCTGCAGCTGCTGGCACCTTTCACGGAATAGAACTCATAGAGTTTATCGTTCATCCTTACCACAGGATCGACAACCATACTCTCAAGTACGATAGCATTCCCAAGAATGTGGAGTGCCATCTGTACTAACCCCAACACAGCATGGAATCCGGAAATATAGACACTCTTAAGATGTTTGTGCAAAAGAACTGGCATGTTTTTCACTGCTCTGGACCGACCAGGCAGGCAGAAGCCGTAATCCATCTGCAGCACGAGCATTCATCCAGATCCGTCAGCAATGAAACTTATTTTGATGTAAGAGAGATCAAGCAGACAAAAGTAGCATGCATGCATGATTAATATGGCTGAATGTATCACTTACGTGCAGCTCCAACTCTTCCAGGAGGGGTGCTAATTCCAAGAGGGTAATCAACCCCACAACCCAACTACTTACAATTGGATCACCGCGGATATGAAGGTTCAAATTCATATGCCTTATATTGGTGAAGCTGGCATCTGATTTGGTGAAGCTCCGGTTCTAAAACACAAATAATGCACAACCACAAGAAACTAAATTATGTTATATCATCAATACAGGTGGAAAATGAAAATCAAGTTTGCAGTAAAATTATGGTAGAAGCGAAAAAATGACTTGTCCTTGAGGCAGACCTTAACCATAATTTCTGCATGAATTAGGAGTTTATGCACATGAGGAATAGCGGTTGGAAGCTCATCAATCATGTAGTCAAGAGGATCACGACCATTATCAGACTCAACGAATGCCCAGTCTGCCAAGGTTGCTTCGGCTAACTTCAAAGAATCATCCAAAACAATTGGCGTGGCATAGTCATCAAACTCAAACTTTGTCAGATTCGGAGCATGCAACTCTATGATTTGAAGATTGGTGTCACGCACCTTAAGGTGTTGTATCGGCTCAATTCATGTGATATACTTAAACCCCACAAGAAGCATTCCTCGATGCCCAAATACTCGAGAAGAGAGCAGCCAAGCAACACACATCGGAAGTCGCCTTCATTTCCGGAAACCTTATGTAGACTGAGTTTCTTTAGATTTGTAATACCCAAGAACGTGGAGGGTGTCTTTGAACGGACATAACCCAAATCAAGAGACTCGACGGAAGATCCACTAAGGCCACTGAGATTGCACAATGGGACAATATAAAAAAGAGCAGCTCCGGTGCAGTAGCTCCCGCTTGCGCAGGGTCCGGGGAAGGGTCTGACCACTTTGAGTCTTTAGTACGCAGCCTTTCTCTGCATTTCTGCAAGAGGCTGTTTCCAAGACTTGAACCCGTGACCTCATGGTCACAATGGGACAATATACATGCGACATTTAGATCCGGTACTTCTAGAGAAATCAAGAGAAATGTGCTTGGTCCTCTTTTTTTTTAGATCAAGGGATTACAGATCGAAGAACACAGAACTAGCAGTACAATCCTCAATAAAATTGAAAACAAACCCTGAATCTTGAGGATCCAGCAGCACCTACGCCTCCTCACCGCGGTGACCGCCGACCGCGCGCTGCCGCCGCACTCCACCGAGCCGGCGAACCCGCAGCGAACCGCGGCCAGGAAGCCGCCGACGAAGCCGCCGTCTTCAATCACCGCCTGGGTCTTGGCGGAGCAGATGATGTTGGCAGACCACCAGAGCAGAGCCACCGTCTTGATCCAGCGCCGATGAAGTCGACGCCGAAGATGGCCAGGCAGATCTGAACCCCGACCTCCTTCCCACTCTACACGAACCCTGCCGCCGTCGGAGGAGGCAATGGCAAGGTGAGGACGCCTCTGCAGCACGCCGGCCCGCCGGAGACGAAGCCGAGGGGGAAACCGCAGAGTCAACGCGCGCGACGCCGCCCTTCCCACCACGGCCACGCCGCCCGAACCCCCGATCTACTTCGCCGAAGCGCAGATCCGGTGATTCCCCACCCTCCCGCCGCCGGAGCGGCCGGCGGAGAGAAGGAAATCACCGGATACGCCGGCGGCCGCTGGTCTGTAGAAAGGGGGTGGGTTCCAGAAATAACGAGTGGTAGGAAATGTGCTTGGTCCTTGATATGATGGAAAAATGAATCCACTTGTCGATGTGGTTTGCAAGATTTCTACGAAGAGGAAATTTGACAACAAGCTTATCGACGGTAGTAGTGGCTGAAGTATCCCATAGTGGATGCAGTATATTGTCGACGTTGGTAACAAATTGATTGGCCATGGATGTCCAGTTGGCGTCCCCGGCTACACATTCGCTACCAAAGAAGGTATCTTTTTTGAAGACCATGTATGGGCAGCAAACCCCTAGCTGTCTCCAATCTTGGGATAGTGTGCTCATTCTCAAGACTTCTTTGAAAGATGACCGCGATAATATGGTATGCAGAACATCCTGTAAGCATAGCAAAAGTAGGTTATCAGTAATACATATACATATATATTTGTTGTTCCAACAAATGATACAGTATATTGTTAGATATGGGGTACATAGCATCCCTAGCGGGATATTGGTAAGTACCATAGTACGGCAGCAATTTTATCAGTTTATCTTTACCGTTGGTAGATGTTGAAGCTCCATCTCCACCTTCGGCATTGCAGTCCTCTTCAAAGCACCGTCCTTGTTTTCCGTGGAGTGTTATTGGCTGCTCGTATATCCTGTCATGATCTTCCTCTCCGAAGAGGAGGCATTGCTTGGTTTGTCCATCCTGTTAGCACGAGCCGGTCATGGAATAGTTGATTTAAAACAATGCGAAAGTGCATCTAATTGACGTTTTCGTGCGGTAGAAATCTAGAACTGACAAGATTTTCTCAGCATGCAATCTCAAGTTGGCTTCCAGATATTATGAAAGAAAGGCATCCGATCTACTATGTAATGGTTAGTGTGTCGATTTCGAACTTCTTCAAACTAAAAGAAAGAAAGAAAGAAAGAAAGAACACAAGCAGATCAACAAGTTACTATACGCCCGAAATTAGCAATTGCTCGGGGTCAGGGAAACAAGTTTCAATCCAATCAAGTTAGGGTTCGCATACCAACAAAGGAAAGAGATGTGTCCGATTGCCAACATTGGTTGAACTCCGCCAACATTGCCCTCTTGCCCAAGAAGGATGGCGCCGAGGAGGTCTCCGACTTTAGGCCTATTAGTCTCATACATGCCATTGCAAAGCTCATCTCCAAGATTATGGCCACACGTCTTGCTCCGCACATGAACAAACTTGTCTCCAATTCGCAAAGTGCTTTTATCAAGACTCGAAGCATACATGACAACTTCCTCTACGTGAAAAGCCTTGCTCGCAAGCTTCACAAATCTAAAACGCCAACGCTTCTTCTCAAGCTTGATATCAAGAAAGCTTTTGATTCGGTGAGATGGGACTACTTGATGGACTTGCTTCAACATTTGGGCTTCCCTCCCAATTTTCGTGATTGGGTCTCCGCGCTTCTATCCACCGCATCGTCTAGGGTGCTCCTCAATGGTGTGGTTGGCGAGCCAATAAAGCATGGGAAGGGGCTGCGGCAAGGGGATCCCCTCTCCCCTCTCCTCTTTGTATTGGCCATTGACCCCTTACACCACATCCTTCGCAAAGCTATCAATCAAGGGCACCTACAAGAGATAAGAGGGAGGGCCCCCACCATCCGTACCTCCCTCTATGCCGATGATGCGGCAATCTTCGTGGCTCCGAAGAAAGAGGACATTGACTTCCTTGCCAACACCCTTGCTCATTTCGGCATTGTCACCGGCCTTGTCACCAATTGCAACAAAAGTCAAGTGGCCCCTATTAGATGTGAAGGAATTGATCTTGATGGCATCCTTCAATCCTTCCTGGCTACCCGCACCACTTTCCCCATGAAGTATCTTGGTCTCCCTTTGTCGGTGACTCGTCTTAAAAGGATTCACTTTCAACAATTGGAGGATAGGGTCGCCGGGAAGCTTCGGCCTTGGGTTGGAAAGCATGCCACTATGGCCGGTCGTGCGGTTCTTGTCAAATCGGTCCTTACTAGCGTGGTCATCTACTTCATCACCGTTCTTGACGTGCCTTTGGAGGCCCTTTTGAAGATTGATAGCATTAGGCGTGCTTTCCTTTGGGCTGCTTGTGAGAAGGTTTCCGGCGGTAAATGCAAAGTGAATTGGGAGCTTGTGTGCAAGCCTAAAGAGTTGGGAGGTCTAGGTATTTTAAATCTCAAGAAGTTTGCCGCAGCCCTCCGTTTACGGTGGTTGTGGTTTGAGTGGGAGGAGAGCCCTAAGCCTTGGGTGGGACTCGGGAACCCTTGCACTCCTAAGGATCAAGAGCTTTTTGCAGCGGCAACTAAGGTGGTGGTCGGAAATGGAGACAAAGCTTTGTTTTGGCATTCCTCATGGCTTGAGGGGAGGCGGCCAAAGGATGTGGCACCCCTAATTTTTGACATCTCCAAGAGGAAAGCTTACACGGTTCGGAAGGGGTTGGACAATGAGTTTTGGGTCACTCACTTGAACACTCAAGATGGTCTTTCTTTAGAACACATTTCTCAATTTGTCGACCTATGGACGTTGCTTCAAGATGTCCACCTAAATGAGGAGGTGCCGGATAAGATTACATGGAAGCTCACAAGGAGCGGAAAATACTCCTCCTCTTCGGCCTACAAGATGCAATTTTTGGGTCATACCACCTCCACGATGCCTTCCTTGGTTTGGAAACCGTGGGCGCCGCCAAAATGCAAGATCTTCGCATGGTTGATTCTTCAAAATCGGGTGTGGACGGCGGATAGGCTTGAGCGGAGGGGACGGGACAATTGTGGCCTTTGCAAGCTTTGTAACCAAGTTCAAGAGACGGCCGCGCACCTTCTCTTTCAATGCCGTTTCACCAAAAGGATTTGGTCCTCGTTGAAGGCTTGGCTCGGCCTACATGAGCTAGACACGTCGGAATGGCATACCTTCCAAAGTGTTCGTGATTGGTGGGAGGTGGGTATTCACAAGAGAGGAGCTCATCGGAAGGCTTTAGCCTCGCTTGCCATGCTTGTGTCATGGGAAGTTTGGTTGGAACGGAATGCCCGCGTCTTTCAAAACAAGTTCTCCACCGCGACAATGCTTCTTCAAAAGATCAAGGAGGAGGTGTTTATG